>CM037792.1:49125685-49175685 GCA_021229015.1 Solen grandis | reverse complement strand
ATAGAGTTTTATTGTTCTGTGCTTTATTATTTCGAACAGTTAATATGCTTTTAGGCGTTTCCAATGTAATCAAAAGACCATTCAGTTTTTACACAGGCATTCATTTACCGATATGATGCCTGTTGTATATCATTTTTACAAATGTACCCTATTTATGCCACGTAAGTATTTTCATTATTATTTAAACACGGACTCTATATCTTTCGGACGCCTTATTGAATGGCAAAGCTTTTAGAACGATGATATACGCATTAAACAGAAATTTAAATCTTTAATGTCCCATGCAATGTCGCTAACCAATTTTATGCTTCTAAAGTTATGAGTATACCAAAAAGAAAATTAAACCTAGAATCAAATACATGTAACATTCCTTCAAGCTATAAAACAAGATAGTAAATCGTGTTTCACTTGTAATATACAACTTGGTATATATTTAATTACAAATCACGTGGTTTCACCCGAGCTCTCTGCTTTGCCGGATGGTAAACTTTTACTAACTTACTCAGGGCTTTCGTTTAGTCGCTATGTACAAACTGACCCAATTTTATGTTTAAAACATTTCCTATTAACAAAATAATTGGAATTCACGAGATATGACAGAGGTGAAGATTCACTGTAAAACATCAGTGATGTACAAACGACGAGCAATTATACTCTTTGTGCGATGAACCATTAATTGTGTATCCCAATTTGATTTGAAAACTTTGTGATGTTCGTAGCCAAGTGGTTAGTGTCAGTAATTGTTAAATTGAATATTGATAGAAATATTATATTATCTAAATTAACTATAAAGGAATTTTAGATTAAGAATAAATCATGGTCGCTCGTTTCAGAAATAATTATATAAGTATCTAAATGATGATCATCACTTTTATTTTTATTATATATTTCAGTCCTACATACAATAAAGACGATGTTGATCATTTACAACCCACTCCGAATCCAACCTTAATATTATTTCTATCACAACAACCATTATCATTATCTTTTCTTTCCCCGACGTCATCAACATCAACATCATCATCACCGATGAACAGCTTCTGTGTTATAAACTACTAATCTTTTTCGAAAGATCTATCCCACTGAACGTTATTTACACAAAAAAATCACACGTTTTTATGGTAGATTTAATCTAAGCATGTATGAATTACAAATATCATACTGTGAAACTTACTTTTAATGTGGGAACTTTTTGATAAGCTGCTTCCTATACAAATATAAATTCGTTTACGTAGTTCAATATTTATACTAATATCATTTGCAGAAAATATGTTTGTTTGATGTTTAATTACATCGATCTTAACGCCTTTCGCATTTTATTGAATTATCCAGATCAATATTTAATATATCATTCAATAGTACAATTAATTTAATACCTATAAATCGAAAACTTAATTGTCAAGATTATAAAGAAGTCTAAATAGACCACATTTCTAAAGGTGTTGATAATTGATACCATTAAATTTCCATTCTGACCATTTATATAACATGTTTACCGTTTATCCTTTCCCGACCATTCTCACTTCTCAACTCTCGTTCCCTTCTTAAAGTTTTCGAATAAACAAGAAGACCTGGCGTTTTGAGTATTCAAAACGTTTTTATTTTCTATTTGTATTGAGCATTTACATGAGCGGTATAACAAATATCATATTCCCTTTTTTTAATTTCTTCCTCCTTTTTTTCTTCGTTTCCGAATTTTAATAACTCATTCTCTTTCTTCTTCCGACATTACTACTTTCTTTACTTCTCCACAACAACAAAAGCAACACTTACAACCAGACCTACTGCTACTGCTACCACTAGAATAGCATATCTTTTCTTTCTTTCTGCCCTTCTGTTTCTGTGGGCGGAGTTGAACACAGCCCTGTGATTACGCACTGGCCTGCTTATCCATGGGACCGGGGTTTGAACCCCGGACGAACCTTGAGAATTTAAGTGCAGTTTTTCAGCTTTTCTTCCGCCCAACTAGTTCACCCAGGCTATGGTTAAGGGGTTAAGCGTGTATCGGTGCTTTAAAGAAAGAAGGGTCTACATGTGTTCGGAAAGAGATAGATTATCGCACCAGGACTCCCCTGTATCCAGCCATTGTCTTTTATACCTGCTAGAACAGTGCTCCTCTTGCTCGTTAAAGTAACTTCTTGCTCGTTCGTGGGATATCATTGGGGGTATATAAGGTATAAAAGAAAACTCCTTCATTTCCTCCAGCAGCAGGGCGCTACTACCACTACCACTGCCTTCACACCGACTAGTACAATAACACATACGGAGCCATCCGTGAGATCTTCGAACAAATGTCAGATCTAACCTATACCCCGTAATCTCTCACAAGAAGATGGGCAGATCGATTCAATCAAATATTTGATCAATAGTCGAGCACACGACTTTTCGTGACGAGCTTTCGAATTATGAAAAGGTTCGAAATCTAAGCGTACTTGTATTATTCCGAATATTTATGCTCTTTGATAACTTGAGAGCGCCGATTCATAAAAATGGGCAAATAAGCAAATTGCAACCACCTAACTCGTTAAAAGGTCAAATCTTGAGCGTAAATGATTCAAACCCGATATTGGATAATCAATAGAATATGCTCCCCTACCGAATGACTTAAATTAAAGCGCTTGGGCGACAAGAACATTTCAAATGCGTTTTTGAGATAAAGAGCCGCGACATTAACGTAACCTTATATTCATGTCGTCTCCCCGGGTCGGATTTGTTGTCATTATTTCAAATCAATATATTTTTGCTGTTAATTAAACGCGATGGCTTTTGTTTTATTATTAATTTGAAAGGTATATTGTTTGCACGTGATGTGCATTCAGTTTTTGTTTTGATCAGCATATTTTGCAGCGGCAACAATTTCCTTATGCCTTTAAGGGTTAAATATCAAACATTACAGATTGACCTATATTGTAAATGAAGTAAAGAATACGCCACTGTAAATAAGTCGAAAGAAGATAAAGTCCCACACCCATTGCATACGGACAAATAATATTATCCACTATACAAATTGCATATAAGTGTGTATTACATTAATTATTTTCCTTAGAAATAGTATACTTTGGCATAAATAGAGGGTTTTAGGTCAAGTTGAAACTGAAGCTGTAGGTTTGAAACTTTAAGTCAGATTTTTTATTTTACTGGCTGAGTTCAGCAAATAATGAAGCAGTTGATCTGTCTCTAGCACTGAGTTTACACAATTACAGAGCATTGATGGAATACATTAAGCATTGATTTAAACATATCTTTCACGTTAACTTGAACTATTCCTTTCGTCACTTCCGGAATTGTAGCCTTACTTCGCATCTAGAACGATCATGAACGTTTACCGTCCTCATTCGCCGAAACCATAGCAACATTGGGACCCAGCCCCCACTAACCCAAGAGTTATTGATAACTCTTATACACCTTTTTATTCTTTTTATATATGATATAATGCTTTGCTGTTTACCAGAAGCTTTCTAGACGCTCTCAAATAATTCATCATAGAGTTAGAAAAGAAAAGTTTTTTTTACGGGAATTATTAGAAATAAATTACAAAAGATCAGTTGGTATCTCCACACTTTGTTCTCTTTTTCACGTTTGGCTTTCCCCATATGTTCATATTTTACGACATAATGTATCACAGATAATGTTAAGTCTAATATGATTTTATTACTGTTGTTTGGGCATATGTTGTTTTAAGAAATACTTTTATAAAGCAACAAACTGAAACTGTTATTTGTAGTATCTAAGATGTTTATGACATAGTTTCCCTTTGAACTCTGTGTCTTAAAGAACTAAACTCGCCGTGGTACTATCTTTGAGGTCAAAACATCAAACTGTTCGTCATACTTTCAAAATTACAAATAATTGGCTCTTAAACGAATTAGAGACAGGTTCAAGTGTATTCTGATTCTTACGAACAATGCTCTAATTGGAATAATGAGGCAATAAACAGTTTAAATATGGATTATGCGTTCATTATGTGTCTTAAGACGATGATAATATTTTGCGGCCGAGCATTCGGTTGTTGGATGCTGTGAACCCTATTAAAAAATAATCCCGCCTTAAAAGCGACGGCAGCGCCACCACAGCGTCCCTAAACCTTTAATCTCGATACATCGATACACCGGGTCATGAGGCGCAACGGTTGTTTTAGATGATAACATTTTTTACTCTTTATAGATTGCTCTTTTAACTTTTTATAACAGTCCTGGGAGAGTATGAGCGCGTCCTATCAATGTTTCTTTATTCGGCAGACAGGTGTATAAGGTCAACTATTATTGGCGCCCAATTAGATAAAGTAACTGATACTGTCACTCCGGTACAGACCGAGGCCACTGGTCAATAAATTGAGTTTTTCTAACTGCATGTCATTTATAAATCATAATCAAGTTAAAATAACGAATTTAAAACTCAATATTTAGTTTAAACTTTTTTTAATTTACATCGAATGGGAAACAAGTTCTAACAATTTTAATACTAATCCCTCTCGACGGTTCCTGGGTTGGACCAGTACTTTGCGCCCGGGAAGGTCATGAAGAGTTCATGTCACCAACGGGGTTCGAACCCACAACCTTCGGATCCGTAATCGGATACGTTACCACTGGACCACGGCGCCCCCATATTCAATATTTGAATGTCTTAGAACTTACATCGCCATATATTATTTGTAGGTTCGGCATTGTCCTTGTTTGAAAAAGTTTGTTTGATATACAAGTATTTTTTAGCTCACCTGAGCACGAAGTGCTCAAGGTGAGCTATTGTGATCACCTTTTGTCCGTCGTCCGTCGTCCGTGCGTGCGTCCGTCCGTCGTCAACAATTTGCTTTAAACAACATCTCCTCCTGAACCGCTGAAGGGATTTTGACCAAACTTCACAGGAATCATCCTTATGATGCCCTCTATCAAAGTTGTACAAATTATTCAGATTGGTTGAAAAAGTAGGTCACAGGAGCTAAAAATAGATTTTAAAAACTCAAACTTTGAAAATCTTCTCCTGCAAAACTGCAAGGCCTAGAGCTTAGATATTTGGTATGTAGCATCATCTTGTAGGCCATTACCAAGATTGTACAAATCAAAGCCCTATGGTGATAAATGCCCCCGCACCAGGGGTCACTTGTTTTACATAGAGTTATATAGGAAAATCTTTAAAAATCTTCTTCTATAAATCCATATGGCCTAGAGCTTAGATATTTGGTATGTAGCATCATCTAATGGTTCATTACCAAGATTGTTCAAATCATAGCCCTATGGTGATAAATGCCCCCGCAACAGGGGTCACTTGTTTTACATAGAGTTATATAGGAAAATCTTAAAAAATCTTCTTCTGTGAATCCATAAGGCCCAGAGCTTAGATATTTGGTATGTAGCATCATCTAATGGTTCATTACCAAGATTGTTCAAATCATAGCCCTATGGTGATAAATGCCCCTGCACCAGGGGTCACTTGTTTTACATAGATTTAAATAGGAAAATCATTAAAAATCTTCTTCCATAAATCCAGAAGGCCTAGAGCTTAGATTTTTGGTATGTAGCATCATATAATGGTTCATTACCTCAGTTGTTCAAATCATAGCCTTACAGTGATAAATGACCCCGCACCAGTGGTCACTTGTTTCACATAGAGTTACATAGGAAAAGACCTAGAGCTTAATCTATAGATTTGATGTGAAATATTGTCTAGTGGTCCGTACCCACATAATTCATATAGACCAATCATAAAAAAAAATATTTTGCAATATTACTAGTTTGAGAGATTATGACAAGATAATGGTTAAAATTTGGCCCTTGATTGAATCACTTTTTACTTTAAATTACATACTTGATATATGTTTTATATTAAAATCAGTATCTACGATTAAATAAAATGATAAAAAGACTAAGAGAATATTATAAAAGTTTTCTTTAAGAAAGATATGAAAGTACAGGTAATCGTATTGTTGGTAATAAAATCACATTCGGTCGTTTTAGGTTATAATATTATTAACCAATGAAAAATTAGGAAACTATTCAGCCCTCCATTTCCGGTTTCAGTTTGGTAGGTATGCGATTCTCTTCAGAAATTTCAACGAATTATCGAAGATCATTAATCTAATAGACCTAAAAAGCGATTGAAAAGTAGGTCAGTGGAAAAACCTTGTTTACACACTGGAGGCCACAATTTTGATTCAATCTTCCTCAAACTTGGTCAGCACAAATGTCCTCAGGTGAGCGTCTTTAGGGCCATCTTGGCCCTCTTGTTTTACATAGAGTTATATAGGAAAATCTTTAAAAATCTTCTTCTATGAATCCATAAGGCCTAGAGATTATATATTTGGTATGTAGCATCATCTTATGGGCCATTACCAAGATTGTACAAATCATAGTCCTACTGTGATAAATGCCCCCGCACCAGGCGTCACTTGTTTTACATAGAGTTATATAGGAAAATCTTTAAAAAAATCTTCTACTATGAATCCATAAGGCCTAAAACTTAGATTTTTGTTATGTAGTATCATCTAATGGTTCATTATCAAGATTTTCAAAATGGTGGCCCTTTGGAGATAAATGACCCCGCACTAAGTCTTCTCCTCTGAAACCATAAGGCCCAGTGCTTATATATTTGGTGTGTAGTATTGTCAGGGCTAAAATGTTTAAGATTGAGTTATATCAGAATTCTTGTCTGTTTAAAAACCTTGTAATCAGTTGTAACAATGGTACTCAGGTGAGCGATTCAGGGCCATCATGGCCCTCTTGTTTTATTAACAGACGTTTCAATTAAACCATCTTAACTCCCTCCTCATCTTCTGTCAGTTTACATTAATTTTTTTTCTTAACTATGATCAAGCATACAAACTTACAACTTTTTCTTAAGCTTTCCTCATTCCAGGAAATGATGCACTACGATTTGATACTCGACTTGTGTAGCGATGCAATGTATGGCGTGTTACTAAATGTAGTGCAACAGGTGTTAATCAACACGGAAAGTAACAACAATACCACATGTTGATAACAAAGACGATCTGGTTGGGAAACTGATAGTAAACAGAAATATCAAATGTGGTTCAGGAAAATGAATTTTTTTTTTTTTTTTTTTTTAACCTTTTTTGTTAAAGAAAGAGTAATAAATTGTAAATCTATTAGCACGAATATTAGACATCGCCAATCCATTTTTCTCCTAATTCGAATGGTCCTCATTAAGCGTTCTTTAAAGATTCTTAAACAGTAATAAAATATATATCTATTAGCTCGAATATTCGACAGTGCTCTATATTCGAATAATCTTCGTTAAGAAGAGACGTCAAGCTATTTTTATGCCCGGATATTGATTAATAACTCCCAAGTTCGAGTACATGCTGCCTGACAGACTGCTATTGTTTCAAGTGTGTGAAAGATTGTGACATGTAAATTTGTTTTAATTGCTTTGTTTTATTTTTGTTTGCATGTTCATGCAAGTGCAGAGCATAGAATTATCCCACGGCCATGTTGTGCATATAAATAAACTTGTATCGCTTTAAAACAAAGATTAGTTCGACACGCATTTTATTTGCACCAGGCTAGATACCTTCAGGCAATTTAAGGTAGAGCAAAGATGTATGGACACGTATAATGCATTAATTTCGTTAACATCATCAGAATGTTGTCGGTGTAACGTCGTGTAATGACTGTATGACTATATGTCTCTTATTTCAATCTAAATTCGCATCTAATCTCTCTCACTATCAAATTTAAATTTATAACCGAAATACTAAAATTAACGAATATATAGAGTCAAAACCTGTATTACCGGTCACCTTCGAATACCAGCCAACCTGTGTACAAAGGCCAGGGGCTGGATTCCCAGCATTGAATTTACAGAGAATCTACCCTCTGAATTATAGTCACCTCCAGATAAATGCCAGTTTTTGGTGTCCCTTGAGTGACCTTTGTCCACAGAGTTTACTGTACTATATATCTATATCACCTTATTGTGAATACCTGATTTTCATAGGTTCTGACCTATTCTGTTTTATCAGATCTGCAATCGGACTCTCAATGGAGATTAATAAGTGCTTAGTACCGATGGCCGCTAGATGAAGGTCAACTGTAATTTTAATTATCCACTGGTCGCTTGATACAGATCGACTGGTTAGCAGAAGTGGTTGCGATCACATATGAAACTGTATGCCTTTTGGGGAAAAATGGCTTTACGCTTAATTGAAATCAATGAATTAAAACTTTGTCAGTGTCGTAAATAGGACTTTTGTTTAAAGTTAATTGTATACATGTGTGATATATCTAAAAGGATCAGAGATCGTCAGGACGAAATGGTCAATCAGAAAGCATTTTTCCTACCGCATCTGTTTCTTCCCATAATGGATCGCGCCAAGGTTAAAAGCCGTTGGCAAAGAGACAGCACGTGAGATGGGTCACCTCATGTCACGTGGGGTTGATATGAGGTCACGAACAACTTGAAATAGTCCCTACACGAGGTTAATATTGCTGGTGTCAAAATAATAGGGGACAGCCGAAGTTGACCGTCGAGGTGGTCAGTCAGAGATATTGATTTTCCTGTGTGTGAAAGATCACGGTCTCAATTTTCGATCAAACAGAGACTGTGACACTTTGTTAAATTATTGTCGCATTGAAAAACGGACAGTGTCCAGCTTGCTTGCTGTCCATTCTGTTAATCAGCTATTAAGTATTTTATTGGAAGGAATTGCTTAAAAAATGTACATCATTTTGATGTTTGCAAGAGACTTTGACCGTTTCATGTTGACATTAAGCAACTGTTAAGAATGCACCTGTAAATTACTGGATAATGGTTTATTCAAACTATATGTTTATTTCCTCACTGACGTATGATTGACATGCCCCAAATAAGTATGCTTAATGCATGTATCTAAAAAGCGAATGCTTGAAAGGGAGCGAAACGCGCGAGGTATAGTAACCTTGGTCATGGAACTCTTAATAATTTGAAAGTCGCTATTTGAGGGTGCTTTTATGTGATTATAGTTTTGACCTGGTTTGTAATATCTTATTTCCAACAGATATTCGAACAGCTGGCAAAGGTCTACCGGCCTTGTCAAATTCACAAAATATTTGTTACGATATAATCTCTTGCAAAATGTTAATCGCCATGATTGTATCAGCCTTGGCGAGATATGAATTAGACGTAGATAAAGACTTTATCTACCATTAATCGATAGATAATATCTCATATGTGATATACAGGATATCCCAGGTGTGACATGGTGCTAAACTTACCTTAAAAACTGTCGTCTGATGCGACCTCAAAGGTTATGAGAAATATAGAAGGGAATTTTCCGTGATTAATTTATGTATTGGATTACCTAAACACGTGACCTTGTTTTTCTAATCAAAACATTTACATATTTTTTCTTCAGATGGTTAGATACTAGGAGTGACGTGTGAAGATAATGAAACATTTGCTTGAAAAAATGATATGATACTGGTTATTACCCCCCACAACCACACCACACACACACACACACACACACACACTGCATACTGTTATATCTCACCATACATATACATTGTTCCACATCCACACACCCAGCAAAAAAAGAAAAAAAAAAAAGAACAGAACAGAAAAGAAAGAAATAGCCAATCATTCGTAGTGCCACTTTGATTATTTATGAGCGTCATGTTCGTGTACTATACTAGAACCATCTTGGTAAGTCGAGGCTATGGATCAAACCGTAAGCCTCCATTTGCTGACTCCCTTACCATTTGGTCATCGTGATCGTTAGAGTTGTTTAATAAGGATAGAGATATTGGTGTGCTGGTATAAATAGGGAGGAATAGTACCCCTAATGACATTTCATGGAAAGCATGGCGCATAATTGTACGACACGACATCTTGCATTCCAATTGCTAACTTGGCCTTCATTACAATGAGTCTGTTTAAACTCGAAAGACGATTTACGTTATTTTGAATGCTGAACAAAGCTATTGTTCTTCTTGTATTTCGGATTTCATTGCAAACGAACGGAAGTTTTAACACAATATGATACTTGCAGCAGCTAGAAGAGCTGAGTCGGTGCGTGTGAGAACCTGATACCCGTGAGACTAGGTTCAGTCTAGGTTTTGTTCATCATTGCATGATTGCAAAGGCTCTCCGATTAAAGTTTAAAGCGGTGTTAACTCAATATTGATACCAAGGTGTACCAGACGTATATAGTATATTTGGTTTTGTAATATAATAAATGTTTAGTCATTGTAAAGGCATAATAATCAGCGCACACCCATTAAATATTGAATTGTAACTTTTATGACATGATATGTGATTAAGATATTATCAGATAATATGAAAATAAGATATATCTTTGAATACAAATGTATTTATTTCAGAACTAATTTAAAATGAGCGATAGTACGACATATGAATGGTCGAATCGAGGTAGTGCTGACAAAGTTGAATATCACTTGTGACACATTTATACTTAATTTCGTTAAAGAGCGCCATGAGGTTGGGTTCATTTTGAATTTAAGTATATATACGATACACTGTATGGAAAAAAATGGAAAAATTTAATAAAGTTGCGTAAGTTAAGTTTTCTCGTAAATGTCTGTAAGCTTTAAATCTAATATATAAATTCAGTATTACAAAATTGATAGGCAAACTATAATAATAAAAACAACAGAAACATTTCTGTGATTCTTTAATAAGATAGAATACTGTTTCGAAAAGCATTTTGTGCTGTAAGATATTCCTTTGATCTTCCCTTCGCTTTTTAATCTAGGATTCACAGAATGCAATCTCTTTGCAATGCAGTTTTTGTTTTGTCAATTTAAAATTCTTCGCATGCGTATACAGATAAAATTGATAAATGCTTTCCTCGGTTATTGCACTTTCCTCACCTGCTTATCAGGTTGAATCACTCTTTTTAACATTTATACCTCCTAGATCCAAAGTCTAAATCACGAATGATGTTAAATATGCACCGAGACTTGGCACTGTCCTTATCCCGAATCGCACTTTATTTGAATTAATTGATAGGCAGACAGATAGACTGTAACACGATTATATCGTCTAGTTTCTACACACAGTGCATGCTCAAAAGTTACATTATATATACATAAAGTCATAAAGATATCAATTATTCCACTCTATATAATTATGTTATACAATGTAAAAATGATCTTAAATCATATTCGCTTATTATTTTTGTTGTGTTTTATATTCGAACAAAATCTAGCTCCTCCAGTTTGTTAAACATCGATTTTTGTTGTTTTATTATTTTCCTTGAATATCCAGTTTCTCTATTAAGACATAAAGCAGAATAAAACGTTAACTGAGGCGTTCAATTCTTAAGGGAACAATAGCAGACAGGAAAGAGATTGTAGAACAGTGTAGACAAAATTAATTGAAAGATAGTAGGCAAGCTTTGACGTTTCAATCAAGGTCTTTAAAAGTACCAAAGTTTTACGTCCATACATTTTTAACAGAATGCATATATTTTAAGTCATGCAAAATTCTCAATTTGTCACAATTCATTCTAAGACGTTTTTGTCTGTCAGATTATATTGTTTGAGAAATTTTCTCTAAAAAAAAAAAAATAATACCCGGAAAATCCTTATATGTGTATATTCATTTATCAATATAACTAAGCGTGCAATAGAATAAATTGACTAAAGAAGTAATGTTTATTTCTTTATATAAACAACAATGCATTCGTTCAAATGAACCACTGCAGACAGACTAGAACAAAGTGTCATAAACTAACCCAGCTCTATTCTAACACACCAGACAAAAAACTATTTGAGTTTACCGTCGCTTCGACAGTATTTCAGTCATGTAGCGACGTCCAGCTAATTACAGGTGGAGGAAGACCCCGAATGCACGGAGGCATCCGAGTAGAACCACCGACCTACCGCAAGCCAGCTGGAAGGCTTCCTCACATGAAAATCCGAATGACCCTGCGGGGATTCGAACCCATGCGGTGAGGGGCTGAGTGAGTGTTAAAATCAGCGACTTTATCACCAGACAAGACAATTACGGCCACATTTCTTTAGAACCGCTGATGGTCTTAAGTACATGTATATACAGACCAATATTCATATTTTGCTAAAGGCCTTTGTGGACAGATCAGTCCACCTTTGCATAATAAAGTGTCTTTGCAGGGAGGTACCTTTAACCATAGAAACTACTCATATTTTAAGTTTTATATTATGTAACATTGATAAAACATTAAAAACATTTCTACAACTATTTTCCATTTATATTTGTATCGTATTTGTATACACGATATGAACGCCCTTGCGAGGCTAGTGTCCCATCCCTTGTGTACGCATGCAGTTCTATCAATGAGCCGAACTTACGAATTTTATAAACCACACCATGTATATTCATGCACGTTTAATTAGTAATGTATTTTACGTACTTGCATATTGATAGCCGTTAAGCGCATAACGTTTAGAATTACACACTTGTCATTTAAAACCGTTTAACTGAAATGCAATAAGACATCATGAAAAAGTATGCACACATGCAAGCACATGTCATTTTTCATAAAGCATTCGGAAGTAAGCGTGATGTAATATTTATATGAAAAATATTTCATATTAAACAAACAATCAAGTTATATGTTAATAATTAGTTCTTAAACTTAAAGAAATCCGCTTTGAAATAAATCATCTCTTTTTATTGTAAGCAAATTAGGGGAGACCATGTTTAAGATTAGGCCATCCCTCGCAATTTTTCTTCATAAATTCATGATCACGGCTTTTGTCTAGAGCCAGATTTTCACATAAACTCGACTGATGAATCTTGATTTTCTCTGTTCACGGTCTCTCCCTTAGTACTGTCACCTGTAATTAGGTTAGCTGAGACAAAGGACCCATGTCCAATTACCCTTATTAGATTACGTAATCCCATCGCAGACAGGAATGGCCTATTGTCATGGAAACGGAAACCAAATCCCGAGTAAGTCTGTTGTGAATGCGAGATTTCTCAGCAGAACTTAATTAGAAGAGTTATCCCATACCGTAGGCATGTGACATGTGCTCGAAAAATAAACCCAACCCCCACCTCTCCTTTTCTATTTCTACGTGTTCTCTTTCTCTGCCACACACCCCAAGCTCGACCTCTCTGCTATGTCAGACTCTCTGTCTCTCTTAAAGAAAGAATGAAGGATTGAGAGACTGGTGGCGTTGAGACACAGGAAATAGGCAGGAAGTGACTGTTTCTAATAAATGGCAGGGATATATGAATGGATAAATATAAATGTAGATGGATAAACGTCGCCTCCTTAATACAAATTTATACTTGAAGTTTTCAAATATTAAGGAATTACAGTGAACGAAGAAATCGGATGAAAGAGATCAAATAAAGAGCTACCAGAGTTAGTGACAGAAAGAAAATGAAATGATTCGTGAATTGGCTAAGAATGATATTGCAAATCCTTTAGCGAAAGCTTAAGTTGGCTTTTCAAGCGAAAACTAAAAGTTCAAACAGAAAAGGCACATGTAAACACATGAACTGAAGTGATCTTTCAATACAGTACCACACGTAAATTCAAAAGCCAATCGCCGGTCGGCAATTCAACAAGCCAGGTCCCATGCTGTGTCTCTGTGTCTAGCCGCCGTAATAAGATTTCTGCCATATGAAAGCCGGGTGCCATCCTATTCAATTGCCTCTCTCAAATTTAGCACATCAGATGAAGAATTAATGAAGTGTCCCCAAGCATACCCGCTACGGGGCTTACATCGACTGATACAGGGAGCTATCCCAATTAAAGAGATACGCCGACGGATATTTTGTGAAAGGTGGAATCAGCTAGATTTCAATTGGTTTTAAATGAATAGATTTAGTCTCTAAAAGAAAACACTTCCCGCTCGCGCGAGAACATCTGTCACGAAAACAATGCCTTTGCTGTTCTGATGTTTTACTGGACTTGATGTTTATCTTTTCAATGAATCTTAAGTTCAATTTTAAACACGGCAACCAATAATAGAGCTGCCATACATGCAATTTCCTTCTTTCTTAGTGAAGCATTCGGGTCTTTATGACTTGTCATAACTTCTTTGTGTGTTATTTATTTACATTTTATTTTCGAGCCTCTTGCATAATACAGTATTCGATTTTGTGTCAGCGGTTATTCGATAATAGCATTTGATTCAGAACGTCTCCACTAGCGCATGCGCATAAGCTTTAGCATGCGCGTGCACCGCCTCGATTTTAATTAACATGGATGTCAGTGCATTTTAAATAGACATTCTCTTACATTTTTAAGTTTGCTTGAGCAACTTTGCAAGAGTAATGCAACGATATGTTTAAATCTACATGCATTAATATAGCTGTAAAAATGTTTCATCATAGCTATGTGATTAATTTCTAGCATTAGCAAATAGTTCATTTAAAGTTTCTGTACGTTTTGGTTTAAAATTTACAAGAGAAAAATATAATTATAGTTCGCATTTTTCATAAGGGTAAAGCCTCAAGTGATGTTTAATTAACCTCTTAAGTCCACACTATGAAATATGTAATGAAAGAAATGCGGGAAGAAAACCTGAAACACCCATCGTACTTTAATTTTATGCTTCACTTTTTTATTCGCTTAATATAGAGCGGGAAAGCTGGAAATTGCAGTCTTTCATGTACATAAGCATTTCTCGAACTTTTGGGATGAAATTCACTTTGTTTAGTTGCATTCGGATTTAACTTAAACAGATCTAAGATACTTGATTTAATTTATATTTTCTTTTAAATAGCAAAGTATTCAGCCAACATTTAGGATAAATTCATGATATTTCTGATATGTTTGAACTTCAAATATACGAACTATAAGAAATATAGATGCTAAAAATCCATACAGTAATTTTGTGAATATCCGGGAATTGACGAGAAGGACTAGAATACACCTCGAGGAAACACGGTGCTCGGATAATCGTGGATAAGGGCTTTAGTTTATCTTTTTCCACATCTTTTTTCTACATCTGTTTTTCTACTTAATACGATGAAGTTCGCTTCAGTACTTGGAACATACCTCGAAAAAACATAAAACATGGTGCTGGTGTTACATTTTTATACTTTCATATGAGTTGTCCAACGAATGATGAAGCACAAGGTTATAGTAATAATGATTAATGCGAAAATAAAATACTGAATACTTTTATACTAAATTCAATTTGTATGCTCAATCATTCTATAAGGTTTATAGACAGGCTGTATGGAATTCCATTTGATATCCATATCAGTTATTTTGCTTAATATTATTTACTTCCATTTCAGATTCCTCTTCCAACTTTTGAAGACCTGAAGGAAAACTACCCGGGATATTTCCATCATGGTGGACAATACAGAAACCACGAACTTATCAAACATCTTGGAGTGAAACCCATTAAGAATATCATTTTAAAAGACACAAGTGCCCTTAGACTTTCTTACAGCCTTAATAAAATTGGTGGTCCACATTCTTTAGGAACGAATATGATAAAATTGTCCAAATTCGGACAAGACAGTCTTGCGGGCAATGACAATTTACAGTTTATTTATATGCCAATTGCGTTTGGACCTTACTTGGCAGACAAATATGGCTACCCCAATATAACCAGAATGCATCAAATGGACCCCGTAAAAACGAGACACATTTTTTGGGGTAAGCAAGGCATACTTCGGGTCATTACGTATACAAATCACGGAAACCAGCCGAAAGGTCACGTTGCATTATGGGATTGTACACAATTCTACCAATCAAAAGACTGGATTGCGGAGAATAATCTGCTGACTGTGGAATTCTGGGAGTCTCCAGGTAAGCATTAAAATGCAGATATTTTTCAACAATTAAAATAGATTAAAGTTCAGCTGTACCAAAAATCAAATCTTCAGCAATAAAGGATGAATATATGAGGAAGTTTTGATTGCCTTCGACGTAAATATTTGATTAAATCATTTTGTCAATGTTAGTTTTAGAAGACATATTGAGCGAAATCACATCATTACAAGTGGCATAGCATTTTCCAGAAACCGAAACAAACAATCATGAATTTACAGCCATTTCGATGACATGAGTGTAAATCACTGTTAAAGTTGATTTAATTTTTCATAACAATGACATAGTAAAATGTGAATTTGAAAGATTATGAAATTTAATAATATGCAATACATAAAAGTGCCAAAAGTTTTCGATTGTAGGTGTAAATGTCTTGAAAGTATATTGCTCTATTGTTTTAGTGAAAAGAAACCTACATATATGTCCTACAGATATTCCCATTGATAATGCTAACGTTAACATTACTTTAATAACTTTAAATACTAAAGAGAAGAAAAGGTAGATCTTTGTAAATTTATATAACAGTGGACGAATAAACGAGGGAATTGGTTGAGGATTAAGAGGCACGAGGGTTTGTATGCTCCCATCAAATGGCAAGCGAGTTATGTCAATTGGGTAGATATTTATCTGCAACATCGTGCATATACAAAATGCATAATGTAACGTATAAGCATATCTGTTGAACATATCGATTGATAGGTGAATGGGAATGGGGCCCGACCACGCCTCTTTCATATAAATTCCTGGATCCATCACTGTATTAAATCTAAAGGGTCGACACATTGCGTTCATAATTTGCCTTTACAGTTGAGAATAAATTTACACTTTATAAATATCCACTGTCATTAGTGGGCCATGCAATGCAGGCGTAACGGATATAATTAACAGGTGTATAAGCGCAAGTGAGCTAAAAATAGAAAGTGTCCAAACCACAGTGTCGTTATTTATATTATAACAAGTGTTGCGCCTAACTTCAAAGAAACGTTATCTCGCTTTAATTCAATATGGAATCTGCCTAGTTCGACAATACACACGGTTTTTGCTTTAGCTTGATAAAAACAACACAGAGTGCATGCAATTATGTTTTCAAAGAGAATATATCAATTAAAACGCAATAAGACGTTTCAAGTTTTTTAAAGGTTAGCAAACTGCAATTTTGATCATAATGATAAGTAAATGCATGATAATGAATAATGGTGCAAATAAAACAGTTATTTCAAATTCATTAGCGAGATTTGGATGTCTGAATTACCAGGCTTCCTTATTATTTATTCAGTAAAACTGTATATATTTTACTGTTTAAGATAAAATAGACTAGGCCGTGAGTTACTTGATAATCTTATATTTCCAAGAAAACACCTGCATGTTATATCTATCTCAAAAAGGGTTTATTATCAGATAAATAAACAACGGTAGAAAATTGAATGTCAATATTCGAGAGAGATAAAGGTCATGGTCATTATGTAACATCGTTTAATTTGATTGTTTTTTTTTCCCTTTTAATCCTATAGCTATGGTTTGTGAGACTGTTAGCTTAAAATGAGTCGTTTTTGTCCCGTGCTTTATGGACATGTTCCCGCCGTCTCGAAGGTATAAAGAGGTATAAGACTTATCATGTAATGCAAATGTTATGATAATTTTAATGATCATTTTTGAGCCTGTTTTCAGAAATGCGAGTCATACATCGGTACAAAAATATCAATATGCCTGTTAACAGTGGTTTGGCTCTATACAGCCTTGTAAAATCTAGCGGGATTTTTATGCAATTTGAATATGAAAATATCATTCACTTCATCTGACGCATGCTCAAAAGATTTGTTAATAAATCAGGACTTTGTTATTAACCACCCCGCCCCATTTATAGCAAATAGAGTATGTCTGAAGGCATTCATTTTATTTTATTTTTTTGAGTACATTAAGTGTTTTGATAGGTTTTGAGAGAGGTTGGTTAATCGCTATAAACAAAACTTACAATGGCGCGGTGCAAATCAGTGCTAACAATTGTTCTGAGAAGGTTACGATTGTTCCATAAATCGATTCAAAGTATGACATCGTGCATTTTCGTTGACATTTTATTGAGTATGACCGACTTATTTATTGATTCATGCTCTAATATTCTCACTCTTTCAGACATCAAGTTTGAGTCCTCATTTTTTTTATAAAGATATGGTGAATCGTATGTTTATAGAGACATTGATTAACGCATTTCAAAACAGATTGGTGAGGCATTTTGTTACGTCACTTCATGAAGAAAATGTCGACCCTTTTGGAATGGCGTCACTTACATTGTTATCTTAATTTTAGAATTAAAACTTCTTGTTTCTCATAACCGCTAAGATATTTGACACAAGTTTTATTTACCTCCAGATTCAAACTGCAGCAAAGCGGATATTTCCAGCACCGGAAGTTCGTCTCCACAAAACGCAGACGACATGACACTTGTAGAGGGAGGGAGTAATTCGAAGCTTTTGCCTATAGTGAGCGGTGGAAATCATGCCAAAATAGACTTTAAGTATTTAAAGAAACACATTGTGCCTAAACATGCGAGACATTCTTCCAAAAAGCTTAGACAAATGGGAATGCAGACGAAGACGTAATCATTGGATAAAAGCAATCACGTGATTTTTAAGATCTCAGATCGCTGTCTTCCCTCCGACGTGACGTAATCAAATATGTTGCATGGTAATGCAGCTGTGATAGGAGAATAGTAGGGATTGTATCATAATTTCATTTCTTTTTATATTTCAACTTGCCAGTAGTCTGAAAACTAAGTTAGAACATAAGTACATGCACGACATATCATTTTAAGTTAACTCCGGTCTTAATATTCGTTCTAAAGATGCATTCTTTATAGGCAGCAATATCGAACTAGTTCGAACAGCATCCAACTTATTTCCCCATAACTTAAATTGGTAGTAAACTGGCTTCTTCAATCCTGTGATTTTTTTTATTTGTTCGGATTGTTTTGATTGATATCCAATGATTAAGATTCAGTAGTTTCACAGTTATGTTCTGACAGTATTTCTTTGGGAAAAAAAATCAACATAAATGCACAATTTTTACATCTATCATTATCATTGTGTTCTAGTCGTCCTTGTGTAAAACATATACACATATGATGTTACATATTACACGTGTCAAGTAGCTATTAACATATGACAATGGGTTATCTTTGATATGTTGCACAATGATAACAAGTAACATATTCACTAGACATACTGTGCTGGTACACTTTGTCTTAATGCACACAATACTTTACTGTTTACAAATACACATATTTGCCTTTGTTGTAAATTACCGACTTCACTGAAAAGTTCATGTATGACTTGACTTTACATCGAATATACTATATGCGTTTGTCATCTTACACATTCAGTCATGCTTCAAATATTACACATAATTTTGTTTTCTTTTATATTAACTTTTTATAAAACATGAAGTTTAATTCAAAATTGGTATATAGCATTTGGTGGTACTTTTTTAATGAAAGAAATTGTGCATTTAGACTTTGATAATTTGGCTTATTTATTCCACAGAAATCCAGAAATTATGCAGAAATAGAAATTACTCACAGCAGGTCAAGTAACCATTATATAGATTGATCACAGAAAATTTATATTTTTTTCCATTTAAACAAGTAAATATGAAAGTGCTATTACTAATATAGTGTACAGCATAATGTAAATGTAGCTGGGCTTTTTAATATTTGTGTATATAAACATAATCGATTTTTAACAATTATCGCGGATCCCCACATTTGTCAAATCAGACGTTGATATTTTAAATTTACAATGTTTCAAGTATATACCAATGTTTAATGACTCTTGTTATCATTTATTGTGAAACATGTCCCAGAAGCAGATTACCCCCTTAAGCTCTTCCAGATACATTTTAATTTATTTAAAAAGTTCTGTAATATTTTGATTCTGGAAGGAATACAATTTATCTGCATTAAATTGTTGAAATACAACACACACATGTAAATTTAATGTCTGTATATATAGGGCGAATCCACCAAACTTCGGACACTTATCCTCTAACCGTTGCTCGGTGCTTTACCCTACATTACGTATTATTGTACCAATTGTTAAATTTGTATAACCGACAATTATACATCCGGGTCTACCTTCTACAATATTATTTTGACTCGAAAACGAGGCTGAAATGTCACATATAACGTTGTTTCAATGTCATGTGAAAGCGGGGTAATTCGGACCCCAGTACCGTAATTTCGGACACTATGTTTGAAATCTCGGACACTTTTAATCCTCTTATAATCACGAGTAAATATGGTGATATATTCGCGTCACTGTTTACTATATAATTACCCGCGTTATTCATCTGGCACCATTAAAATTATTCAGTTTTCATTACGCCTAAAGGATCTACATATGTTGGCAGGATTTGGGCGTTTAAATGATATAGATCGCCATCCCGTTTTTGTTACCTTTTAGCATACACACATACACATTTGCATACAGACATACGCGTGCACACATTTATAACACACACACGCACTGCGAACTGACTGCCGTTATCAAGACCCTAAGGTGTAGGAATGTGGCGTTAAACCAAAAATACCATATTTCATACAGAATTGTGTTTCGGACACATCTATATTATAATACATATGTTTTTCTTTCCCTTCCTCCTCCCCCCCCCCCCCCTCTCTCTCTCTATTTTCTTTTTTAAAATCTACTTGACCATAAAGCATATTCTATAATAAAGTCTAAAAATAATCATGAATTATGTTAAGGTTTTTAATATAATAAACATCTGGCGAACTTATAACAAAAGTAATGATCGTTTTGTCATTAAAATGTCTTCTTCTTGTCAGCGCTGCGTGTAGTAAAGTTCATAATCTAGCCGGTGAGCAAATGGAAAAATTCTCACTCTGGCAAACACATATTTTCAACAACACGGACAAGAAAGACGGAACAGTAGAATTACATTTATCAGGGTAAACGTCAAGATGTATATTTTTTTGTATTGGTTTATTGGGAACAACAGGGGCCAAGTATCCATAGTTAACGCACTGAAACAAAATCATTCTGATTTTATGGCACATGAAACCCCTAATTTTGCACGTTTTGTGGTTTTATTGGAGGCTTTAATTGATCGCCTGTTTTCTAGATCAAGTTTTTCCTGAATTATCTGCTCACTCGAGAGGAGCCTGTGTGATGTTATAGCTTTTCGTTTTTGCTTAGGGGTGGTGTTTTGTGCTTTTGGTGGGGGAGGAAGAAACATATCATCAATGGTTTTGTTCCAATTGGCAAGTGACGGTTTTGACGGAGACTTTGATACAGACTGCTCTTCAGATGGGTCAGGAGAAATTAACTGGATGTCGGGAAACGGAAGCTGAACATCAACCTCGCCATCAACAGTGAAATCATTGCTTATGATCAAATCAAGTATAGCAGCAGGATCTGTGATAACATTTGTTGTATGGTTATCATCGATTTCATGACTGGGAACACTGATATCATCATGGTCAATTTGGGATACAACCTGAGTAACAACTGCGCTTGTGCCGGGGAGCCCTTGTACATCGCCAAAACATGAAGTGCTCAACATAGGTTTGTCTGTAGGTATACTGGGGGCATAAGCTTTATTGTGAATGGCATTTTTGTTAATTGGGAATATTCCACAAGCAGCGAAACCCGACTTTATGTTGCCTTCAGAGAGGCTTGACTCCCATGCTTTCGTTACTAGGGTCGGAAATGTCCACTTGTTTATGGACTGCAAAGGATCTTGTAACAGCTCAGAACAGGCAGTGTTGTAAGCTTTATTAAATGGACCGAAAACGGACTTGTCAAGCGGCTGGAGATGGTGGGTAGTGTGTGGGGGAAGGGCCATGATGTAAATGTTTTCCTCAAGGGAGCGCTGAAGAATTGCCAGTGATTCGTGGCTAGTGTGGCCATCAAGAATAAGGAGCTGGGGACGTTGAGGACCACAGTGTTTTAAGAAGACATTGTCGAACCACTGTTCCCCAAGTTCATCCGTCATCCAACCCTTCTCTTGATAGGACCACACACTGCCAGTTGGGGCTGCTTGGGTATTGAACGAATGAAGGCATTTAGGAGTTTTTCCCTTGGCTACAAACATTGGCGGCATAGCATATCCAGTCGCGTTTATACAAGCCATGATGGTAATGTTGCTGGACTTACTACTCGTTCTTGAGCAAACATTAGCAGCACCTTTGCCAGTTACTACCTTTACAGGACTATGTTCAAAGTTTTTCCCCGTTTCATCACAGTTCCAAATGCAACTTGGTTTATCACGTATGTTGAGCATATTCATGAGATTAAAGAGGTCATCGAAATACTTTCCGACCACCTCGCGGTTCATCATCCGACATCGGGATGAACCTAGACGTTCTGGTTGCCTCAGAGTTAGACCATGGCGCTTTTTCAGTCCTTCCCACCAGTTTTTGCCTGCCTTGAAATCGGGATACGTAGACTGAACCTGAAATAAAAGACAGTCCAATGTGCTCATATCAAACCACAGTGCCGATGTAATTAAGACACTGGTATTCTTTTTAGTATGAAAACAAAAATGAAGCGTAAACTTAACTAGTAATACAATATATCTATTGTGACATGCCGGTTTATGGAAAAGGAAGGTGTGAAGCTGAGGTTAGTATATACATTTCAGCCTCCTGTATAGTCCAGTCCATAAAAATGAGTAATTTATGGAATATACACGGCCAGTAAATTCCATATGAATAGCAAGAAATGTATGGGAGGTATATCTCCCCAAATGTCATGTGTGATTGCTTTATTATACAAAATATTTAAGTTTTGTGTGTGTTTTATTGGTTATATGACGTATTTTATTTTATTACCTTCATTTTCCTGCACAACAGGTTTGCCCGAAGAAGGAGCTGTTTCCGGCTGATACCAATGCCTCTCTCTGCGGCAACCTTGACAGCCTGAACAATCTTTTCCTCAACCTCCAATGGTATAGCTGTTGATCTCCCATGAGCCACGTGAAGACCATATCGGCCGCTGACCCGGTCAGCTAAAGTGGACTTTGGAACACCAAAGGTTTTTGCTGCAAATCTGATAGACATGCCAGTTTTGGTGGCAGCAAGAGCCTTTTCCAGACTGCTTGGGTCATATTTAAGCGTTTTCCCTCGCTTTTTGTATTTGTATGTTCGCGCCATTGCTGCAATTAAATAAATGAAGTACACCACTTAACTCATAATCCGTTTATTTATTTATTTATTTATTTATGTTTATAAAAAATAAAAAAGAATATCTGTTGATATGATAACAAGGAGATAACTAATTTCCATTTAATATTTGCTTCACATGTACAAACTCTATTTTTGAAAGATTTTCTACGTGCTACCTGCATACCGTAAGTAACGGGTGTGTAATTGCGAAAACAAAATAAAACAATGCATCACTATGTTAACGTTGTTTAATTAGTTGATTTAAAAGGTGTTCAGTTTAATTTCGTCAATTAATGTCAGTAAGTCATCATCGTGCACACGACGAGAAAACATGGATCCAACTACCACAAGGCTCTGGTCACTTAACCTGTCCATCCACAGACATATCTCATAAAGTATGCCCATCTGCCATGGCACTGACAACTTCGAGATCAAATGACACAGGAGAGTATAAATGTGCGGGTGATCATACATAACTTCAGCATCATAAAAGTATTTTAAGTATTTCTCAACAATTTCCTTTAATCTTTTCATGCACATCCTAGAAGTTGTCTCCCGCATTTGAATGTTTCTAACGACATTCATTGTGTCTACAATAAAAAAAAGAAAACAGATTGATAGATTACTGCTAATTTTAATTTAATATACCTAGGACCCCTGGCGAGTTTAATCGTCTCCAAATGACTGAAAAACTGTAGGTGGGACGTAAAACCCAAAAACACACTGGCGAGTTTCATGTACTTGCAAGCATTTTGTCATGTAATATAGAGCTATTATACACACTTAGCATTTTATAAAACAACCATTTCAGACATAGAAAAAATCTTGGGAGTCAGATGTTCATAAAAAATGAAAAAAAAATATTACAGGACATAAATCTATTCTATATCTATAAACTATCTGGCGTTTTAAAACTAAAATATCTTATTTCTTTTTAGAACTTTGTTTACCAGTTGGTTCAGTTTTCATGTGATAGAACATATAATAAAAACTGAAGTATTTATGATTTTTTTCCCTAGAATTTCACTTGTCCGAATATTACAGCCCTAACGTATAGGCTGTCCGACTTTTGGGGACAGGTATGGGAAAGTCGGACAGTTTACATTTTCACATATAATTTATTTTCATGGTTATTATCAACGTAAAGACTGTATTATATCGATTATTTATTATCTGTTTCACAATTAAATCAATAGGACATTGCTACTTTATGTATACTTACCTTATTACAATCTTGTTTTTCTGAAGAAAAATTTAAACAGACCGCTCTCTAAACTTTTGTCAAGGAAAAGGGAGCGACACTGAGTAACTCTACTGCGCATGTGCGCCGGCGTACACGAGTGATTGAACTATATTTAGACACGATCATGAGTGTAAAAAGTGACAGTGTATATACTTAGAAACTGTTGTCGCTTGTGCCCATATAAAAAGCTCTTAATACGAAAATTTCCCGGAAACGACCGAAATACCTCGCCTGTCCGAAGTTTGGTGGATTCACCCTACACTACTTAATGAACTTTTCCGTTATACATGTATTTGCATCGTTTATCAATGCATTGTTTTTCGAGTTGATAATCATACTGTTAAATATTAAGGCTTTTTATGTAGGGAAACAAATTATGAGGGAAAAAAACAATGAGTAAATATTTCAGTTTGCATTTTTCCAAACTGTTCACTTTCATTTTGTATATTTATATGTTTATGAGCCTTTTGTTTAATGAGCTACCACTTCCCTATCATCATTTCTGGATTTGTTTAATCAAATTATGCTGATACGTTGTTCATGCAGTTAACACCCACTATTTGAAGACATGCGTAACTTTTGATTTTACAAAAGAAAAATAACAACAAGTATGTGTTTCATAATAGATACTTTCCATCTTAAGCTTTTGAGATATGATTTGAAATGTATTTATATTGATTTTCATTTGTATACAACATTGAATGGATATATGAGAGAGAGAGAGAGAGAGAGATAGATTTATGTAAGGGAGGTTATTCATGTAAAAGTATTTAAATTCAGATATGAAAGTTATCGCCCATTGCTTTGTTTTTCTGTGAGCATTTATTTGGTTTTATTTGTTATTTTAGTGATTATTTCGTTGATTTTAATTCCTTTGTAATAATGAGAAGGTCAAGTGCAATTTTCAATGAATAAAAATTATAATTGCTATTTTGCTTTTTGTCTTTATAAGATTGATTTCAATTCTCCCAACTGATAACACTCCTTGATGGAGGCGTATGTAGGCTGTGTGGTAGGAAGTAGACAGATGGCACAGAAACACGTGTCAAGACGGCTACGCTCGTACACACCCACTCACTTAACAGCTCAGAATTCGATCCCAGTGTCCTTTGTGTAAGAAAATACATTTAAACACACTACACCATTTGCGGCTACTTAAAAAAAATCATGCAATACGAGTAACACAGCGGGTGAATGTCCAGGTTGAAAGCGTAGCGTACCAAGACAACTCGGGTTCGATCCTATATCTATATATGTACAGGTATTAATAGACAAGGTCCCCTCTGGGACATCCTGTTATCACGGTCGTTGTGACGCGTGCAGTGCGCGAAAAGAAAATGAAGATAAAATCCCTGTACATGGCAAGAAGCAAACTCTGCGCACCGGTTACGTCACGCTACGCTACTTAAACCACTGCCACCATACAAGTCACGTGATGAAAGTTAAAACCATGTGACCAGCATTAATCTTATAAATAAATGTGATTTGATTTTTTTTACTTTTCTCGTAATCATGAATGTTATTTTCGTGAAATATAACGAAACTGATATGATATATACAAAACGTAAGTCAAAAGTGATAAAAGTAAATCAGGCCTATATCAGCCGAATCTACTTGTGGTGGCAGTAGTTATAGACAACTTTCTTACACATCGGCTTACATTACATTAACCTCTGTGGTGGGCTCAGAAAGTAGTTTCAAATATATGACATCACCCAGACCGTTGTTCAGATATTTAATTTGAAGGGCGACTAGATAGGATCCTTTAACTGTGAAATATATATAAATAGCACCACTGAACCTTACCGGAATGGTCATCAAAATTACAAATTATGAAAATAAAAAGCTGATGTAAAATTACGATATCCGGCTAAGTCTGTAAATATTTACATTTGCAGACGTGCGTTTGCGGAATTTTCCCATCGGCGAAGTAAGGCATGAAATAGTTCCAATAATAACAATCAAAATTGATATTTTAAACATGTTTTATGGTAATTCAAAAAGTTTTTATTCAATGTTTCTATACTTTTGATCCTTAAAATACATTTAAATCCACGTTTAATAAGTGTTTTCTGTTTTGACAAGAATCTTGTCATTGAACCCATTGCAGAGATGTTATGTGAGGAAAGAACGACAACTCTGCTTGGAGATTGGATCTGGCGATGGTTTTACAGTCGGGTACATTCCGAAAAAAACGTTTGACTCTACACGTCCATTCTGCAGATTGATACTACTTGTATATATGTTGTCGTGCGTCCAGGTATATAAAGAGCTGGGTGAACGTTTTACTTGACAGGGCCGTTCCACCTCAATTTCCGCTTCCCCGAAACAACGAAATGCCAACGAGACAACTGACATTGTTTAATTTCCCCGTCAAATTAAAGTTTGAAGTGAGTATATAGGAGTAACTGTTGATCGGTCGTTTGGTCAGTCGATTAATTGCATTTCTTTATTAAAAAAAAACAAGTAAAAGGATTGATTTTAAAATCAGAAAAAATATAGTGAATTGCCAAAGAAAAATAACTCTTCCTGGTCCCATGGTGTTTTATTGATCTCCCTTTGTTTTAATTTTATTACGTTTAAAGGGATTTAGTTTGAATTTTAAATATAGATATAGTGCGACTTAGAGAAATGAGATGTAAATAATTAATATCTCAACCTGGTTATATTGATGAAATTATCTCTCTTTTTTATGGATTTGAAAAGATTGCGACTTAATAATAAATAAATAATTATATTTAATAAAAATGAACATTAAGATCACAAAATTTATATTTCTTAAAATGAGCTTAAAATAGCATTTACATTTGTAACCGTAAATGGGTAAAATTAACTTTAATTAGAAATCGTCAGATATACATGTCAATTGATGATTTAGCGAATTTAAAACCTATAGAAAATGTTTAACAGACATAGATTGTTTTTTTTTTTAGGATGCATGTTCCCTCTGTCCCTGGATCTCCTTAGGCAACACCTTTTGCTAAGTCATCTTATGTTTTAAAGACGTTTTCGGTAGTTAGTAATGGGGTGGTAAATCACATGATCAAAAGACAAAGGCTGGTATTTTCATAAATATGACATTATAAAGTTCATATTAAATATGTTAAATTATCACCATAAATGCGATTTGAAGCCTTGCATGCAAAAACAACATCGTAAAGTATAACGGGGCCATGGATTATAACCCAAGATCTTTCAATAGCGCCCGTGCACCTACTCAACATATGAACTTTAACTTTAACTTGGGAAAAAAAAGTGCAACGACCACTTCTTTTATTTCAATTTTTGGATTTGTCATACCTTTTTTCTATAAAATATGAAACATTTTCAAGGGAGGAAAAATGCAGAAATCGTTCAAAACCTGCAAACATCTGATATTTTTGTGTCAAAATCAGCTACCACACCATCTACGGATCTCATGGAAGTCTCCATTAGGCTTTTAATAAGTCTATCAAAAACTATTGATATAAATATTGACAGCTTGATATGGCACGCCGTTTTCTTATTGCTCATCTCTGAAAGAGATGCCATAAATCTCCGCTTAAATTCTTACGTAACACACACATTTGTAAAAATATACGAGTCCTAACGATTTGACCACGTAAAGGGAGCGATTTACGAGTTACATGTATTACGTGCTATTAACGGTCTACTACGAATTATTTACAAAACGCATTTACGAATTCTACGAACTTGTTATGAACTAGTTTTGAAAAGGCACAAACGAAACATCACGACTTTTTACGAAGAAATTCGACTATGTGCATTTTACGAGCTCTTTTCGATCATAACGATTATATTTCGGAATGATTTACATTCCAAATCAACAAACTTTAACATGTTAGCTCCGAACCTGTTAACGTGTAGTTACAAAAAGTAACGAGTATTTGCGAGCCCTCACTTTATTTCAAACAAAAGCATACGAGTATGCATTCTAGATGCATATGTGGATTACAATGTGGCCGAGTGTTGATTCATATGGAAGTTCCTTTGAAGGGTAGATATTCAACTACTCAAAACTGCGACCAACGCGAGACCAACATTTGCATTTTCCATGTGCTGCAAGAGACAATTCTTACTTTCTGATTGGCGATGATCTTTCAATGGATGATGAAACCATAATAATAATATTGCTTGGCGCTCAGCATATAAGGGTAGATGCAGGAGTGGTTGACCCGGTGTCAGGATAATGTGATTGGGTGTGGTATCATGCCACATGTCTACGGCGTGACACTGCAGTGTGGCAGCACTATATCTGTCTCAAGTAGAAATCGTCTCCAAATGACTGAAATACTGTCGGTGGGACGTTAAACCCAACAAACAAACGAAGATAATAATAATGATAAAAAAAAATCATCTGGATGATGACGAGCGCATCTTTAACTATTGACTGTCTAGTGCACGGAGAATGATTCTACCTCGAACTTTGCAACAGAAACAGTAGTTTCCATTGTCTTGGCCTGTACCATCCTCCATAACTTACTAAGGATCGGTCGGTGTACTAACTTCACCAGTATTGACAATGAAGGCAAATACATGTACAAGGTAACCCACAAAGAGACTATATTTAAGAGCCTTTTATCTCAGAGGCAGGAACTATGGAATGGTAGGAAAACATAATATGACTCTAATGTGTGGAACTGTAATCGGATTTGTAGTGTTTTTTGATTGGCCTATCCTTTCACGGATCCTTCCGAGTGTTAACGAGTTATTACGAGTTTTTACGGACTGCAGTGAATTAGTTACGGATGCTAGAGATGGACTACGTTTTGGCTATACGCACGGACTCCTAAGAAGATTCCGTGTATGTGGAATCACCGTTACTAGTAGGATGTTTCGATGTAGAGATTGTGACATTCCAACCAGAGAAAAAAAAAACACTTAGAAAAAAAAAAAATCTCGAAATTTTATGAACAAATGCAAATTAAGACAATAATAAGAATAGCAGGAATAATTGGTCAAGTAAATTAAAGTTCCAGGTGTTTGAGTTTACTGGCTAATCAACTGGTTATATTTTGTAGCCTGAATACATTATTTTACGGAATCATTATTAATACAGATGATATTGTTTTACATCGTGAAAACCAACAGGATTTACAACGTGGTATAGTTTGCATGTGTGTGTACTGTCAAGGATTGGAGTTAAAGGTATTGGTGATCGAAAACCTAAGAAAATGCATTTTGAATTGTAAATGTTTAAATAATTTTGTATATTTACAGTTATATAAGAAGTTGTTAGGAAAAATAAAACTACACAATATTGATGGACAAAAAATGTCCTATTAGAAATCCCACATATATTAAAAATAAACTAATTTCAGAAGGAAGGGAGGAGCATGGAAATGGAAAAAAAAAAACAAAAAAAAACGAACAAAAACACCACATTACATAAAATAGAGAAATACCAACAATTACCGCTTGGAGCGGTCAGACTAATTAGGATGCTGCAACAAGATTTTAAGGGGCCACAACCTCTCACTTCCTGTAGGTACTTCTCGGATAAGAACAGTGTAAATAAAAATTTACGAATTTCTTTAGTGATAGTGAGACATATTAAAGTACTGGTTATAAATATTAAGTCTGAGTTCAAATAAAAACATCATAATATTTTAGAATGTGTAATGCGATTAAATGATTAAATAGAATTATTTGTTAGGTCATTTGTTCCGTCGTTTCATGATTCACGGCTGAATCTGGAAGAAGGACATCAAATAGTGTTTCTCATTAGCTAAACAAAGATAACGATGCAATCAAATCATTTATTCTTTATTAATAGAAGAAGTATTGACAAAAATAGAAAGTTTATCATCTCTTCAAGTGCCACCTACATTTTAAACATTAAACAATTATAATATTGCTAACCTTGGTAACATCAGATATAATTCAGATAATTTAATATCGGTATTCGAAAGTATTACTCCTAATACAAATTTCAAATTGTGATACATTTATATAATTTGGAGACTATACTGGTCATTCCAAACACTCTCCTCGGCTTTTTTTTTCTTCATATTCTGAAGCAAACTCCACACAATGATCTCCCTTGCAAGGAAAAAAAAAAAAAAAAAAAAAAAAACGAAAAAAAAAAAAAAAACGCTGCCGTCACAAATGTCACGTGATGATGGTAAACTAACAAAATGGCGTCTCCGTCTGCTGTCACAACAACACAACAACAAAAATATCTTTTAAATATCTTTTCGTGGACTTTTTTCACCACGAGGCGATATATACGGTGGCATAAAGGTGACATGGAAGATATTTTTTATATTACGTGCGCACGTAGTAGCTTTTACGTGCGCACGTAATAGTCAGCCAATCAGAATAGTAGGAATGGAAGCCATATTTTCATGATGGAAATCGAAAATAGAGAGCTATTAATTTGTAAATTGTTTGACGCAGGTTTGAGATATTGGGAAATTCAATTTGTTTTAAATAAATACTACGGTCTCGTTATAAGCCTTAGACATTTAAAAGGGTTATTGCGATCGATGGGGCTACATAGACGTCATTTTTCTGACATCGATACTGTAATTAGATTTATACAAAATGAACTCCAAGAATCTGGACAATTGCACGGGTATCGTTTGATGACATGTCGGTGTAAGGAAAGTGGTTTAAGTGTTCGTAACACAGATGTTCGTATTATTTTGCATCATCTGGATCCACGAGGTGTTTTGAATAGAACAACAAGACGTTTGCACAGGTGTTCATATTATGCAGTTGGTCCAAACTTCATCTGGCATGTAGATGGCTATGATAAACTTAAGCCTTTGGGGATTTGTATAAGTGGTGGTATTTGTGGGTTTTCCAGGAAAATGATTTGGCTTAATGCATATAAGACCAATAACAACCCCAAGGTAATTGGTGGGTATTTTCTCGAAGGAATACGGCAATGTGGTGGGTGTCCTCGGTTTGTACGAGGAGATTATGGCACTGAGAATGGACACATCCGGAACTTTCAAACGTTTTTTATGAGGCGTTTTCAAGACGGTGAAAGGTCTTATATAGAAGGAGCCAGCACCGCGAATCAGAGAAATGAGAGTTGGTGGGGTTATTTAAGGAGGCATCATATGCAGTATTGGATAGAGACATTTAAAGACCTCCAATATGATGGGAATTTCAGTGAAGACTTTCTAGATAGAAACTTGGTGCTGTTTTGCTTCTTAGCACTGATTCAGGTACGTAAATTAAAAACTGATATTATATAGAAACATATTACAATTTGTGATAATAACATTGGAAGTATGTTCAGATCTACTACATTTTTATAAGGTAAAAATACGTCTGTTTTTGGGTGCTGGTTTGGCGAGTTTTTAACCTCGTATCTAATTTCAACACACTTTATTTGCAAAGAAGATAAACAAACGACTTTAAATTGTTATGAATAACGGAAGAAATACTCTGCAAGAAAAAGTGTGGACACAGAAATGATAGTTTAATTCTCCTATGTACTCTTATTGCAGAACGAACTCGACATTGCAGTGAAAATGTGGAATAGTCATTATATTAGACGATCAACTAATGCTGCTCCATTTGGTCGACCTGACGTGATGTACCGCTTCCTCTCTTTGTGGAACACAGAAAATCAGATTGTGAAAATACCATGGACAGACGTGGCAGCGTGTGCTGAGGAAGCAGAATTCCGATCTGTTATCCCGTGTGATCCAGATGTGTACGAAGTCTGTGTGGTTATCATGCGACGCCATAATCTTTTACCCGCAAAATCATGTCGAGAAGCCATTGATCTGTACATTTTTCTCAAAACAGAAATTACACAGCAATTATGAAGGACTACCGGTAAACATTTAAATTTCCAAGAGACCTGTCAGTTTGTTTGATTTGTCAAGCCACGGCACATATGATAATGCGCGGTTTATGTTTTTTTCCCGTATTTTTTTTTTATTTTGTTTAAAGAGCAACTGAAATCTGTTGTATCTGAACATGTGCAGTTTTTATTTACTTTTAAAACATGAAGTTCATATGTGCTATGATGATATTATATTTTTAATCATTATTTAAACTTATTTCATTTAGGCCAAGTTTTTATAATGAAGTAATAACATGCCACAGTTCAGTATTCAATCAAAGCAGATACTATATATATGATGTTTACTTAGGAAAATGATACTCACAGTAAGATTTTTTTTTTTTTTTTTTTTTTTAAAAAATAGCTAAATTCTGTTAATTTTTCTTGTGTTGGCAGTGGTTATTACAACTGTAATGGGAGGTAACTGCTGCGTGGAGTTTGATTCTGAAGATGCCCTGAAATATGAACAACAATGAACATTGCACAGTCTCCTTTCTTTTCAGACATTCCTTCAGAAATATTAAGAATTTCAATTGTAAACCTATTACTATTTAAAGATATGGCATTACCTTTCCATACACGGTCAGTCGTAATATAAACGGAAGCTTGAATTGATTCATATATTGCACCTTAAAACCAATATCATCATTTTTACATTCATACTTAATTTCGTCTTCATCGCTCTTGTTGCATGCATCATCCTGGAAGAAATGAGTAATAATAGTTTAAGGAGGAACTACTGCTTTTATGGCCATTGTAATCTTAATTATCAGAGTTTTCTATAAAAGACGTCTTTTCTTAGAAAGTAAATTTGATTAGAATATTTGAAAAATAATTGAAAGTAATACAGAAGACGATATTTTTTCCACCGGTATGTTCATTTAATACCACAAATGCATATGATGTCTCCATTTGATCTTGAATTCCATTACATATTTTTAAAGACAGAATGATAATGTCTATGAAAGCAACTTCTCAAGTCATCATACAATTCCATGATGACAAAAACTGGCTGCATGCAAATTAATTGAAGAAGCATTTTATTACACTATAAAATAATCGTTCGAATAACGACAACATGCATGTTAATAGATGTATACATTTCCTATACATGTCTATGTTGTATGCTGTAATAAACACACTTACCGTGCCAGGATTCGTTTGTATATACGAGTATCATCCAATTACCATCTCTCGAACCCCACCTTCTCTCGAAACTCCTGATAAAACAAAAAAAAATTAAAATCGTTTGACAAAAGAATAAAATGAATTTAAATATATTTACTATATATCTTAATTTGTGTACTGTTGTTGTTGTATTGGGGTTTACCGTCGCTGCGATTGTATTTCAATCATATAGCGACCTCCAGCTAATTACAGGTGGAGGAAGACCCCGAGTACACAGAGGTACCCGGGTAGAACCACCGACCTACCAGCTGGAAGGCTTCCTCACATGAAAAATCCGAAGTCCCTACCGGGATTCGAACCCACAGCGGTGAGGGGCTAAGAGATTTGTAGTCCATGACTGTAACCGCTCGGCCACGACGGCCCCAATTTGTGTACTGATTTTCGTTAATAATATAACAATAATTCCAATCGAAAAGATACTGGGTAAAATGTTGAGGGGTTCGAGAGATGGTAAGTCTAATGATTTTTTTTCCTATCATGCGTGCGACGCCAGTGCGACCAATTGGGGGTTGATTTTTCGGACATTCTGCAAGTAAAGTTAAGTCAAAAACATTTTATTTTTCTCTTATTCATGTGCAACATGAAATATGCAAACATTGAATATGAAACTACGCGTCCAAATTTAGAAAATGTGTTATCGAAAAAAAAAAGGGGGGGGGGGCACGCACAACGATAGTGTGTGTGTGTGTGTGTGTGTGTGTGTGTGTTTTAATGAGAACATATTTTATGAAAGATACAATGCAATTTTTAACAATACGTTTTATTTTCATTCTTAGGTCCATGTTTTCAGTAACAATTCCTTGTAATAAATGGCTATTTCTTTGTTTAGGTCGGTGGTTCTACCCGGGTGCCTTAGTGCTTTCGGGGTCTTCCTCCACCTGTAATTAGCTGAACGTCGCTATATGACTGAAATACTGCAGCGACGTTAAACTAAAAGAAATCAATTAGACAAATATTCCGTTGTTTTGCATCAATGTATTCCTTGTTATGTAGATAATATAGCCCTCTGCGGTAGGTCGGTGGTTCTACCTGGGTGTCATTTATGCAACTAAAAAAAATTAGATGTCCCTCGGTGTGTCATCCGCTAATTATGAGCTGGCCTTAGCGATACACGTATATCGCTTTGATAAATTTCAAATGTGTTTACCGGTCTTTAACCTAGGGGCGTCACATTTACGTCAATCACAAGTAGGAGGTAGTATATATTTGTTCGGTATTATTGAGAAATATTAATTACATTGTAGTTTATTTAATTAGTCTTAAGGAGTGTATGTCCATATATATAATATAAATAATGACTAATTGGATTTAGCAGGTTATAATACTCTCAGCGTGGCATATATGTATTGTCAGTAAATTCATTCGTTCGAATCTGCATGTGGTGTCATGAAACATACGTATTTCAAAGCGGAGGTTCGCAAGTCAGTTTTAAATATATATATCGCGACGGTCAGCTTATTATTAGCGGGAGAAAACACAGAGGGACATCTAATTATGTTTGTTTGTATCGATGGCACCCTGGTAGAACCATCGACCTACCGCAAAGCAGCTGGAGGTCATCACTATTCTTTTCTAATCTTCCCGTAGCTCGATGTACCTAAAGTACGGGATGTATGATTTTCGGCCAATAAAATCCTGAATTTCAAATGTTATGGGAAATGATACAGCAAACTCAGTGGAACGAATAAAATGTCAAAAACTTAGGAATATGTTTCAAAATATGTTTATAAACTAGAAAACAAAGTGTCTCGAAGTCCATTTGTAGACTTCAGTCCCTGCGAAAACGAATGGCGCGTGTTCGATTCCTGATAGGAGCTAGAATTGCTATGACCTCCAAGCACAAAATACTCGTGTAACAAAAAGTAATTGTCAAAAGGGATAAGTATTATTTGGCGGGTTTATTGGCATCGCTTCAAAATTTATTGTAAAATACAAATAAATGCGACATGGTTGCATTAAAAACTCTGTAAGCACCGTCAATTCTTTGATGATGCCTGACGCCAGATACTCAGATCAACTTAATATGTATTAATGTCGGCATTTCCCTCACATCCAAAGTAAAATTCCAAAATGTTCTTGATATCAAAGCGATGCTGTCCAATGCAGTTATTCAAACACTGCCCCTTCAGCCATTATTATATCAACACAACTTTCCAAGGTGTTTTATACACTAGAATTGCTCAACGAAATCTCAATATGAAATCTAAAAAGATAATACAAAAGATAAAATTATGTGTTTAGAAGTATGGAGTTATACACCATATGTACGTTGTATAAAAGCCTTTTTTTCAATAAGACTATGCCACTGTTTGACTGTTACTAACATGCCTTTCTACAATTAAAACATTAAACGCCGCGGTCATCTGTTTCTTCTTCTTTATACATTTTCAAGTATATATTATCAAAATATTTTAATACAGTATTAGGTACTTTTTATATATCAATTATTTAATTATTTTCAAGCACCAGTATTACTTTACGGACGATTCCAAATTTTGACCTACAAGTCTCACGTGTTTTGTTTCGGCTATTTTTCTAAAGCACTCTTTTAATTGTATGGAATTCTAGATTTCACAATTCATCTGTCGTTGCTTTATATTTATTTTGTTCGGTATAAGAGTTCCACCAACATCCCTTTGCGCGAAGCAATATTAAAATATTTTGGGGCGATTTTCAAAATTTTCTTTTCTCATATAAAATCTACCTAAATATTTCATTTCTAAAAAAAATACTTAATTGTTAGTTTTTAAAGAAGCGTGATAAATTAGAATGGGAAATTTCGCTGTCGCCAAGTATAGAACATTTCAATACGTGTATATTTTCTTTGCAAAGTGTAGAAAACTTTAAAGGCGTTGAAAAAGAATTGCAAACCTTAAAAACATGACCTACAGAGTCGTTAAAGTGACAGTGCGCAAATTCTTTATTTAGAAAGTACATTTATTTCGTAAACACGAACAGCACATAGTCAGGTAAGATTCGTTATAACGTAATCATATATATACACTCTTCTAAATACCTTTTTGCGTGTTTTCAATGACATGCCTTTTAATATTTCGTTTTAATGAAATCTTATTAATGTCCTTATATCATTTGATCTTACAGCTATCTCAAAGGAGACCTATCACTAGCGTTAAATGGACGGGTACCGAACGCAAGACTTCTCGACTTAAGTTCTGTCAAAACCCGTTTGTCTACATGGAAAGAAATCACAGAATTACAGAACAAAAAGCAATCACGGGAAAAAATCAATCCACTAATCTACGTCCTCCTGCAGGGTCACGTGTAATCGTGAAACAAATCAGTGAAGTTGGGGCGTGACTCCACGTTAAACCAATACCTATAAAGCTTATGAACGCAGAACTGAAACCCACATGCTACTGCAATACTCGTCTTGAAAATCTTTTTCTTCGTAGAATCTGTGTTTCTCGTCTAGTTTTACTTCTCGAGAAGGTCAGTTACTATTTAAATCCTTCTTATAAAATAATACTAGAATTAGCCGTGTTAAGACATTATATATATATATTTTTTAGGACTATTTAAGGACGAAACCATGAACGTATTGTTACTCCTTATGACCGTAAGCGTGATGTCGATCTCATCCTTACAATTCGAATATCCGGATCATGTAAGGAGGGACTTATCAAAACTTTGTCCCTTTGGCAACGTATGTCCTCGGAATGGCACAGATATGAATGTGGACCTAACAGATGAATTTGGAGAGGCAGCAACGCCTTGTTGCAAAGGTATGTGTGATATATGTCTGTTATAATATTTAATGATGTATAAATAAATATCGATTTTTTTATGAACATTGAAAATGATATTAAATTCCTCAAAATCAAGATGTCATATATATCTGGTAAAAAGAGTGTGGGGATTTACTTTTACTTATAATTATATATGTATATTTCATAATAGTTGTATACTAGTGGTTGTTGTTGTTTAATCATTATTTTGATTATAGGTTGAGTAACAAGATGGTCCACAGGTATAGTGGTTTTAGACATTCTGTATTCGTTTTCTTTCTATACACGTTTAAAAAATTAGGTGTTATATGCGTGGCTGTCACTTAAAATGTTTATTCAGGGTGATAGTAAAGATTTTTTTGTGTTAAAACATATGTGTTGAATATAGGAATGCTACGGTAAGCGTACTTACATTTTGTAAAGTTTGTATTTGTATTTGTGTAGTAATATATTTATCTATATACAAAGTCATTTGAATACTGGTAGTAGATATTGCAAAGGTATTAGAAAATGACCGAATATAAGGATTTTTTACTAACATAACATCATATGGTTTCAGTATATGTTATGGTCAACAGGGACACGATTTGGATATCGGTAACACGCAATGGAGAATGCGTGATAGATTAATAAAAGCAAGTAAGATCACACAAAATGACAGTTGCACTTATTTACAAATATATCACTTACCTTAACAAGATCATTTATAATATACAAAGTTTAAAACAACAAGGACATGATGTTTTAAAGAATGCAAATTATAGTATGTTACATTTTGTTCGTAAAAAATATGTTCTTTCTCTGATAAAAATGAATTGGCATAAAAATGTAACACAGATGATATCAATTGAAAACATAACAAAATCTTAATGTCAGAAACCGCAAGACCTACTGTTAGTGTATTTGGTGAGTAACATGACCAGGTTTGTTCAATACATGGCACAGGTGTTAAAATTGGCACCACCTGAGTGTAGTATGGTCAGTTCACGTTATTTAGAGCTGGTGAGAGGACGGTGCTGTGTGCTGAATTGTGAAGGATGTGTTATTTTGAAATTTAATTTAATGAAAATATACAAGCCAGAATCGTGTATGTCCCCGGTTCAGTGTCTAAATGACATGTGATGTAAATGTCCTACAAATCGCAAACCTTTATCCATAGAAGTACATAATATAGAACTAGATTCAGCTGTCTGCTCAATTTGAGCAGGACCCGTATTCATAAAATTACACAAGTACACTTTAGAATAAAATTTAGTTTTAAACGAGCAAATTAATCAGCTCTAGAGCAATCCTTTTAAATCTTTAAATACCTAAATATCATAAAGTTAATTTAACTAGCAGGTCCTTGTTATAGTACTCTGTCTGTTAAGAATAGCATTCCTTTTTTGGTGAAAACTACAGAAACTATTCGCCGTACAATAAAATACACAAGAAACGCTATTTTCTGTACATTACAATAACTATTCGCCTTACAGGGTCATATATGTGACTCTTCGAATAAATTCTCACACAATATATGGAGAGATACAATTTTTAGAACATGAAACCGAGCAACCATGTGCTTAAATTTGGCAGCTAATCTGTGAATATACAATTGCATTTTTTTCCATAAATAAGATCTGAATATCAAGAGACGTGGACACATTTACAGTTTATATACCCCGATCTTGCCATTTATACGACAGTTTAAACTATAAGTGAAATGTGTAAATGTCCATGGACACATGTGTTCTTTTTCTATGACGGCTAAATTTATACGAGTTGAAAAACAAAGGATTTTCCCGTGTTGTATATTTAAACCATTTTCTCTCGCTTCACCTGGTACCTATTTCCGGTGTCATTGATATGCGGTGTAGATAATGTAATTTACAATGTTATAGAATCGTTTTCATAATTGAATGCATGCAATATTTTGAAAAGTGATGATTTCCTTCCAAAATTATATGATAGTCTCATATGATATAAATGCACTATGTTCTTTTACTTTTCAATTGATATGTGTGTATAAAGTTGGCACGTGAACCGGATAAGGGCGTCGATAAGACACTTTGATGGTGTTTTGTTTGAAGAGAGTAAAACGGAAAAAAAGAATATTTTATAATTACCTAAATCACACGTGATTATATAAAATTGATTAAAATTCAGTTAAACTAAATGTCGTGTATTTAATTTGTTTCAATTTCTTTTGAGAACGGCATCATTCAAACATTTTGTTGTATTCCTGTATAGGAATGAAAGCAAAATCAATATTTTATTCAAAAACAGACGAGGCATTAAGGGATTTTTGTCTTGATATTTGACCAATGGTAAACATTTAGCTTAATTTGATGCAATAATTAGCGAGATTATAAACTGGTTATTTTTGACACTTACTATACACCTTGGCATCTTTTATGTCACAGTGGCTCCCAAAAGAACTCTTTTTAAGGTTCCATCCTCTCTTTTCTTCTTTCTTCGACTTTTTCCTTAGCGTGCTTTAATTTGCTTTAAACAAAATAATGTTGCGTGATAATTTTGAATACAGCAGACCTGATAAATTTCCAAATTAGAAAGAACGCAAAATTACGTTATAACGTATTGTCATTTTTGTTCGCGTCATGAAAATATAAAACTGCGATTAGTACTCAGACGACATTGCATACCTTATTAACAGGTTGTTCTTGTGACGAGTCTTGTTTCGATGATGCCAATTGCTGCTCGGAGAAAATGTATAGAGGGAGACGAGGAAAGCGAAACAACCAGCAGTGTATCTCCACGAAGTTAAACCCTACAACCGATGAATATCACTTGTTTCCTGCATACTACATGGTAGTGTCTTGTGACAATGCCTCAGTTCAGTCTCCTGTTCCTGACAACGGAACAAGTTGTGGAGATGTCGACGTTGGATATTTGGGAAGTTTGATGCCAGTGTACTCTCCTAACACTGGACTGATTTATAAAAACCAAAGATGCTCGGAATGCCATGGTGAATATGACGTTGTGGCATGGGAGGCATACATGTCTTGCAGAAGATTTCTGTACGATTTTGTCAATCGATTAGATGATTTTTGTCAAATTCAGTTCACTTTTCCCCTTAGGCCATTGTCAATAGAAAATGAAGAATGTTTCATTGACCCAATTGCTGAATGCAATCCGAATAGTTCTTTCGCAATACCTTCCGACATCAAAATGACCAAAACTGAAATTGTCCAGTTTTGCACCGAAGGTCCTGTGGCTCCTTTCCGCGATCGCCTCATATATTCTAACGTTTTCTGCGCAATCTGCAACAGGAATGATTCAACTAGAAATACAGTGTGTTCCTTAACACAGACCAGAAATTTTGGCGGCTACAGTGGGCTAATTGACGTACAATTTGCAAGTAACATGCGTAAACCTCCGGAATCAAACGCAAATTCGAACTGTATTAAAACTACATCTGAGAAGGTAAGTGTTGTTATTTTCAAGACTTCGTATAATCTTACAACGAATTCATTTTTTTTTTATTTCCAGCAACATCTAAGGACAGATGTGTAAAATAACATTTTGATAGCTTCCCCCCCCCCCTTATATTTCGTTTCGGTCCTACTTCAGGTTCCGAATGGGGTCGTTATAGTTATAGTAGGGTGACAATGAGTGAAAAGGTTAATTAAAAAGGGGAAAAGGGGTAGCTAGGTGGGACAGATATTGCAACAATCAGGGTTGGTAATTTATGAAACTGTCAGCATGAATTGGCATAAGTGGTGGCGTTCCGAGAAATCCAAGACGGCGCCATATGAATAATTGAAGCTAAAATATGCTAATAGTTGTCTCTTTTAACATTTTAATACTAGGGAAATAGAAATATGTAAAACTTCTTTAAAATAAGCAATTCTAATGATATTGATACTTTAAATGAAACCAATGCCATATTCAAGGTCAAATTCTAGGTCAAAGGTCAAAAGAGCACACACAAAAAATACAATTTTGATCCTAAACTTTATTGCATGTACATGTATTTCTAGAGCGTTACTACGCGGGAAAAGGTTTAGTTGAAAATTCAACATTTGCAAGGTATTCTTAGATAACACTGAACATATTTAATGAATGCTTTGACATTTGTCTAAATAAAATACATATTAGTATAATATATCTATATCATCTATTTTAAAATATAGATTATAATATTTTGCAAGAAGGATATTATTCTTTTTAGTTTTAAACATTTGCTTAAAGTGTTGATTGGTCATTCATGTGTTGCTTCCTGTGAGAATCAAATATTCCTGTCATGTGACGCTATTATCGAACGGCTGGTTACTTTGTTCAACATGGCGGATGTGCTTAATAATGGATATAAGTTAAAGAGACTTCTTTCGCGCCAGCTCCTTCCCTGTTGTAACAATTTTGTAAGGAAACATACTATTGAGCATGCAAACGTGGCTGTCAAATGTATTTACGTAAAAACATTCATTAACTTTTTTTCTTTCATTTTCTCCATCTATACAAGTAAATAGTATATGTAGTTGAGATGCCGGCTGACGTTGAGATTACCTTGCAAGATTGTCATTTCAGGCATTCAGACACTTTAACAGTTATCTAGGATAGAGGATATTGAATGACACATTGCCCAAATCTTGAAACTTCAATGGTTAATATACTTAACGAAACTTGTAAGTACTCCGATTTCAAACTTGTAGAGAAGATATATTTTCCAAAATATATGCCCAGTAAATATTAAAATGTGCATTGGCTCAATCTGTTGTCTGCTTGAATAATTATGACGCCTAATAAACTCTGTGAAACAAATTTTCGTGGAAAGCTAAAGAAAACCAAAAAATCTGTTATTTTGAATACAACAAATGCTATAGACAAATCTTTAGTCGGAGTACTTATAAGTTTTTTTTATTAACCGACTGATTCCAGTGGTATTTATTGTTTCCATTTCATATGACTGTAGATAGTATGATCTTGTTTATATATAGATTCAACACAACAGATGGTTACTTAATCATTTTCAAAACAATAAGCATAGGACTTTTCAGGCATATGTCACATTTGACAGGTGTTTGTAGGAGGCTATGGATCCAACTCAAAGATATTTATGTGACAATATATGCTTTGGAACTATTGCTGTTCAACCCAATATGGCTGTTTGTGTCTAGTCATAAATAAATGTTTGCATGTTGCGCGTGATGCGTTACACGTTGATGATGTCAGTCCCGATATTTTTATATCTACAATGTAAATCCTTTTTGCTCCCCTGTTTTCCAATGTTTGATGTATTTATGTGTATAAAAAACAAATACCATATTGGCGTCGTTTTAGCATCGAACTTATTGTAAATAATGAACTTGACTTAATTACTTTTGTTTGACAGTTGTATTCATATTGTTACGCATGTGACCCTTGACCAGAATATTTTTGAATCGCCAACGCAACATGCTAAATCATGATGAAATTATGGGTCACAGAAATTAATTACACAGAGATAAAAAATAATTTGATACAAAAATAACTTCAGGTCTAAAATAATTTATCTCGGTAATCTAACGGTATTTTCTTATATTTTGAGCAAGACCCACTGCATTGGTAAGTGAAACAAGAATACGATATTTTGAATGCATATTTTTGCAGGTTTTTGTTTCGTCGATATCGGCATATAATGCAGCTTTACCGCACGGAAGGTCCCAATTAAACCATAACTCATCATCATTTTGTCTCGTCAGCTAGTGTTGGTTTATTTACTGATCATTAAATGTAGTAAAAGGATCGTAGGGTTGACCTTTAGATCAACACCACCAAAACGTATATCTTTATTCTTTACGATGTCTACGGACACAGGCAGCCATCAATCCAAAAATGACCCTACTAGATGTTGATTAACATTTATCATTTAGATCAGCCTTGTGAAGGTATTACCACATATGAAAATGTGGTTGCTTTTTGGGCATTTGTGTCTGATTGTTCACCACAGAGGAAGCAAGCCACATTGTCTGCTAATGGGACGTTCACTCTATGTTGTTCACAATTATCTTTTAGTCCTTTAGGCTAACAGTCATAAATTAAGCCAGAAATGTACTATTGGTACTGTAAGATTTATTGATATGGTAGCACTTAGAATTTTATTGAAGTAGAAATGGAGACCTACCTAATATTTCTGGGATTATTTGTTTTTCCACATCATCCTGACGAATTAACTTTGCTGATAAAGCTAGAAGTAAGAATTATATCATCCTTTCATACCATAAATTATACCTTCTATGCAAATAATTGTCAAGAAAAGGATCGTAATCATTAGGCGTGCGTTCAAAATGCTGCACCATATACAATCGGTCGCTTAGTCAGCTAAATATTAAGTTTTATTTAATGCTTTTCGATGTATTACCTAGAATTAGCACATGGCATTTTCCTCTCGTCCAATCAGGTGTCAGTATTTGTTCATAGTCACCGTGGACTGCAGTCCACACTTTTGTAAAAAAACAAAAAACAATAAGTGCGGACTATGCCATCACATAAATCACACTTTTGTGACGTTCTGTCGCTAGTGGACGGACAATACCATGTGCTAAATAGGTTAGTTCATAGTTGCCTTCAGCTACACGACATAGTCACTCGGGCTCCGCTCTCCTGACTATATCGTGTAGTTGAAGGCAACTATGAACTAACCTATACATAACAATGAATTGTATCCTGATGATTTAACATGTTTAACTGTGAAATTATCAGGAACCCTACGTTATAAGGTCGGAGCCTCAATTGTGATGGGTTTTACGCAAGAAATGACGTCATAAATAACGCTGTGCACGCGAGGTTATCCCGCCAATTTTGACGTCTTTAGTGAATAACACAGCTAATTTCTGGCCTTTAGGGCATTCATTCAAAGTTCTATTACTTTTCAATATGAAAAATACCGTTTTTAATGAGGTGATTGGAGTCAAAGATGAGTAGGCCCAAGGCAATGAACTGTCACCAAGAGATTGTCATTCTACGATAAAAACTAACACAATAACGATATAAGTGACACTCGTGGTTTAAATATGGACACTTGCATGCATTCTGCATATTTCAGAGAACATTTGTTCCTGTAGAATATTATATGTCGTTGTGTCAAACACTTTTCTAAATTAAAGATCGTTCAAATTATATATTTGGTCAATCAAAGGAACACATTATTATCAGCTTTTATATATGTGGTAACTCTGGGAAACACATTATCAGCTAATATACATGTGGTCATTTAGGAGAACATATTATTATCAACTTATATATATGTGGTCACTCAGGCTAACATATTATTATTAGCTGTTATATATATGGTTATTCCGGGAAAACACATTATTATCAGTTTATATACATGTGGTTATTTCGGGAAAATACATTATTATCAGCTTATATACATGTGGGTACTCAAGGGGAACACATTATCAGCTTTCATATATGTGCTTACCTAGGGGAATGCATTATTATCAACATTTATATATGTGGTCACTCAGGGGAACACACTATTATCAGCATTTATATATGTTGTCACTCAGGGGACCACATTATTATCAGCATTTATATATGTTGTCACTTAGGCGAACACATTATTATCAGCATTTTTATATGTGGTTACTCAGGGGAACACATAATTATCAGCTTTTATATATGTTGTTACTCAGGCTAACACAATATAATTACCTGTTATATATGTGGTTACTCCGGGAAAAACAGTATTATCAGCTGTTGTATATGTGGTTACTCCGATGAACACATTATCATCAGCTAATATACATATGGTTACTCAGGGGAACACATTATTATCAGCTGTTATATTTGTGGTTACTCAGGGGAATGCATTATTATTTTGGGGAGCGCATTATTATCAGCTTTTATATATGTGGTTACTCAGGGGGACTCATTATTATCAACTGTTATATATGTGGTTACTCAGGGGATCGCATCATTATCAGTTGTAATATATGTGGTTACATAGGGGAACGCATTTTTGTCAGCTTTTATATATGTGGTTACTCAGGGGAATGCATTATTATCAGCTGTTATATGTGTGGTTACTCAGGGGAACACATTATTATCAGCTTTTATATATGTGGTTACTCGGGAGAACGCATTATTATCAGCTGTTTTTTATTCTGTAGTTACTCAGAGGAAACTTTATAATCAACTTTTATATATGTTGTGACTCAGGGGAACACATTATTATCAACTTTTATGTATGTTGTTACTTAGGGGAACACATTATTATCAACTTTTATATACGTGGTTACTCAGGGGAACGCCTTATGTTGTTACTCAGGGGAACATATTATTATCAACTTTTATATATGTGGTTATTCAGAGGAACGCTTAATTATCAGCTGTTTTATCTGTGGTTACTCAGGGGAACGCATTATTATCAACTTTTATATATGTGATTACTCATGGGAACACATTATTTTTAACTTCTATATATTTGGTTACTCATGGGAACACTTATTACATTTATATATGTTACTAGAACCTTATTATCAGCTTTTATATATATGGTTACTCAGGGGACCACATTATGAGCCGCTGTTATATATATGTTTACTCAAGAGAGGAACACATTATTATCAGCTTACTTTTTTATATGTGGTTACTCAGGGGAACACATTGTTATCAGCTTTTATGTATGTTGTTACTTAGGGGAACACATTATTATCAACTTTTATATACGTGGTTACTAGGGGACGCATTTTCAGTATTATGTGGCACTCAGGGGAACATATTATTATCAGCTGTTATATATGTGGGAACTCAGGGGAAGAGATAAGGAGCAGCTCATATATATGTGGTTACTCAGTAAAACACATTATTATCAGCTGTTATATATGTGGTTACATAGGGGAACGCATTTTTGTCAGCTTTATGTATGTGGCTACTCAGGGGAATGCATTATTATCAGCTGTTATATGTGTGGTTGCTTAGGTGAACGCATTATTATCAGCTGTTTCATATGTGGTAACTCCGGAAAAAACACTATTTTCAGCTGTTATATATGTGGTTACTCAGAACACATTATTATCAACTTTTATATATGTTGTTACTCAGGGGAACACATTATTATCAACTTTTATATATGTGGTTTCTCAGGAGAACGCATTATTATCAGCTGGGTTTGTTTCTGTAGTAACCTAGAGGAACGCATTATTATCAACATTTATATATGTTGTGACTCAGGGGAACACATTATTATCAACTTTTATATATGTTGTGACTCAGGGGAACACATTATTATCAACTTTTATATATGTTGTTACTTAGGGGAACACATTATTATCAACTTTTATATATGTTGTTGCTCAGGGAACGCTTTATTATCAGCTGTTTTATCTGTGGTTACTCAGGGGAACGCATTATTATCAACTGTTATATATGTGGTTACTCAGAAGAACACATTATTATAAACTGTTATATATGCGGTTACTCAGGGGAACGCATCATTATCAGTTGTAATATATGTGGATACTCAGGGAAACACATCATTATCAGTTGTTATATATGCCGCTACTCAGGGGAACGCATTATTATCAACTGTTATATATGTTGTTACTCAGGGGAACACATTATTATCAGCTGTTATATAAATGGTTACTCAGTAAAACACATCATTATCAGTAGTTATATATGTGGATACTCAGGGGAATACATTATTATCAGGTGTTATATATGTGGTTACACAGGGGAACGCATTTTTGTCAGCTTTTATATTGGAACTCGGACATATTTCAGCTGTTATATATGTGGTTACATAGAGAAACACATTATGAGTCGCTGTTATATATGTGGTTACTCAAGAGAACACATTAATATCAGCTTGCTTTTTTATATGTGGTTACTCAGGGGATCACATTGTTATTTTTTTTTAACACATTATTATCAACTTTTATATATGTGGTTACTCGGGAGAACGCATTATTATCAGCTGTTTTTTATTCTGTAGTTACTCAGAGGAAACTTTATAATCAACGTTTATATATGTTGTGACTCAGAGGAACACATTATTATCAACTTTTATGTATGTTGTTACTTAGGGGAACACATTATTATCAACTTTTATATACGTGGTTACTCAGGGGAACGCATTATGTTGTTACTCAGGGGAACACATTATTATCAACTTTTATATATGTGGTTATTCAGGAGAACGCATTATTATCAGCTGTTTTTTGTTTCTGTAGTCACTCAGAGGAACGCATTATAATCAACTTTTATATATGTTGTGACTCAGGGGAACACATTATTATCAACTTTTATATATGTTGTTACTTAGGGGAACACATTATTATCAATTTTTATATACGTGGTTACTCAGAGAACGCATTATGTTGTTACTCAGGGGAACACATTTATATCAACTTTTATATATGTGGTTACTCAGTGGAACGCTTAATTATCAGCTGTTTTATCTGTGGTTACTCAGGGGAACGCATTATTATCAAATGTTTAGTATGTGGTTACTCATGGGAACACATTATTATCAACTTCTATATATGTGGTTACTCATGGGAACACATTACTATTAACTTATATATATATATATATATATATATATATATATATATATATATATATATATATATATATATATATATATATGTTCTCAAGAACAATTATTATCAACTTTTTTATATGTGGTTACTCAGGGGAACACGTTATTATCAGCTGTTATATATGGGGTTACTTATAAGAACGCCTTATTATCAACTTTTATATATGTTGTTACTGAGGGGAAATCAATATTATCAGCTGTTTTGTCTGTGGTTACTCAGGGGAACACATTATTATCAACTTTTACATATGTTGTTACTGATTATTATCAGCTGTTTTGTCTGTGGTTACTCAGGAGAACGCATTATTATCAACTTTTATATATGTTGTTACTGAGGGGAAATCATTATTATCAGCTGTTTTTGGTTACTCAGGGGAACGCATTATTATCAACTGTTATATATGTTGTTACTCAGGCGAACGCATTATTATCAGCTGTTTTTTTCTGTAGTTACTCAGGGGAACGCATTATTATCAACTTTTATATATGTGGTTACAAAGGGGAACGCATTATGTTGTAACTCAGGGGAACACATTATTATCAACTTTTATATATGTGGTTACTCAGGGGAACTCTTTATTATCAGCTGTTTTATCTGTGGTTACTCAGGAGAACGCATTATTATCAACTGTTATATATGTGGTTACTCAGAGGAACACATTATTATCAAGTCTTATATATGTGGTTACTCAGGGGAACGCATTATTATCAGCTTTTATATATGTGTTTCCTCAGGGGAAGACATTATTTTCAGCTGTTATATATGTAGGTACTCAGGGGAACTCATTATTATCAGCTATATATGTGATTTCTCATGGTTGAAGTATAATTATCCACTATAAAAATATACCCCGTGGTGATAGTAAGTAAAGTCCGTTCGATATGTCTATTTCATGTCAATAAAACATTAATTCCAATTCACGCTTTTTAACTTCTTGTTCTTGGCTGATGGTTAATTGACGAAGATAATATTATCTCTGTTGTTCTAATTACGTAAACTCGCCAAGGAAGGTAAGCTGGTCAAGTTAGTAGGTTGGTGGCTTTTGATTTCGTTTTCCATTGCATAGGTCTGTTATCAGCGGTATGCAATACAAAGCTGTCAAATAAATACATGTGATATCAATCAATTTTTCTCACTCTCAATATGTCGGGACCGTTATGATAAACAACATACATGTAGATATTCATTCGGTAAAACGTTGAATTACTGTCGACCATTACACTGGTCTTTAGATAAATACTGTAAATAATTCCGCCAAATTACGTACATATAAATATTTCAAAACCGAATTTGGCACGGAAAAATGTTTTGTTAAACATTTCAAAACGCGAAAGATCTACACTTGTACAATTTCGCTGCGGTATTTTACCGTTTAGAATTGGAGCGGGTGGTTATGTAAACGAACGAGTAGAGGATCGTTTATGTATGTTTTGTAAAAACGGTAATATAGAAACAGAGACTCATTCTTTAGTTCAGACAAATAAGAAAACATGTGTTCAAAGATTTCATATATACTCCATTACTTACTCAGAAATCTGTTGCTGAGAAGATTATCTTTCTTTTGATGAAAAAAAAAAAAAAACAAGAAAAAATGCTGTTCTAGTCTGTGCATTTGATTTTAGACGTAAGCTACTCTATTCATAACCTGAAATTCTTAGTATTTTTATTTACCTTCTCAACAGTACTTTTTTGAACTAGATGTCTTTGACATTACCAAAAAAACAATTGTTCATCTTACCTTTTATATTTACATGTGAAATTAACTGTTTAATTTATTATGTTTGTTTGTCTCAACAGTGACATATAGGCCTTTGGGGCCGGGTGTTTAATTGCTTATTTTCATTATTATGTATTGTATAACACATGTCACTTTAATAAAACATTTACTTATTTACAGGTATGTTTTACAAAAAACGCTGGATAGTCCAAAAATGCTCAAGCATGATTTAATATTTCAGGATACGCCATTCTGCAGGAAAATCCGTTGTCCCATAGGACAAAGGCGGGACATAAATGGACGGTGTAATTATGAACTGAAAACTTGGTACCTTGATCAACTTATTATTGACATAAGATTGGTTCCAGTAAAAAAGGACAAACACTCTTTCTTACAGAATGTACGGCTTACATCAGAAATGCTAACCTCGAACTTAAAGACACCTTGGCCCAAACGTTGGAAAATGAAAAGATTCTTGTGTGCAAAATCAAATGGATCAGATAACACATGTAGCCTCAATGAAATACTCTTAATGATGTCGTACTCTACAACAAAAATATCACCCAGCACGTTTTTTCATACGGTATCACAAATCATTCAGAAAGAAATAACATTAGTCTACAATGGCAGTAAGATTAAATACAAACAACACTTTTTGGACAATTCCTTTTTTAAAAAAAGTCAAAATGGTCTGACATACCCATGGGTGGGTCAGAACAATGAAATGTTGGGACTCGATGCAAACATTCAATTAAAGAACACATCTTACCTGCCAGTGATAGATATCTGGCAACAAATCACAAGCCAAACAATAACACTGACCAAACTGTTCTTCTGCGACGGTTTTGAAATTTTGC
>CM037792.1:49075585-49125585 GCA_021229015.1 Solen grandis | reverse complement strand
CTTTAAATATTAAAAAATGCCAATGTTTAGTTTGTTTGCACTCTAGCATCTTCATTTCTTAAGAATCATCTTCAAACTCTATGACAATGTTTATAGCCATATTCTTTTGGCCAAGTTCGATTATGACTGATATCTGTCAATTAGGTCAGGCGTTATGCCCCTTTTGATGTTTAAAACCATAATTTTTCAGTCAAGTTTGACTTCACATTTCGACAACAGGCTCTCTTTAGTTCTGAAGAAAAAAAAATCCGTGTGCTTCTGCAGTTGATCCCACATATTATTCTAAATTTTATTTCTGTTACATTAAAGGTAAAATGTGAAACAGTAATTTATTTTAATGCTCTGTGCCCCCTTCAATTGAACAAGAAACTCCAATGAAGATATGAGAAATGAATATTTCGTAGAAAAGGAATCTTGTATACCTTTATAGCATGTTAAGAGGACTAGTGATACTTCATTCCCTTGCAGAACACGAAGATTGAGTATTATTGTAGTTATCTTTAAGATGGTTCTGGAAAAATTAGCATTATGAAATTAAAACTGAGAACAAAGCCACATATTCCCTTTTGAATGCAACGACTTTAAAATTTAAATTATGTTATATGACATCACAGATTTCCTCTGCTATTTATTTATGTTTGCACTCTACAGCTGTCAATTCGGGACGGATTTTCTTCAATTTTTGAAGATGGTGTATTTCAGAAAACTAAATAAGTATGATCAGGTTTGACATGTTTTGCAGTGCAGAAAGCCCTTTCTTTTGTCCAGAACAAAAGAAGTCTAGTTCTTCTTATTATTATTCTTTTTTTCTTCCTTTTTTTCTTATATCTTAAAACTCATATTAAATAAGTCAACACATTAAGCGAGTGAGATGTAGAGAATTTTAAGACGATTATTTTGGTACCTAAAGTTTTGAAACTGATCAAAGTATAAGGAAGTTACATAAAAAATAAGAATTTAAACATGTAGAATTTCAGCGATTTTGCCGTTATGTAAGAGTTTCACGGCTTATATCTTAAAACTCATATGAAATAAGTCAATACATTAAGCGAGTGAGATGTAGAGAATTTTAAGACGATTATTTTGGTACCTAAAGTTTTGAGTTGTCAGAGTTTTACGGCTTATATCTTTAGAATCATTAGAGATAAGTGCTTACATTAAGCAAGTGAGATGTAGAGAATTTTAAGACGATAAAACGATAATTTTGGCAGTGTGGCAGCACTATAACTGCATTAAGTAGACATCGTCTCCAAATGACTGAAATACTGTCGGTGGGACGTTAAACCCAACAAACAAACAAACAAACTAAACAAGTGTTGACAATTTTGTCAAATCATTTTATTTACGTTACTTGTACATATCAGTTGCAGCATTGCGTTACCCATAATCCTTTGAGCGTTTTGACACATGTCATTTAGACCGTTGTTGAAACATTGCAATTTCCCGACTTTATTGTTGCATCAATCGATAAATGTTGTACAAGCTATATTCCAAATTTATGATAAATGATAACCTATGTGAAAATATATGTTATAGTACCATGTAATTTAATTGCCAGCTTGAGATACCATGAGCGTGTATAAGTGTAGACGTTTGAAACAAAATGATCAACACATGTCATCCGTTCAAGACGCTGCAAGCTAATTTGTCTGTAATGCGTTGTTCACACAGTGCTGATTATGGCCCTCTTTTGAAATCAGACAGCGCTAGGACACGAAAAGCGAAACAGTCGGATTACTATCCTCAATGTCCTATCATTGTCTGAACGCAGTCGTATATGTTCGTAACAGGGTCCTACGGATCGGGAATGGTCCGGAGAGGTCAGCCAAGCACTCCTGACAGTTAGGTGCGTCCCGTAACATTCGGGAAACTCATCCGATTTTGTCTAGTCGGATTACAATCGTGACTATGTCGTGACAGATTCTGCTGTATCGGATCAGAATCGGATTGAGAACGGGATAATCGGGACGAATTCTGCTGGAAACGGCTGGATCGGGACGCCTCCTGAACAATATCTGATTGTTGTCGTGATTAAATAAATGTTTTTACAAATTTTAATAAAAGTTTGAATTTTCAGCCACGAATCACAGGATCTTGATCAGACCTTTTACACATTTTAATCTGGAATGGTCCTATCAAGGATGGCAGTAAAAATCCTGAATGTGTGACCTAGGCATTAGCTAAAAGCGCAAAATTTAGTAACTTTGTGTAATACAGTCGTCTCGATCGTATGTACAAGCGTTATTTGAATTTTACACACGAGGCTACACACGTCGACGATTCTATTGCATGGTAGCATTTATTATTTCATTCCCGCGACTGTACACGAAAATAAAAAAAGAATTTTTATATGCAGAATTAAGAGGTTTAAGTTTAATTGTTTATATTTTAAATACCTAAAATACTAGACCAAAATATGCTACAATGGAATTTCAGGCCATTTATTTTGGTACCTAGAATAGTAAAATTGGTCAAGTTATAAGAAAGCGATATCTAAATAAAGATTTATTTATTTTTGGAATATGGCTTATTTCAAAAAGTTCATGCATGAGAAGTCCATACGAAAAAAAAAAGTAAAAGGTAGGGAATTTAATATATATTCTTTCTAACGGTATTAATGTTTACATTTGACAATGTTAGCAGAAAGTCCTATCATTTGTATCAACGAATGAAATCTAGTTAATTATGATTTGATATACCTCGCTCTACCAGTATATTACACACATAATAAAAAAATATCTCTCTATAAAGAGACCTCGATATCACATGGCATTTATTCTATTATATGCTGTTAGAATGACATTTTAAACTCAAAATTATGCAATACAGCACGGTGTTGCGCGTGTTACAAGGTTCAAGGTTCAAAATATTTTATTTCGCAACGTAAACTTAGCTTTAACCAAGGTCGTGACAAAGTAGTTTGCTACAATGGTGACTTTTTCTGCTTGAAGAGGATGGCAAATAATTAATACAAGTTGCAACATATTAATGATGAAATAACAATCATTAGCAAAGATCTTTTATCTATTATGGAACAAAATAATATATTCGATAATGAGGAGCGTAATTATGAAACGTTGCTGATAAATGAATTGCGCATACGAAATGCGTTATACACAAATTTCCCTAATCTCAATAATTCTAACCTATTAGAAGATTGCATCAACTGACAAATTTTACAAAGCTTTGTCTGTTACAATGGTATTTACTAATATATTGATTACGTAGGTCTCTATATAAAAGACATTTAAATATAAAATGGAACTCGTCCTCTATGTTACATACAGTACATATGCGCAAGTTACGTTCAATTCTATTGTTACCATAACGACCAGATTCAATTCTCAGCGAATGTGATGACAATCGAAGTCTTGATAGTGCATTCCTTTACTTTTTCGGATATACGGAGATATGATTATAAGTACGGTGTCCTGATCGGACCAGTTTAAATCTCGCCTCTCCAACACGCGACAACACATAATTATCGCGTTGTCGCATGTCCAAAAAACATATATACATGCGAGATTTAACATTCCTCGCGAGGTTTTTGGGCGATAATTATCGTCTTAATTCTCGCATGTCTTCCTTAAATCTCGCATTAGGAATTTGATTAAATCTACAAAATAGACATAGCGCGCGCAGATTTTTTTAGTTATTACAAACCTCGCGAGGATTTGCAAAAACCTCGCGAGGATTTGTAAAAACCTCGCGAGGTTCCTCGCGAGGTTTTATTACTAATCCTCGCGAGGTTCTTCGCGAGGATTTGCGAGATTCAATCAAATTCCTAATGCGAGATTTAAGAAAGACAAGCGAGAATTAAGACGATAATTATCGCCCAAAAACCACTCGAGGATTGTTAAATCTCGCATGTATATATGTTTTTTGGACATGCGACAACGCGATAATTATCGTGTTGTCGCGTGTTGGAGAGGCGAGATTTAAACTGGTCCGATCAGGACACCGTATATAAGCGAAATACTTCGACTGGTATAATTACGTGTGTAAAATACAAGTATGTATAACATGGAACATTTTATTTGGCGTAAGCAGAATGTTTACTGTTTATTGAACATTTCATCTTTTGAATATGTAATTAACAATGAGTTTTTACATTACACTTCAAGATTGTATTTGTTCATGACTATTGACTTTGTAATTCTAAACATAATGCAATGTCAACGTCACTTCAAAATAAAAATGAAGCGTCTTCATTATAATGATGGCAACTTAACGATATCTTCCTCATCCTAAGTTTAACGTTCCCATAATGTGAATGTAAGGGAACCAGTATGAGTTAGAGTACTGCTCCGGTATAAATACCCTTTTCGCCTCTGCTAAATTATTCATTTGGCGTGTAGACAGATTAACACTAACTGCGTACCTTGAAGCCCACAACTTGAAGCTGACGTTGTGTAGATCTACTGAGGCCTGTATTTTTTTCATTATGAATTGCTGGAAAGTTTAAGGTGTTTGTCACATTTATCATTGAACCTTTATTGAAAACAAAATGCGTAAAGTAAATTGTAAGCTTTAATGCTTTATTAATCATTGGACGTTCAGTTGATACTGTACCGTATTTCATATTAATTCTAAAAAAAAAGATGCCTCACAAAAATTTAGGTCCGGTAATATTCTGATTCTGTATATATATATATATATATATATATATATATATATTAACAGCTCATTGTCGAGGTCAGCAATCTTTTAATCGTGTCTCCATTTAAAAACAGCAGACTGGCGATATTCATTAATATAAGTGTCTGAAATCATATTTTATCCAATGAGATCATTCCATTTTTCAATTTTTTGTCTCAATTTAATTCATTTAATCGGCATAAACTTATCACTAAACACTATTCCATTAAATCAGCTGATCAGTTTAAAACCAGCTTCAAGCACCTTCGGTGCACATGTGCGGCGAGGTGTGTCGAGAGGCGGAGCTTTATGTGTTTACCAATATCACGCATCAATCTCCAAGCAGAGTTGCCGTTCGTTCCTCACATAACATCTCTGCAATGTGCTCAATGACAATAATCTTGTCAAAACAGAAAACACTTATTAAACGTGTATTTAAGTGTATTTTAAGGATCAAAAGTATAGAAACATTGAATAAATACTTTTTGAATCACCATAAAACGTGTGTAAAATAACAATTTTGATTGTTATTAGAGGAACTATTTCATGCCTTATTTCGCTGATGGGAAAATTCCGCAAACGCTCGTCTGCATAGGTAACTATTTACAGATTCAGCCGGATATCTTAATTTAAGACCAGCTTTTTATTTTCATAATTTGTAATTTTAATGACCATTCCGGTAAAGTTCAGTGGTGCTGTTTATATATATTTCACAGTTTATAGAGCCTAATTAAATATTTGAACAACGGTCTGAATGACATCATTTATTTGGAACTACTTTCTGAGCCCACCACATAGGTGAATGTAATGTAAGCCGATGTGTAAGAGAGTGATCACGCGCGTGTAACGTGTTACAGACGCATGAAAATCGATATAAAGGAAAAGTGAACTAGCAATCTGATTTATCCAAAACAACAAAGAACTCTACCCTTCCACTTAGTTTAGTTTGAACATATTTTATTGCCGTATATAATGATGATACAACATTGAAGATTTTACAAAATAAGCAAAAGAGTTTGACCACAAGTTCTAACATTAGTATCGGTCATCTTAAAAGTACCTGTATGATTTTAATGTCTACACATGCTTACAAAATAAAAATAGGCAAAATATAACTAATTACTAGATAAAGCAATAAATAAGTTATAAATGAAAAAAAATATAAACTGATAAATTTTACGAGATGAGATTTGTAATAATATGAATGAAGAGATTAAATTAATTCAAATTGAAAAACATAAATAAATAATGAGAAGAGAAGAAAAGAAAACTGACAAACAAGGGTTATTAAAACGGAAAAAATAATAATGTCCAAAACACACACACACACACACACTCACACACATATATATATATAGGTGCAGATATATGAACCATTCTAAACAGTTTCTTTTGTCGAATTTCAATCTCCACTTTTTTGCTGAAGAGATCGAAGTCGCGGTTCGGTTCCATGCTCATTTTAGCAGCCTTCACAGCTATACGCATTGACCTTTGACATAATATGTTACATGCCACGTGATGTATTTCACGCCGGGAACAGGTGGATAGGGCGGAGTCTTAAAAATCAATACTGTATTTGGAATGTGTGAACTGCGTTAAATTTCAAAATATAATTTCAACCACTAAGTAGGTTAGTATTTTTAGTAAGCATTAATTCCATTAAATCGGTGGCGCGGCTGTGCCGCGCCAGACCGATTTAATTTCATTAATGCTTACTAAAAAACACTATCCTTTACATAATTCAATGACCGCAAGTTTATTCGTGTTTGAGAAATTAACCATTAGTATTCGGAAAAAACTTCTTCATTCATTCTGAAGTAAAGAAAGTCCGTTATATCACTGTATGGGTCCACAATACATTTGGCTGTCTGTAATGGGGTTCATTACGCGAACTTAGACCAATTTATTTTCTTTGTGGTATTTTAATATGATTTTGTCGAATTATGGCGATGGAAAATAGTTGGATATCCAAGATGCAATAAAATGTTTGTAGGTGACAAATTAAGGTTGTGTCAGGGCACGGCATATATACCAATGTTTACAAGAACTCAAGTAGTGTCCTTTGTCTTCATTTGAGGCCTCAATATCAGATCTTACATATCTGTACTTTATGAAGTACAGTATCTTTTAAGTTAACTCCCATCTCAGTTATATGACTTATTTTCTAGTATACGTAGTAGTGTAATACTTAACTGGTAAAAGTCTGTGTTGTCTCAAATGAGTAACATTTAAACAAACTGACCAATCCTATTTTACTTGTGTATCTTAAGTCGGTCATTGATGACTGATAAAAGAAATGATTGTATTTGCTTCATGGTTTAACTTCTTTAAACTTTTAGTAAAAGTGTGATTCAACAGATAAATGATTATTCATGATATTTTGGTAAAACGGTAGTAAACATGTTGTTTTAGTAGACCAATGACCATTCTGTTTTCGCCCATTGTAATGATCGACCACATCTTTTTTTTTTCCAGCGAACAATTGATATCTTTAACAGATATTTTGGGGGCAATGGGCCTTTCACACCAACGCCGCGTTAATCATTATCCTAGCGTTTACTTCGGTTCATACTGCATTAAGCCCAATCATTTCTTATCTACCGATTAAAATTTGATGATTAATGTACGGGCAAGCTTGATCTGTGCCGTGCTACACCTACAAATCTTGCTCATTTATACACCCAGGTGGTGACAAACATTTTTGAAATGTAATGAGAGTTGTCATCAGTAGGTTGTTGTGGACAATAAAATAACGTGTTGTCTTGGTCAGTCATTAAATAAAAATTGACGTGTAAACGTTCATATCGGCCATGCTTACATATACATCGTCTTCTTCAAGGCAGATGCTCCTTTTAAAAAGAGGTCAATGTGTATGATATGCATGATTTTTTTAAAGATCAGAATACCGTAATTATGTTTCATGGAATTTGTTTCAAACAAAAAGTGTTTGTTTAGACCAGTAAGTAGAATCGAAGATGATATGTATTGATAGTTTCGCGAATTTTCCTAAACAATGAATCAATACAAATTTTAATAATCAATAGCATGCCATGCATAAGGAAATAAAGGTTAACTATCGAGTCCAAATTAAGATTGTTTTGTGAGACTTAAAATTTCAATTAATGGTGAGGTTAGCCCATTTACCTTATTAAGCCTACATATTAAATAGGCTACAGCTTTTATCCAACACAGCATTCAGCCAGTGTAACCCATTTAGCTTATTTAGCATAATCAGATGGTATCTTTAAAAAGATATTCGACTTAAGTGAAAAAAATACTGCAAATCTTATTACAGTTGAGACTTGTTATAAATACATATATAATATGCAATACGTATTTTTGTAATCAAAAGAAAAAATATGTATACAAAAACAATAAACACCCATGTCAATTGTATAAAGTTATGTTACAATAAAAATACCAGATTTTAAAGCCACAATTACTCTGGTAAAGACATTGTTTATCTCTCCATGACAGTTTTAAATGGTCTGTGTTTTGCGAATAATGCTAGAATATGTATTTGTCCTTAAATTTAAGAGATGCGATATGCTAACCAGTAAGAAAAGTAAAAAAAAGGGCTAAAATATAGGAGCAAAATTAAAAAAAAGAAAGCGTGTCTCTGAGATACTAATGCCCTGCCGGGATATAGTCAGAACAAATACTTGCTTGTATTTTAAAAGTTTATATAATGATGTACATTTGTATGAAGTTTCATGATAATGTGAAGTTACCTTTATAGAAAAAGAAGCTTTAAACACAGAGATAAACCTGGGGCAGAATAACCAATTTCATAGCCATAACATTAAATAAATAATACCGGTAAATAGTCCATTATAATGATGTACATGTGTGTCAAGTTTCAGAAAGATGTAAAATCATCTTCACAGAAAAAAAGGCTTGAACGCAAATGCAGACCAACCAATTTTATCGGATTCATCCATCCTTGAAATAAAGGTCACAGCTATAAATTTGCATACATATTTAAAAGATTTTATCATGATGTACATGTGTACAAAGTTTCATGAAGATGTGGAATCATCTTCATAGAAAAAAAAAAGTTAAACGCAAAGGTGAATCTAAGGCATAACAATCAATTTTACCATGTTCATCCAACCATGAAATAAAGGGCAAACATATTAAATAGATCATATCATGATGTACATGTATACCTAGTTTCATAAAGATGTGAAGTCATCTTCATAGAAAAAAAGCTTAAACGCAAAACATCAATTTTACAATGTTCAACCAACCGTGAAATATAGGTCACAACCATAAATTTGCATGAATATTAAATAGATCGTATCACGATGAACTTGTGAACCTAGTTTCATAAAGATGTGAAGTCATCTTTTTAAAAAAAAGACTTAAACGCAAAGGTAAACCTGAGGTGTGACGGACGAACGGACACAGACACGCGCACAGACCGAAAAACTATCCGCGGGCATAAGAAATCCACAACCGGGCTGGGAAGCCATAGCTGGTACATTAGCAGACGAGCGCTAAACAAAATGCGCCACGGAGGCTTCTTTTATACCCGCGTATGTAGCATAGTTACAATAAATTTGGAGTAAGGGACAAACCCACTAAAGGTAACCACGACATTTTCTAAATTTCTAAAGATAACACAGCCCGTTCTTTTTAACAGGCTTTAAATATCCTGACGGTGATGAATTTAAGGTGTGGATGTAGTTTAGCTGTTGACTGTCCGACTGCGTCCCGGTATCTAGTTAGCTTTAACTTTGAGGAACTGTAGGAGCATTCACACAATGAGGAAAAAGTCCGTTTATGGTAAATGAGATTTTTAGATTTTCGCCGCTGCAGGGCGAAAACCTATTGTTAGGACTTTCTGCCCTTTCGGCAGAAAGTCCTATTGGGTTTGTTATGTTTATTCTTCTTCTTATTATTCTTTTTTCTTCCTAACTAAACGCTTATTTTTCTATGTTGCAATACTCCTAGGACGATGAAATTTTTATGACTTATTAGTCACGTGAGGAAATTTTGATTTCTAGCTGTGCATCCTGGTGTCCGTTTTTCAAAATTCGAAAAGTCCATTGTGCTATAGCGAATCCAAGATTCGAACCAAGGTCGTAAATTTTTAAATGCTTATAAAATCTATCCTATTTAAGATAGAAAGTTGATATTTAGACAGTATATAGGCCGCTAGAAGTTTTAAACATTTTGTGAAAATAAATGTCATATGACGTCACGTGACGTCATTATATGATAATGAATTTCTAATTCTAACAAGATTATTTCTATATGTTGAAATTTTCGAAGGGCAATGAAAATTTAATGCCGCATGCTTCGATTTCGATTTCAATGATTTTCAGAAGCCTATGACGTCATATGACGTCACATTTGAAATTGACTACGAAAGTTTGTACGCGGTCTACAGCCATTGTTTATGAACCGATTTTCATCAAATTTTCACAGAATGTGTATATTAAGTTCTAGTTGTGCATCTCGGTGTCCGTTTTTCAAAAAACCAAGGTCGTCAATTTTTAAATCTTATGTAAGGCCTTTTTGAAACAGAAAGTTGATATTTGGTCAGTATATAGGTCTCTAAGAGTCTTAAACGTTATGTGAAAATAACGTCACATGACGTCACGTGACGTCATTATATGATAATGTATTTCTAATATTAAAAACGAGGGCAATGAAAATTTAATGTCAAATGAATCAGAGGCTTAAATTTCGATTTCAATAATTTTCAGAAGCCTATGACGTCATATGACGTCACATTTGAAATTGACTACGAAAGTTTGTACACGGTCCAGAGCCATTATTAATGGGCCGATTTTCATCAAATTTTCACAGAATGTGTATATTACGTTCTTATTGTGTATACCGGTGTCCGTTTTCCAAAATTCGAAAAGTCCAAGCGTCTATGGCGGATCCAAGATTCGAACCAATGACGTCAATATTTAAATGCTTATAAAAACTGATTTGAGATAGAAAGTTAAAATTTTGTCAGTTAGTAGGTCTCTGGGTGTCTTAACATTTATGTGAAAATAAACGTCATATGACGTCACGTGACGTCATTTGTTTATTATAATTATTCTTTTCTTCTTCCTAACTAAACGCTTATTTTAATATGTTGCAATAGTCCTAGGACGATGAAATTTTATGGGTTATTAGGCACGTGAGGAAATTTTGATTTCACCCCTACTGCATATATGTAGCTATATCTCAATAAATATCGATATTTAAATTATTAAAATTGGTTTTACGCAATACAAAGTTATAAGCAAAAAAACTAAATGAAATGAAGCTAATTTTGCTGATAATATGCTGTTTTCTTGAGGTTTAACAGTCAATATCTCAGAAACGACTGAAGATAAGTTTATACATTATGCGTATAAAATGTAGCATGTTTTAAGAGCTTTCTAACGGTACCAATTTTTAAAGGACTTCATATAAAAAGTTGGAAAAAATTTAAATGCATCATAAAAAAAAAGGGGAATTAAATACTTGCGAAGCAAAAAAAATAAAAAAAAAAAAATTGAGTTATTTGATTTTTTTTTTGTTGTTGTTGTTTTTTGTCGAATGTTGACTGTTTCCAAAATAAGCATTGAATTTAATACATGTACAACGGCACAAGACAAAAATCCGTATTTGCAACACTATGTAGCTAGCGAGCAGTTTGCAAGCCTTGAAAAATTCACACGCAGCCCCACATTTAGACCATCTAAAAACTGCATTGTTATGCTAACGATATTCATATTGCATCAGTTTGTAGGCTGGGATGTTACCTTTCAAAATATCACCATAGTTCGAAATTCCAGGAATTTATGGCAAAACTACGGAAGCCCAAACACGCCAAAATCGCTAAATACGATTAACTACGTTACAGGTGTCGAAAGGATATAGCACTATACAAATATTCAATACTTCTTCCTAATGAGGCTAAAATTAAACAAGGTTACAACAGAGCTGGAGTGATGAAATTCTATGTGTGATGAAAGTTAGAAACTTACATTTGAACACTGTTTCATTTTTCTTTCATGTCATATGACATAGTATAAATGTTGTATGTAAACTACATGTGCAAGATATGGGCGGACTTTTATTAAAATTCACAGAATGTGTTCTATTTGTGCTATTTTATATAGAAATAGAGGAGATAGAAAGTTGCAATTTGGACAGATTATCTATTATGTCATCTTCTATATATACTATATAAAGCAGATGTTGCAGAAAGTCCTATCATTCGTTTAAACGAATGACATCTAGTTATTATTATTCTTTTTTTCTTCCTAACTAAACGCTTATTTTTCTATGTTGCAATACTCATAGGACGATGAAATTTTTATGACTTATTAGTCACGTTAGGAAATTTTGATTTCTATGATTTTCATATGCCTATGACGTCATATGACGTCACATTTGAAATATGCTACAAAAGTTTGTACGCGGTCTACAGCCATTGTTTGTGAACCGATTTTCATCAAATTTTCACAGATTGTGTATATTAAGTTCTAGTTGTGCATCCCGGTGTCCGTTTTTCAAAATTCGAAAAGTCCTTGGTTCTATAGCGAATCCAAGATTCGAACCAAGGTCGTAAATTTTTAAATGCTTATAAAATCTGTCCTATTTAAGATAGAAAGTTGATATTTAGTCAGTATATATGTCTCTAGAAGTTTTAAACATTTTGTGAAAATAAATGTCATATGACGTCACGTGACGTCATTATATGATAATGTATTTCTAATATTACCAAGAATATTTCTATATGTTGAAATTGTCGAAGGGCAATGAAAATTTAATGACAAATGCTTCAAACGCTGAAATTTTGATTTCTATGATTTTCATATGCCTATGACGTCATATGACGTCACACTTTAAATATGCAACAAAAGTTTGTACGCGGTCTACAGCTATTGTTTATGAACCGATTTTCATCAAATTTTCACAGAATGTGTATATTAAGTTCTAGTTGTGCATCCCGGTGTCTCTTTTTCAAAATTCGAAAAGTCCAAGGTTCTATAGCGATTCCAAGATTCGAACCAAGGTCGTAAATTTTTAAATGCTTATAAAATCGGTCCTATTTGAGATAGAAAAGTGATATTTGGTAAGTATATAGGTCTCTAAGTGTCTTAAACATTTTGTGAAAATAAACGTCATATGACGTCACGTGACGTCATTATATGATAATGTATTTCTAATATTAACAAGAGTATTTCTATATGTTGAAATTGTCGAAGGGCTATGAAAATTTAAGGACAAATGATTCAGATGCTGGTATTTCGATTTCAATGATTTTCAGAAGCCTTTGACGTCATATAACGTCACATTTGAAATTGACTACGAAAGTTTGTACACGGTCCAGAGCCATTATTAATGGGCCGATTTTCATCAAATTTTCACAGAATGTGTATATTACGTTCTTATTGTGTATACCGGTGTCCGTTTTTCAAAATTCGAAAAGTCCAAGCATCTATGGCGGATCCAAAATTCTAACCAAGGACGTCAATTTTTAAATGCTTATAAAAACTGTCCTATTTGAGATAGAAAGTTGAAATTTTGTCAGTTAGTAGGTCTCTGGGTGTCTTAACAATTATGTGAAAATAAACGTCATATGACGTCACGTGACGTCATTTTTTATTATTATTATTATTCTTTTCTTCTTCCTAACTAAACGCTTATTTTAATATGTTGCAATAGTCCTAGGACGAGGAAATTGTTATGGTTTATTAGTCACGTGAGGAAATTTTGATTTCAATGATTGTCAGCACCCTATGACGTCACATGACGTCAGAGCTAAAAATAGTGAAAAATGGTTTTCGCGCTCTACAGCCGCCATTTATGAACAGATTTTCTTCAATTTTTACAGATGATACATCTTAGAACTTAGTGTGAATATTTGTCAACTAACCTTAATTCCGAAAACCGAAGTATTGTGCTGAAGAAAGATTCGAACACAGGACCAAAAATTTCATTTAAGGTTAAAGAACTTCGGATGAGATAGAAAGTTGAAACTTTCACAGTTTGCAGTTCTGCAGAATTTCTTAATAATATTTTAATGTCATACGTCAATGACGTCATAAGCATACTACTACTACTACTACTTATTTCGTTTTCTTCGCTTATTTTTCCGCGGAATATAATGTCATTTGTTCAGCATGAACATGAAATACTACCAAGGTGAGTCAATTACATGAAACTTCTATCTCCTGCTTTTTGCATTAACACAGGTTGCAGAAAGTCCTATCATTCGTTCAGACGAAATGACATCTAGTTTATAATTATTATTCTTTTTTTCTTCCTAACTAAACGCTTATTTTTCTATGTTGCAATACTCCTAGGACGATAAATTTTTATGACTTATTAGTCACGTGAGGAAATTTTGATTTCTATGATTTTCATATGCCTATGACGTCATATGACGTCACATTTGAAATTTGCTACAAAAGCTTGTACGCAGTCTACAGCCATTGTTTGTGAACCGATTTTCATCAAATTTTCACAGAATGTGTATATTAAGTTCTAGTTGTGCATGCCGGTGTCCGTTTTTCAAAATTCGAAAAGTCCATGGTTCTATAGCGAATCCAAGATTCGAACCAAGGTCGTAAATTTTTAAATGCTTATAAATTCTGTCCTATTTAAGATAGAAAGTTGATATTTTATCAGTATATAGGTTCTAGAAGTTTTAAAACATTTTGTGAAAATAAATGTCATATGACGTCACGTGACGTCATTATATGATAATGTATTTCTAATATTAACAAGAATATTTCTATATGTTGAAATTGTCGAAGGGCAATGAAAATTTAATGACACATGCTTCGAACGCTGTAATTTTGATTTCTATGATTTTCATATCTCTATGACGTCATATGACGTCACACGTGAAATAAGCTACAAAAGTTTGTACGCGGTCCAGAGCCATTATTTATGAACCGATTTTCATCAAATTTTCACAGAATGTGTATATTAAGTTCTAGTTGTGCATCCCGGTGTCCGTTTCTCAAAATTCGAAATTGCCAAGGTTCTATAGCGAAACCAAGATTCGAACCAAGGTCGTAAATTTTCAAATGCTTATAAAATCAGTCCTTTTTGAGATAGAAAGTTGATATTTGGTCAGTATGTAGGTCTCTCGGAGTCTGAAAAATATTTTGAAAATTTGCATCATATGACGTCACGTGACGTCATTATATGAAAATATATTACTAACATTAACAAGATTATTTCTATATGTTGAAATGGTCGAAGAGCAATAAAAATTTAATGACATATGTTTCACACGATATAATTTCTATTTCAATATTTTTTATAAGCATATGACGTCATATGACGTCACACTTTACATATTCTACAAAAGTTTGTACGCGGTCTACAGCCATTACATATAAACCGATGTTCATCAAATTTTCACAGAATGTGTATATTAAGATCTAGTTGTGCATCCCGCTTTCCGTTTTTCAAAATTCTAAAAGACCATGGTTCTATGGAGAATCCAAGATTCGAACCGAGGTCGTTAATTTTCAAATGCTTATAAAATCGGTCCCATATGAGATAGAATATTGATATTTGAACATTGTGTAGGATTATAGATGACTGAACGATTTTGTGAAAATAAACGTCATGTGACGTCAGATGACGTCAATACATGAAAATCTATTTCTAATATTTACAAGAAAATTTCTATATGTTAAAATGGTCCATGGGAATGGAAATTATATGACATTTTGCTTCAAATGTTGATATTTTTAATTCTACAGTTTTCATATGCCTATGACGTCATATGACGTTACACTTGCCAGATGCTACAAAAGTTTGTACGCGGTCTACAGCCATTGTTTATGAACCGATTTTCATAAAAATTTCACAGAAAGTGTATATTAGGTTATAGTTGAGCATCCCGGTGTCCGTTCTTCCAAATTCAAAAATGCAAAGGTTTTATGGCGGATCCAATATTCGAACCATTGGCGTCAAATTTTAAATACGTATAAAATCGTTTCCAGATGATTAGAAATCTAATATTTGGAAAGTAAATAAGTCTCCAAGAGTGCTTTACATTCTCTGAAGATGAACGTCATTTGACGTCATATGACGTCATAAGGTCAAAAATTATTTCTGATATATACGCGTAAATTTAATATGTTGTTAACTTCCCAGGACCATGAATCTTATGGTATATACTTTAGAAATGCTTTAAAATGCAATGTAATTCATATTAATTTGACGTTATATCACATCAGATTTGACGTCAGGACAAAAAGGTTTTACGCGGTGTACAGCCATTATTTTTGGACCGATTTTCAGCAAATTTCAAAGAATGTATATGTAACGCTCTAGTTGTGTATGTCCTGTTTTACAAATTCGAAAAGACGAAAAGGCAATGGTTGTATGGCGAATCCAAGTTTCGAAACATTGACGTCAAATTTCAAAAACATATAAAATCGCTTCGAGATGATTTAGAAAGTTGATATTTGGACTGAATATTAGTCTTTAAGACTTATTTATATTCTGTGAAGATTAACGTTATTTGACGTCATAATGTCAAAAAGAATGTTAATATATCTACGCGTTAATTTCTATATGTTGCAAAGTTGCAAGGAGCATGAAAAAATTACTTGATATATTTAAGATACTTAATATTTCATTTCATTGATTTTCTTATGCCTATGATGTCATGTGACATCAAACTTGACGTTATCTACACACTCTTGTACGCGGTCTACAGCCATCATTACAGGATGGAATTCGAATTGTAAGCGTTTTAAATAAATTTGATTTGTAACATAGATTATAAAAATAGTCCAAGTTAAATAAATCGATATAAAAAAATGATTTTCAGTTACTTTTGCAATTTCCTCCAAGTTAAACGGTTTATTTTTCAAAGTTCATTTAAGTTATGGCCATACAAAAGCAAGTTAAAGGATGCAATTTCATATCCTCTTACTGTTTTTGCTTTTAAGTATTTGACAAATGTAGCAGAAAGTCCTATCATTCGTATCAACGAATGAAATCTAGTTAGTCTTATTATTACTAAACGCTTATTTTTCTTTGTTGCAATACTCCTAGGACGATGAAATTTTTATGACTTATTAGTCCTCGTGAGGAAATTTTGATTTCTATGATTTTCATATGCCTATGACGTCATATGACGTCACATTTGAAATATGCTACAAAAGATTGTACGCGGGCTACAGCCATTGTTTGTGAACCGATTTTCATCAAATTTTCACAGATTGTGTATATTAAGTTCTAGTTGTGCATCCCGGTGTCCGTTTTTCAAAATTCGAAAAGTCCATGGTTCTATAGCGAATCCAAGATTCGAACCAAGGTCGTAAATTTTTAATTGCTTATAAAATCTGACCTATTTATGATAAAAAGTTGATATTTAGTCAGTATATAGGTCTCTAGACGTTTTAAAACATTTTGTGAAAATAAATGTCATATGACGTCACGTGACGTCATTATTTGATAATGTATTTCTAATATTAACAAGAATATTTCTATATGTTGAAATTGTCGAAAGGCAATGAAAATTTAATGACACATGCTTCAAACGCTGAAATTTTGATTTCTATGATTTTCATATGCCTATGACGTCATATGACGTCACACTTGAAATATGCAACAAAAGTTTGTACGCGGTCTACAGCCATTGTTTATGAACCGATTTTCATCAAATTTTCACAGAATGTGTATATTAAGTTCTAGTTGTGCATCCTTGTGTCCGTTTTTCAAGATTCGAAATGTCCAAGGTTCTATAGCGATTCCAAGATTCAAACCAAGGTCGTAGATTTTCAAATTCTTATAAAATCGGTCCTATGTGAGATAGAAAGATGATATTGGGTCAGTATATAGGTCTCTGGAAGTCTTAAAAATTTTGTGAAAATAAATGTCATATGACGTCGCGTGACGTCATTATATGATAATGAATTTCTAATTCTAACAAGATTATTTCTATATGTTGAAATTGTCGAAGGGCAATGAAAATTTAATGCCTGCTTAAAATTTAAAATTGTATATTAAGTTCTAGTTGTGCATCTAGGTGTCCGTTTTTCAAAATTCGAAAAGTCCATGGTTCTATAGCGAACTCAAGATTCGAACCAAGGTCGTAAATTTTTAAATGCTTATAAAATCGGTCCTATGTGAGATAGAAAGATGATATTGGGTCAGTATATAGGTCTCTGGGAGTCGTAAAGATTTTGTGAAAATAAACGTCATATGACATCACGTGACGTCATTATATGATAATGTATTTCTAATATTAACAAGAGTATTTCTATAATGTTGAAATTGTCGAAGGGCAATGAAAATTTAATGACAAATGATTCAGACGCTGAAATTTCGATTTCAATGATTTTCAGAAGCCTATGACGTCATATGACGTCACATTTGAAATTGCTACGAAAGTTTGTACACGGTCCAGAGCAATTATTAATTGACGATTTTCATCAAATTTTCACAGAATGTGTATATTACGTTTCTTATTGTGTATACCGTGTCCGTTTTTTCAAATTCGAAAAGTCCAAGCATCTATGGCGATCCAAGATTCGAACCAAGGACGTCAATTTTTGAATGCTTATCAAAACTGTCCTATTTGAGAAAGAAAGTTGAAGTTTTGTCAGTATATAGGTCTCTGGGAGTCTTAAACATTTTGTGAAAATAAATGTCATATGACGTCGCGTGACGTCATTATATGATAATGAATTTCTAATTCTAACAAGATTATTTCTATATGTTGAAATTGACGAAGGGCAATGAAAATTTAAAGCCGCATGCTTCAGATGCTGAAATTTCGATTTCAAAGATTTCAGAAGCCTGTGACGTCATATGACGTCACATTTGAAATTGACTACGAAAGTTTGTACACGGTCCAGAGGCAATATTAATGGGCCGATTTCATCAAATTTTCACAGAATGTGTATATTAAGTTCTAGTTGTGTATCTAGGTGTCCGTTTTTCAAAATTCGAAAAGTACATGGTTCTATAGCGAACTCAAGATTCGAACAAAGGTCGTAAATTTTTAAATGCTATAAAATCGTCCTATGTGAGATAGAAAGATGATATTGGGTCAGTATATAGGTCTCTGGGAGTCTTAAAGATTTTGTGAAAATAAACGTCATATGACGTCACGTGACGTCATTATATGATAATGTATTTCTAATATTAACAAGAGTATTTCTATATGTTGAAATTTTCGAAGGCAATGAAAACTTAATGACAAATGATTCAGACGCTGAAATTTCGATTTCAATGATTTTCAGAAGCCTATGACGTCATATGACGTCACATTTGAAACGGTCCAGAGCAATTATTAATTGACGATTTTCATCAAATTTTCACAGATTGTGTATATTAAGTTCTAGTTGTGCATCCCGGTGTCCGTTTTTCAAAATTCGAAAAGTCCAAGCATCTATGGCGGATCCAAGATTCGAACCAAGGACGTCAATTTTTAAATGCTTATAAAATCTGTCCTATTTGAGAAAGAAAGTTGAAATTTTGTCAGTTACTAGGTCTCTGGGTGTCTTAACAATTTTTTGAAAATAAACGTCATATGACGTCACGTGACGTCATTTTTTATTATAATTATTCTTTTCTTCTTCCTAACTAAACGCTTATTTTAATATGTTGCAATAGTCCTAGGACGATGAAATTTTTATGGGTTATTAGTCACGTGAGGAAATTTTGATTTCAATGATTGTAAGTACCCTATTACGTCACATGACGTCACAGCTAAAAATAGTGAAAAATGGTGTTCGCGCTCTACAGCCGTCATTTATGGTCGGATTTTCTTCAAATTTCACAGATGGTACATATTGAAACTAAGGTGTGCATATCCTGTCAGCTAACCGAAATTCCGAAATACCGAAGTTCTGTGGCTGAAATAATATTCGAACATAGGACCGAAAATTTCATTTTAGAGTTTAAGAGCTTCAGGATGAGATAGAAAGTTGAAACTTACACAGTTTGCAGTTCTGCAGAATTTCTCAATATATTTTGAATCGTGACGTCATATGACGTCATGTGGCGTCATAACCATACTTCTTAATTTTCATTTTAGGGCAAAGATTTCGACATGATGCCAGTTGTTCAGAATAATGAAAATTTCATAGTTCTGACAGTAAAGTAAAGCGCTTTTGAACAATAGCATCTTCAGCACCCTATGACGTCATATAACGTCACAGCTAAAAATAGTGAAAAATGGTGTTCACGCTCTACTGCCGCCATTTATGGTCGGATTTTCTTCAAATTTTCACAGATGGTACATCTTGAAACTAAGGTGTGAATATTTTGTGAGCTAACCTTAATTCCGAAAAACCGAAGTATTGTGGCTGAAGTAAGATTCGAACATAGGACCAAAAATTTCATTTTAGGGTTAAAGAACTTCGGGATGAGATAGAAAGTTGAAACTTACACAGTTTGCAGTTCTGCATAATTTCTTAATATATTTTGAGTCGTGACGTCATATGACGTCATAAGCATACTACTACTACTGCTGCTACTTATTTTTTTTTCTTTATAACTGAACGCTTATTTTTCGCGGAATATAATGTCAATTGTTCAGCATGAACATGAAATACTACCAGAGGTGAGTCATTACATGAAACTTCTATCTCCTGCTTTTTTAATACAGGTTGCAGAAAGTCCTATTGGGTTTGTTATGTTTATTATTATTAGGACTTTCTGCCTAAAGCAGAAAGTCCTATTGGGTTTGTACTGTTTATTAGGACTTTCTGCCTACAGGCAGAAAGTCATATTGGGTTTGTACTGTTTTTTATTATTCTTCTTCTTCTTCTTATTCTTTTTTCTTCCTCTTATATTTGTGTTAATTTTAAGGTGTTGCTATTGACTCAGAACAATGAAAATTTTATGGCATATATTTCAAACCATGAGCTTTCGGATGCAATGAATTGTATATTCATATGACGTCATATAACGTCAGACTTGACGTCACGTGAAAACGTTTGTACGCGGTCTACAGCCATTATTTCTGGACCGATTTTCATCAAAATTTCACAGAATGTGTATGTTAGGCTCTAGTTGTGCATCCCGGTGTCCGTTTTTCAAAATTCCAAAAGTCCATGGTTCTATAGCGAATCCAAGATTCGAACCAAGGTCGTAAATTTTTAAATGCTTATAAAATCTGTCCTATTTAAGATAGAAAGTTGATTTTTAGTCAGTATATAGGTCTCTAGAAGTTTTAAACATTTTGTGAAAATAAATGTCTTATGACGTCACGTGACGTCATTATATGATAATGTATTTCTAATATTAACAAGAATATTCTATATGTTGCAATTGTCGAAGGGCAATCAAAATTTAATGACACATGCTTCAAACGCTGAAATTTTGATTTCTATGATTTTCATATGCCTATGACGTCATATGACGTCACATTTGAAATATCCAACAAAAGTTTGTACGCGGTCTGCAGCCATTGTTTATGAACCGATTTTCATCAAATTTTCACAGAATGTGTATATTAAGTTCTAGGTGAACATCTCGGTGTCCGTTTTTCAAAATTCGAAAAGTCCATGGTTCTATAGCGAATCCAAGATTCGAACCAAGGTCGTAAATTTTTAAATGCTTATAAAATCGGTCCTATTTGAGATAGAAAAGTGATATTTGGTCAGTATATAGGTCTCTGGGAGTCTTAAACATTTTGTAAAAATATACGTCATATGACGTCACGTGACGTCATTATATGATAATGTATTTCTAATATTAACAAGGGTATTTCTATATGTTGAAATTGTCGAAGGGCAATGAAAATTTAATGACACATGATTCAGAAGCTGAAATTTCGATTTCAATGACTTTCAGAAGCCTATGACGTCATATGACGTCACATTTGAAATTGACTACGAAAGTTTGTACACGGTCCAGAGCCATTATTAATGGGCCGATTTTTATCAAATTTTCACAGAATGTGTATATTACGTTCTTATTGTGTATACCGGTGTTCGTTTTTCAAAATTCGAAAAGTCCAAGCATCTATGGCGGATCCAAGATTCGAACCAAGGACGTCAATTTTTAAATGCTTATAAAAACTGTCCTATTTGAGATAGAAAGTTGAAATTTTGTCAGTTTCGGCAGAAAGTCCTATTGGGTTTGTTATGTTTTTTATTATTAGGTTTTCGCACAACTGCGAAGTGCGAAAACCTATTGTTCTCGTTGTGTTTATTTGTCATTTTTTTTTTTTTTTTTTTTTCTTATGTCAAAAATTTGTCCCGAGCCTACAGTAACGTAGGATTAAGCTACGACCATGACATTTTTAACACTTATTCACATTGTCCTGACTTAGATCCTTAGGAGCCATTTTTTCAGATTTGTCTCCCATTGTGCCGCTAGGTGGCGTTTATTATGTAATTGATTGTATTGAAAAATCTCCAAAATCCAAAGTCGGATTTAGATACGGTTTTTTTTATTCTGTTCCTTATTGGCACCCCAACAAAATATATAGGTCTAGAAGTTCAAAAAAGATATCATTTCCTGTTCAGGAGGGGACCAAAGTTCGAATCTTGGAAATAACGCGTTTTTTAAGAGAAAATATGGTAGGTCCCTTTAAACAGAAATATTGGCCGACTTTGATAAGATAGAAGAATTTTGTTTGTTTAAACAGATTCGCAAGACCTAGCCGCACAAAATATATAGTGTGGCAATTCAGGAAATGCACCGTTTATCCGCTAGAGCGTTCAAAGATCACTGAATACGGAAAAAATAAAAATTTCAAGTTTTTAAAATATTTCATTTTTCGTCATTTTTTCATGTTTTTTCGTTCTCCTGTATTTATTTCTTGTTCGATTTTCATGAAATTTTCACTGAATGTGCAGTATGATGCTCTTAATCAGCTTATACTTTAAAATAATAAAAGGTAGTAAAGGTCAAGGTCATATCAGCAATATCGATTTTTTCTTTGACCTCATATAGCTCAAAAACGGTAAATATTCTATCGAGACATAACGGGTATAAAATGTTATGCTTTAAGAGACCTTTCTAACGGTACCAAAATTTTAAAAGTCAGACATCAAATGAAAAAAATAATTATGAAAAAACTCAATTATAGGTACACACAGTGGTTTTCTGCATTTATCTCAGAGGTTAATCACATATCATTATAATTTTATTATCAGATTTATAGAATGTTTATTTACCTTTCTAACGATATGCAGTTTTTGAAGATCGGGTAAAAAATGGTCGAGTTATGTTAGATTTCCCATACGTAGCGAAAGCCCAATTTTTAAAATATTTCAGTCCAACGCTTATCTTACCTGTACTGGGGTGTGTATATTTCTCAGTGTATTATAGGCCATTTGACCACAGCGTAGCTGGGATGATGTAAACAACTCGCGGTCAAGTGACTTTCCTGCAGTCTAATGCTGGTCAAGTAACAATAGCATTGTATGAAGCTTATCTAAGTGAGAAAACCGATGATGTTGCGGATGCAACTCTAGTTCTTTTTTTCTTCCAAACTGAGCGTTAATTTAAGCATGTTGCAATGGTCCCAGGGCCATGAAATTTTAATGGCATATACTTGATGCGATGAAATTTTGATTTCTATGATTTTCATATGCCTATGACGTCAAATGACGTCATATTTGAAATATGCTACAAAAGTTTGTACGCGGTCTACAGCCATTGTTTGTGAACCGATTTTCATCAAATTTTCACAGATTGTGTATATTAAGTTCTAGTTGTGCATCCCGGTGTCTGTTTTTCAAAATTCGAAAAGTCCATGGTTCTATAGCGAATCCAAGATTCGAACCAAGGTCGTAAATTTTTTTAATGCTTATAAAATCGGTCCTATTTAAGATAGAAAGTTGATATTTGGTCAGTATATAGGTCTCTAGAAGTTTTAAACATTTTGTGAAAATAAATGTCATATGACGTCACGTGACGTCATTATATGATATTGTATTTCTAATATTAACAAGAGTATTTCTATATGTTGAAATTGTCGAAGGGCAATAAAAATTTAATGACACATGCTTCAATCGCTAAAAGTTTGATTTCTATGATTTTCACGTGCCTATGACGTCATATGACGTCACACTTGAAATATGCAACAAAAGTTTGTACGCGGTTCAGAGCCATTCTTTATGAACCGATTTTCATCAAATTTTCACAGAATGTGTATATTAAGTTCTAGTTGTGCATCCCGGTGTCCGTTTTTCAAAATTCGAAAAGTCCAAGGTTCTATAGCGATTCCAAGATTCGAACCAAGGTCGTAAATTTTCAAATTCTTATAAAATCGGTCCTATTTGAGATAGAAAAATGATATTGGGTCAGTGTATAGGTCTCTGGGAGTCTTAAACATTTTGTGAAAATAAATGTCATATGACGTCACGTGACGTCATTATATGATAATGAATTTCTAATTCTAACAAGATTATTTCTATATGTTGAAATTTTCGAAGGGCAATGAAAAATTTAATGCCGCATGCTTCAGATGCTGATATTTCGATTTCAATGATTTTCAGAAGCCTATGACGTTATATGACGTCACATTTGAAATTGACTACGAAAGTTTGTACACGGTCCAGAGCCATTATTAATGGGCCGATTTTCATCAAATTTTCAGAGAATGTGTATATTAAGTTCTAGTTGTGCATCCCGGTGTCCGTTTTTCAAAATTCGAAAAGTCCATGGTTCTATAGCGAATTCAAGATTCGAACCAAGGTCGTAAATATTTAAATGCTTATAAAATCGGTCCTATTTAAGATAGAAAAGTGATATTTGGTCAGTATAATAGGTCTCTAAGAGTCTTTAACATTTTGTGAAAAGAAACGTCATATGACGTCACGTGACGTCATTATATGATAATGTATTTTTAATATTAACAAGAGTATTTCTATATGTTGAAATTGTCGAAGGGCAATGAAAATTTAATGACAAATGATTCAGACGCTGAAATTTCGATTTCAATGATTTTCAGAAGCCTATGACGTCATATGACGTCACATTTGAAATTGACTACAAAAGTTTGTACACGGTCCAGAGCCATTAGTAATGGGCCGATTTTCATCAAATTTTCACAGAGTGTGTATATTACGTTCTTATTGTGTATGCCGGTGTCCGTTTTTCAAAATTCAAATATATGGCGGATCCAAGATTCGAACCAATAACGTCAATATTTAAATGCTTATAAAAACTGTCCTATTTGAGATAGAAAGTTGAAATTTTGTCAGTTAGTAGGTCTCTGGGTGTCTTAACAATTATGTGAAAATAAACGTCACATGACGTCACGTGACGTCATTTGTTTATTATTATTATTCTTTTCTTCTTCCTAACTAAACGCATATTTTAATATGTTGCAATAGTCATAGGACGTGAAATATTTATGGGTTATTAGGCACGTGAGGAAATTTTGATTTCACCCCTACTGCATATATGTAGCCATATCTCAATAAATATCGATTTTTGTAAATATATGTATGAATAAAATTTATAGCTGAATAATTGACGTTTCCAAAGATATTTAGTTTATTAAAATTGGTTTACGCAATACAAAGTTATAAGCAAAAAAATAAATGAAATGAAGCTAATTTTGCTGATAATATGCTGTTTTCTTGAGGTTTAACAGTCAATATCTCAGAAACGACTGAAGATAAGTTTATACATTATGCGTATAAAATTAGCATGTTTTTAAGAGCTTTCTAACGGTACCAAGTTTATTGACATTGGACTTCATATAAGAAAGTTACATGGAAAATAAGATATTTCATAATCATGTTTCATAAAAATATGGAAAAGGTCACGCGCAGGGGTCACCAAGCTTAAATACTTGCGCAACGACTCAAAAAAAAAAAAAAAAAAAAAAAAAAAAAAAATATCAAATTGCAATTGATGGGCTATATCTTGATTTTTTTTTTTGTCGAATGTTGACTGTTTCCAAAAAAAGCATTGAAGTTAAATCATGTACAACGGCACAAGACAAAAATCCGTATTTGCAACACTATGTAGCTAGCGAGCAGTTTGCAAGCCTTGAAAAATTCACACGCAGCCCAACATTTTAGACCATCTAAACACTGCATTGTTATGCAAAACGATATTCAATTGCATCAGTTTGTAGCTGGGATGTTACCTTTCAAAATATCACCATAGTTCGAAATTCCAGGAATTTTATGGCAAAACTACGGAAGCCCAAACACGCCAAAATCGCTAAATACGTTTTAACTACGTTACAGGTGTCGAAAGGATATAGCACTATACAAATATTCAATACTTCTTCCTACTGAGGCTAAAATTAAACAAGGTTACAACTGAGCTGGAGTGATGAAATTCTATGTGTGATGAAAGTTAGAAACTTACATTTGAACACTGTTTCATTTTTTTTCATGTCATATGACATAGTATAAATTTTGTATGTAAACTACATGTGCAAGATATGGCGGACTTTTATTAAAATTCACAGAATGTGTTCTATTTGTGCTATTTTATATAGAAATAGAGGAGATAGAAAGTTGCAATTTGGACAGATATCTATTATGTCATCTTCTATGTATATACTATATAAAGCAGATGTTGCAGAAAGTCCTATCATTCGTTTAAACGAATGACATCTAGTTATTATTATTATTATTATTATTCTTTTCTTCTTCCTAACTAAACGCTTATTTTTATATGTTGCAATGGACCTAGGACGAATGAAATTTTATGGCTTTTTAGTCACGTGAGGAAATTTTGATTTCAATGATTTTCAGCACCCTATGACGTCACATGACGTCACAGCTAAAAATAGTAAAAAATGGTGTTCGCGCTCTACAGCCGTCATTTATGTCGGATTTTCTTCAAATTTTCACAGATGGTACATCTTGAATCAAAGTGTGCATATCCTGTCAGCTAACCGAAATTCCGAAAGACCGAAGTTCTGTGGCTGAAATAAGATTCGAACATAGGACCCGAAAATTTCATTTTAGGATTAAAGAACTTCAGGATGAGAATAGAAAGTTGAAACTTACACAGTTTGCAGTTCTGCAGAATTTCTACAAATATTTTGAGTCGGGACGTCATATGACGTCATGTGACGTCATAAGCATACTTCTTAATTTTCATTTTAGGGCAATGATTTTTGACATGATGCCAGTTGTTCAGAATAATGAAAATTTCAGAGTTATGAAAGTAACGTATGCGCTTTTGAACAAAAGCATCTTCAGCACCCTATGACGTCACATGACGTCACAGCTAAAAATAGTGAAAAATGGTGTTCGCGCTCTACAGCCGTCATTTATGGTCGGATTTTCTTCAAATTTTCACAGATGGTGCATCTTGAATCAAAGGTGTGCATATCCTTCAGCTAACCGAAATTTCCGAAAGACCGAAGTTCTGTGGCTGAAATAAGATTCGAACATAGGACCGAAAATTTCATTTTAGGATTAAAAGCTTCAGGATGAATAGAAAGTTGAACTTACACAGTTTGCAGTTCTGCAGAATTTCTACAAATATTTTGAGTCGGGACGTCATATGACGTCATGTGACGTCAATAAGCATACTTCGTAATTTTCATTTTAGGCAATGATTTCGACATGATGCCAGTTGTTCAGAATAATGAAAATTTCAGTGTTATGAAAGTAAAGTATTCGCTTTTGAACAAAAGCATCTTCAGCACCCTATGACGTCACATGACGTCACAGCTAAAAATATGAAAAATGGTGTTTGCGCTCTACAGCCGTCATTTATGGTCGGATTTTCTTCAAATTTTTACACATAGGTACATCTTTAAACAAAGGTGTGCATATCCTGTCAGCTAACCGAAATTCCGAAAGACCGAAGTTCTGTGGCTGAAATAAGATTCGAACATAGGACCGAAAATTTCAATTTAGGATTGAAGAGCTTCAGGATGAGACAGAAAGTTGAACCTTACACAGTTTGCAGTGCGTCAGAATTTCTACATATATTTTGAATCGTAACGTCATATGACGTCATATGACGTCATAAGCATACTTCTTATTTTTCATTTTAGGGCAATGATTTCGACATGATGCCAGTTGTTCAGAATAATGAAAATTTCAGAGTTATGGGAGTAAAGTATGCGGTTTTGAACAAATGCATCTTCAGCACCCTATGATGTCATGTGACGCCTGAGCTAAAAATAGTGAAAAATGGTGTTCACGCTCTACAGCCGCCATTTATGGTCGGATTTTCTTCAAATTTTCACAGATGGTACACCTTTAATCAAAGGTGTGCATATCCTGTCAGCTAACCGAAATTCTGAAAGACCGAAGTTCTGTGGCTGAAAAAAAAAAAAGATTCGAACATAGGACCGAAAATTTCATTTTAGGATAAAAGAGCTTCAGGTGAGATAAAAAGTTGAAACTTACTCATATGCAGTTCTGCAGAATTTCTACAAATATTTGAGTCGTGACGTCATATGACGTCCATGTGACGTCATAAGCATACTTCTTAATTTTTATTTTAGGGCAATGATTTCGACATGATGCCAGTTGTTCAGAATAATGAAAATTTTAGAGTTATGAAAGTAAAGTATTCGCTTTTGAACAAAAGCATCTTCAGCACCATATGACGTCACATGACGTCACAGCTAAAAATAGTGAAAATGGGGTTCGCGCTCTGCAGCCCGTCATTTATGGTCGGATTTTCTTCAAATTTTCACAAATGGGTACATCTTGAATCAAAGGTGTCATTTCCTGTCACTAACCGAAATTCCCCAAAGACCGAAGTTCTGTGGCTGAAATAAGATTCGAACATAGGACCAAAAATTTCATTTTAGGAAAAAAAGAGCTTCAGGATGAGATAGAAAGTTGAAACTAACACAGTTTGCAATTCTGCAGAATTTCTCAAAATTTTGAGTCCTGACGTCATATGACGTCATGTGACGCATAAGCATACTTCTTAATTTTTCATGTTAGGGCAATGATTTCGAAGAGCCAGTTGTTCAGAATAATGAAAATTTCAGAGTTAGAAAGTAAAGTAGGCGCTTTTGAACAAACGCATCTTCTGCACTCTATGACTCACATGACGTCACAGCAAAAAATAGTGAAAAATGGTGTTCGCGCTCTACACCGTCATTTATGGTCGGGTTGTCTTCAAATTTTCACAGATGTACATCTTGAAACTAAGGTGTGCATATCCTGTCACCTAACCCCAAGTTCTGAAAGACCGAAGTTCTGTGGCTGAAATAAATTCGAACATAGGACCGAAAATTTTATTTTTGGATTAAAAAAACTTTAGGAGAGATAGAAAGTTGAAACTAACACATTTACAGTTCTGCAGAATTCCTTGGTTAGTCCAACGAATTGACGTCAGTACGCAAAGCAACATCTAAATTTTCTTTAAGGAAAAGATTTCGAAGATGCCATTGTTTAAAATAAAAAAATTTCAGAGTTAGAAGGAAAGTTTTCGTTTTGAAAAAAAGAAACTTCAGCACCCATACCCTGGACTCACAGCAAAAATAATTAAAAAAAAGGGGTTTTTGCGCTCTATAGCCGCCATTTATATGGGTTTTTTAAATTTTCCCAAAGGGAATCCTGAAACAAGGGTGCATTTCTCAGAATAAAATTCCAAAAAACCGAAGTTTTGGCTGAAATAAGATTGAAAAGGACCAAAAATTTCTTTTAAAAAAAAAAAGGGGTTTTCAGAAATAAAATTGAAATTTACACATTTTAGTTTTTCAGATTTTACATATTTTTGATGTGGTAAAGGACTCATGGGAAACCACTTTTTTAATTTGGGGTTTGATTTCAATGAGCCATTGTTCAAAATAAAAAATTCCAGTTTTTGCAGAAAGACGCTTTTAAAAAGCATTTTCACACCTATACCCCCTGACGTCAGGGCAAAAAAAGTGAAAAAGGTTTTCGCTTACGCCCCCTTTATTTCAATTTTTTAAATTTTTTTAAGAGCATCTTAAAAACTAGGTGTAAATTTTGTCAAAACCTAATTCCGAAAAAAAAAAATTGGCTGAAAAAATTCAAACAAGGACCTTTAAACTAGAAATCAAGTTTGCGTCATGTCCTAGTCATTGAAAAATTTTTACGTCACAAAAAAAATCTTGTTTTTCATTTGCATTTTTGGAATAAATTCAATTTTTCCATAACTGAAATCCCAGGGGATCATTACTGAAACTTCTTCTCCGTTTTTTGCATTAACACAGCTTGCAGAAAGTCCTATCATTCTTTTTCACGAAGAATCTTTTTATTATTCTTTTCTTCTTCTAACTAAACGCTTTTTTTTTATATTTGCAATAGTCCTGGGACGATAAATTTTTTTTATTATTACACGGAGAAATTTTGATTTCAATGATTTTCAGCCCCCTAGACGAAAACATGACGTCACGCTAAAAATAGTGAAAAAGGTGTTCGCGCCTAAAGCCGTCATTTATGGCGGATTTTTTTAAAAATTTTTTACAAAATGGACATCATGAATAAAAGGGGGTTTTTCATATCCGTCACAACCCAAAAATTTCCGAAAGACCGAAGTTCTGGGGGCTGAAATAAGTTCGAAAAATACCCCCAAAAAAATTTCATTTTTTTTTAAAAAGACTTCAGGTTAAAGTAAAAATTTTTGAATTTTAACAGTTTGCTTTGAAAATTTTCTTTATATTTTGATCGTGACTCATATGCCATGTGACTCTAGGATTTTTTTTAAAATTTTCATTTTGGGGCAATGTTTTGACTTGAGTTTTGTTCAAAAAAAAAAAAAATTTTTCAGATTTAAGGGACGAAAAGGAGCGTTTGAAAAAAAGTTTTCCACCCCTATGAAAACAAGACTCACAGTTTAAAATTTGAAAAATGGTGTTCCCCGCTCTACGCCTCATTTAGGGTCGGTTTTTTTTTTAAAATTTTTCCCCAAAAGATGGAAACTTTGAAATAAAGGTGCTTACCCGGGTTACTAACCAAAATTTCCGAAGACCGAATTTCGGGGGTTGAAAATTTTTTCGAAAAAACCCCGAAAATTTCTTTGGGGGAAAAAAGGGCTTCGGATGAGATGAAAGCTGAAATTACACATTTTCAGTTCTGAGAATTTTACATATATTTTGGTCGTAACGTCATAGACTCGTGACGTAAAAACTTTTTTTTAAAAATTTTTCATTTTGGGAAATAAAATCCCAAAGGGGAAACCCAGTTGTTCAGAATTAAAAAAAATTTCAGATTATAACAAACATAGGGCGTTTTTGAAAAAAGCACTTACCCCCCATACGTATTGACGTTAAGTTAAAATAGGAAAAATAGGTTCACGCTCTACAGCCCCTTTTAAATGGTGGGTTTTCCCTTAAAAATTTTTCCAAGATGGTAATTTGAAACAAAGGTGGCATACCCTGTCATAACAGAAATTTTGAAAGACCGAAGTTCGGAAAGAAAAAAAAAATTTTCGAAATAGGACCAAAAAATTTCTTTTTAGAAAAAAAGAGTTGGGAGGGTGGAAATTTGGGAAACTTACACTTTTCGTTTTTGAAAATTTCTACATATAATTTGAGTTTTACGTTATATGCGCTTTGGGGGACTAAAAGCATACTTTTTTTTTTATTTTGGGGCAATGATTTCGACATAAAGGCCAGTTTTTCAGAAAAAGGGAAAATTTCAGGGAAACCCCCAAAAATTATCCCTTTTTGAAAAAAAATTTTCAGCCCCTTATTTCGTCTTGAGTAAAAGCTAAAAAAGTCCAAAAAAAAAAAAAAAAAAAATAAAAAAGGGTAAAAAATTTAAAATTTTTTTTCTTAGGGAATTAATTTAATATTTTTCAATTTTAGAAAAAAAGTCCAAACATTCGTATCAACAAATGAAATTAGTTTTTACCCTTTTTTTTATTTTTTTAAATTTTTTTTAATTTTTCGGGGTTTTCCCTTTGATCAAAAAAATGAAAATTTTATGGCTTATTTAAAACCATGAGCTTTGGGAAAGCAATAAATTTTTTATTTCATACGAGTCATAAACGTCAGATTTGACGTCGGGTAAAAAAGTTTGTACGGGGTCTACAGCCTTTTTTTTAAAAAACCGTTTTCAAAAAAATTTCCAAAAATGTGTAGTTGGGGGTTTTGTTGTGCCCCCGGGTTTCCGTTTTTTCCAAATTCAAAAGGGGAAATTTTTTTTGGGGGGCAAATAAAAATTAAAAATTAAACTAAATTTAAAATGGGGTATAAAATCGCTTCCAGAAGAGCTAAAACCCCCATATTTGGACGAATTTTGTCCCCAAATCTTTAAAAAATTTTAAAAAAAGTTTTTTTGCCAAATACGCCCAATGACTTTCATAATGTATTAAACTTTGTTTTAAAATTTAAGGGTTTTTTTAAACCCTGTAGGCTTTTTTTTTGTTAAATTTGCAAAAAATTTTTTGTCTGAAAAAAAATTTTTTAATTTTTTTAGGGAGCCTTTCACTTTTTTTTCCCCGGGGAATACCCCAAAAGGGAAAAAGGTTTTAAAATTTCAATTAGGGGGTTTTTTTTTGGGGGCCCCTAAAATATTCAAAAACGGTAAATTTCTATCGAGACCATGGAAAAATTTTTTTTAGTGCTTAAAAACCCTTTCGGGAAAATTTTTTTTTGAACTGGGGAAAAAAATGGGTTTGGTTAGGGGGGAAAAAAAAACAAAATTTTAAAAAATTCAGGGGTGTTTAACAGTTTAAATTTCTAAAAACCCTTTTTTTTTTTTAAAAATTTTTGATGAAAATTTAAAATTGGGGGGGGGGGGGAGAAAATTTTAAAAACCCGTTTTTTGATGCCTAAATTTTAAGGGGGGGGGAAAAAGTTTGGAGAAAGGGGGGGGAAAAAACAAATTTTTCGTGATTTTTTTTGGGGGTAATTTTTTTTTTTTTTCGGGGTTTAAGAGCTTGATCTCAAAATTTTGTAATTTTAAAAAACCCAAAAAGGGCGGAAAAAATTAAAAATTTTTTAAAGGTTTTTTTGGTATTTTAAGTTTAAAATTTGAACAAAGTATGAGGAATTTAAAAAAAAAAATTTTTAAAACATTAGAATTTAAACGTTTCCTGCCGGGGTTGAAAATTTCCCTTGGCAAAATCTAAAAGCCCCTTAGAAAAAAGTAAAACCCTTTTAAAGAAAAGGGGGGGAATGTAGAGAATTTTAAGACGATTTTTTGGTACCTAGAGTTTTAAATTTTTTTTTAAAGTTTTAAGGAATACAAATAAACCCAATGAAAAAATTTTTTGAGAAATATCCTACTTTCGCTTTCCCGTTAATTAAAGTTTTTTCGGAAAATATGAATTTTAGCTATTTTTAGTCTATAAATTAAAAAAAATTTTTATTATATATTTTGATATTACTACTAAACAAGCGTACCCTATGGGGGGGGCCCCGGTGGTTAGGCGCCCCCCGGGGGGGAAAAGGGTCGGGGTTTCGACCCCCGACCCGACATCCAAAGTCGAAAAAAAAAAAAATTAAGCCCCCTTGCTTGGGCTCACAAAAAAGGGGATTTCAGGTAGTTAGGCGGTTCGGGTGTGACGGGGTGGGATATGCCACATGTCTACGGCGTGATATCGGGGGGTGTCTTACCCGCATAAAAAAGACTCGTGAGGTGAATTATTGTCGGGGGGGACTTTAAAACCCAAAAAAAAAATGATATCATTATGCTTTTTAAAATTCACCGACCCCTCCCGAGGTGTCCCCCGGGCGCTTTGAGCTTTAGAAACCCATTTTTAAAAATTTGCTTAAATAACATGTTTTTTTTAAAAACATTTACAAAGAAGGGGAGTTTCGGAAATTTTTTTGCAAAGGGACTCCTAAGGAAAGAAAAAGATGAAATTAAATACTAAAAAAACAAAAAATTTTTAGGGGGTTTTAAAAAGCCCCACCGACAGTATTAAGTCATCTGGGCCCAATGTCTATTTGGGGGCAAATGTGGGGGGGGTCAACTGCCAGTATCACCCCGAGACGGGCATGTCCCACCCCCATAATTTAACCGGGGCCCCCGGGGGGCCCCAGCCTTTGAACACCCTTTTTAAGGGGCCCCCAAAACCCAAGGGACTATACCAGTACCTATTTTTAAAAAAAATTTGGAAAATAAAAAAATTTTGAATAATTGATAAAAAACGTTTTTAAACAACCTAAACCCAGTGTTATTGTTTTTTTTGGGGTTTTTCCCCGGGGTATTCCTCCCCTTGATATCTTTCCTACACCGATTTTTTTTTAAACAAATTTATTTTTTAAAATTTTTTTCTTTCTTGCCTTAATGTCAATCATTTTTTTTTTTTCCCTTTTTTTTCCCCCAAAAAATTTCAAACAAGAAAAAAAAAAATAAAAAAACACATAAATGATTAAAATCTGAAAAAGAAATCCCCCGGGGGGGTTTAAAAAAATGGGGCAAAATTTTTTTGTGTTCACCCATTTTTTGGAAAGCACGGCACGTGTGTGAATACTTTAAAACACCGACGTAACATTATGTGGCCCCATCTTCTGAATAGCGCATAACGTGTAATGGGGGGGGAAAAATTTTTAAAAAGTTAGTCAGGTTTTTAAGTAAGGTTATTTTTTTTTTTGAATTTTTAAAAGCCCATTAAATCGGTGTGGGCGGGAAAAGCCGTAAAAAATTTTTTAAGGGATTTAACCTACTAAATAACACTAACCTATTTGTTTAAAATTTAAATTTTTTGAAATTTAAGCGCCCACTTTTCCAAAAAAAGTATTGATTTTTTAAAACTTCCCCCATAACCCTTTTTTTTCCCGGGTAAATTACATCACGTAACATGAATATGTTAGTAAAAAGGTCAATGCGCCCGCCAGCTTGATTCGTGTAGATCTACGTCCAAAGGGCCCAAAAAACCCCGGAAAACCGATTTTGACCCCTTCGGCAAAAAAGTGGTGAAAAAAAATTTTTTGAATAAAAGATACGTTAAAAAGGTTCGTTTTCACCTATATATTTTTTTTTTTGGGGGCATTTTTTTTTTTTTATTTAAGTAACCTTTTTTTTTAAATTTTTTTTTTTTCTTCTCTTTCTTTTTTTTAAAAAAATTTTTTTTTTTTAATTTTTAATTTTTTAATCAAAAATTTACTTAACGCTTTTTTTTGAAAAATTTTTATATATTCCCCCTTCTGTTTTAACATGTTAATTTAAAATTTTAACCCAAATGTTTTTAAAGCGATGACCCAACTAATTTGTTAGAATTTTGGGGAAAAACCCCCCATTTTTTTTTTAAAAAATTTTTTAAATTTTTTTCAAATTCTTAGGCAAAAAACATTTTTTAAAAAATAAATAAAGGGGGAAAGGGTTTCTTTTTTATTTGGATTAATCAGAACCGGGAGAAAATTTTTTTGTTCTCTAGGTTTGGGGTTTTTTTTTGTCGTGTTTAGGGGTTCCCCAAAAAACCCTTAAAAAACGTTACAATACAAGGACTAGGGCCACAATTTAAAATTTTTTTTATGTTCTTATAAAACATATATACAAAAAGACAATTTCTGTAAGGGGCTGGATCCAAAATTTCCCTATTGGGGGGGTTAATTCAAGATAAAAAATTCTTTTTTTTTAAAAATGGAGTCACCCGAAATATTTTTGACCATTTTTAAGGGGGCCAAAAAAAATGCAATGAAATTTTGTGCACCGGGCGGGCCCTTTCACGCCAAAATTTTTCAAAAAATTTCCCCCCCAGGAAAAACTAAAATATTTAAAATTGTTGTGCAAAAGGGGCCCCAAAAGGGATTTTTTGTATTTTAACTGTTCTTTTAAAATTTAAACCCCCTTTTTTGCATGTTTTCAGTCAAAAACTCTACCTTTTAAATTTTTATTAAATAGGGTCACTTTTTTTTGGTTTAAAACTCCGGGAACCAAGGGCAGGAAAAATTTGGGTTGTCTATTTTTGGGGGCACTAAAGTTCCCTTTTTCGACCCCAAAATTGACCACATGCGCAGTGAAGGTGCTTAAGTGGTTTTTAAAAAATTTTCGTTGATTAAGCGGAAAAGGTTTTGTGCAAGTTTATGCCCTTAAAAAAATTAAATGGAACAAAAAAAATTTAAAAAAAGGAAAGTTTTTGGGCAAAAAATAATTCCCAAAAATATGAAGAATTTTTAAAGTTTTTAAAAAACCCCCATCGTAAAGCCTTTCCCCGGGGGTTTAACTGTTTTTAAATTTCTTTAAAAACACAAAATAACAAAACGTCGTCTCCTGTTGGGACAACCCTTTTGAAAATTTTAAACCCCGGGTACACCGCCCACAATCTATTTTCATGGGGCATTTTCGGTTGTATTCCGCGACTTGGCAAAGAAAAAAAAAAAAAAAAATTTTTATATCAGAATTAATAGGTTTAAGTTTAATTGCTTTTTTTTTAAAACCTATAAAAAAACCCAAATAGTACAATTAAATTTGGGTTTTTTCAGGACTTTTTTTGGGGACCTAGAATACTAAATTGGAATCTCTCAGCCCCCCACCGCGGGGGTTTCAAATTCCGGTAGGGGTTTTGGGTTTTTTCATGGGGAACCCCTTCCCTGGTTTCGGAGGTCGGGGGTTATACCCGGGTTTTTCTCGTGTCCCCGGGGGCTTCCCCCCCCAAAAATTTTTGGACGCCTCTATTGATTAAAAAACTACCAAAACGGAAAAACCCCAATCAAAAAAACAACAAAAATTTTAAAATTTGGGGCAAGTTAAAAAAAACGATATCAAAAAAAGTTTTCATTTATTTTCGCATAGGGTTATTTTACAAATTTTAGGCGGGGGGAAACCCTACGAAAAAAAAAGGAAAAGGAAAGGAAAAAAAAATAATATTTTTTCTAACTTTTAATCTTTACATTTCAAAATGTTGCAAAAAGGGCCCTAATTCGTATAACGAATGAAATTTTTCCCTTTTTCTTCTTATTTTTTTTTTTCTTCCCTTGTTTTGTTTTTAATTTTCAAAAGTTTTCCAAAAGGCCCCCGGAACAATAAAAAATTTTTTGGCAAAATTTAAAAACCTTTTTGGGGGTTTTTGGGTGAATGAATTTATATTCAATGACTCATATGCCCCAGTTTTGCTTCGGGTGAAACAGTTTGTACGCGGCCCTACACCCCTTTTTTTTGGGCCGATTTTTTCAAAAATTTTTTCCGAATGTTATTTTAAAGGTTTTGTTGTCCCTTTTTGGTGCCCTTTTTTTTTTTCCAAAATTAAAAAAGGCAAAGGTTTTTTTGGGGAATCCAAGATTCAAAATAAGACGTAAAATTTAAAATTTGCTATAAAACGCTTTCAGAAAAGCTAGAAAGCCAAATTTTTTGACGAAAATTGTCCCCAAATGTCTTTTTTGGGATTCAAAAAGTAAACCCAAAGACGCCCCAAAAGTAAAATGTAAAAAAAAATTTGGTTTTAAAATTTAAGGGTTTTTTAAACCCTGTGGGGTTTATTTTTTTTAGTTTTTTCTTAAAATTTTTTTCTGAAGATGAAAAAATTAGAGTTTATGGACCATGTCCTTTCCGTTTCCGGAAAACCCCCAAAGGGGCAAGGGGCATATATAAATTTTTGGGGGGTTTTTTTTGGGCCTTTAAAAAACTAAAAGGGTAAATTTTTATCGAGACATAGGTTTAAATTTTTAGTTTAAAAAAAATTTTCGAGACTTTTTAGTTTTTAAATGGGGGGTTTTAATGGGTTTGGGTTTTATGGCGAAAAAAAAAAATTTTGGAACCCTCAGTTTTTTTAAACATTTTATATTCAAAAACCTTTTGATTTTTGAAAATCGGATGTTTTATTATTTGTAAAAAGGTTTGTCCGTTTTTTTGGATGCTTAAATTTTAAAAAATTTTGGGCCCAAAAAAAAGGGTAAGGGGAAAAAAAAAGAAATTCGTGCAATGTTTTGGGTGTTTTTTTTCATTTTCAGGGGGTTTTTAAAAGCTTGTATCTCAAAAAATTTTAAAAAATTTTTCCTTTTGAAAAGCATTTTGAAATGTAAAAATTTTAAGACTTTTTTTGGGGACCAAAATTTTGAAATTGTCAAATTTAAAAAAAGTTACATAAAAAAAAAATTTAAAAGCAAAATTTTTTAGCGATTTTCCTTAAATGTAAAAGTTTCAGGGTTATATTTAAAAACCCATAGAAATAAGTCAAACATTAAATAATTAGATGAGAGAATTTTAAAAAAACGAAATTTTTTCCCCTTTTTTTTTAAATTTTTCAAAATAAAAAAGGAATTACATCAAAAATAAAAATTTTTAAAATATAAAATTTTTGGGTTTTTTTTCCCGTAGGTCGGGTTTTTACGGCTTTATCTTAAAATCAAAAGAAAAAAAATATTACATTAAGCAAGTGAGATGTAGAGTTTTTTAAAACTTATTTTGGGGCCCAAAATTTTTTAAAAATTTATAAAAAATAAGGAATTCCCAAAAAAAATAAAATTTTTAAAACCAATTGTAAAATTTTTCATAAAATTTTCCCTTTGCTTTCACCCTTAATTTAAAAGGGGAATTTTCGGAAAATAAAAATTTAAGATATGTAAATAAATTTTAGAAAAAAAAATTTTTTATTATATCTTTTTAATATTTTACTAAACAAGTGTCCCTTCCCCCGGGGCCCCAGGTTTAGAGCGTCCGCCTCGGGGGGGAGGTGGGGGGTTTGGTCCCAAAAGTCGAAAAAAAAGGAAACGGTTAAGCTCCCTTTTTCCCTTTTTACAAAAGGGAGTTGAAAGGCCCGGGTTTTTGCCCGATACGGGGAAAAAGTACGGGGTGGGGTTTAACCCCCCCCAAAAAATGTCTACGATGATACTGCAGGGGGGGCAGACTAAAAAAGCTTTAAAAAGAAACGTCTCCAAAGACTGAAATCTGGGGGGGTTTTAAACCCCCAAAAAAAAACAAACTAAACAATTTTACAATGTTTTAAAATGTTTTTTCAAATAAATTTTTTTTACGTTATTTAAAGAAATCATTGCAGCTTTGCGTTACCAAATTTTTAGCGTTTTAAACCTGCATTTAGCCCGTTTTTTGAAAAAGAAATTTTCCCCCACTTTTTTTTTTTCATCTTTTTGAAAATTTTTGTAAAGCAATTTCCCAAAAATTTTGAAAAAAGAAACCCTATGTGAACATATATGTTTAAACCTTAATTTAATTGCCCCTTGAGATCCCCTGGCGGTATAAGGGGAAAGTTTGAAAAAAAATGATCAAAACAGTCCCCCTTCAAACGCTGCAACAAAATTTTTCTTTTAAAGGTTGTTCACACATGGTTTTTGGCCCCCTTTTAAAAAAAAGACAGCGCTGGGGGCAAAAAAAAGGGAAAAAATTTTTGGGGGTTCTATCCTCAATGTCCTTATTGTTGAACGCAGTCGTAATGTTCGTAACGGGCCCTTTGGGGTGGGGAAAGGGCCCGGGAGGTCAGCCAAGCACCCTTTGAATTAGGTGCGTCCCGAAAATTTTTTGGGGAAAACCCCCGATTTTCCTAGTCGGTTTTTAAATCGTAAACAGCGTGACAGATTCTGCTGTTTGGGTCAAAACCGGTTGAAAAGGGGATATGGGGGAAATTTGCTGGAAACGGGGGGATCGGGCCTCCTAACAAATTGATTGTTGCGTGATTAAAAAAAGTTTTTTAAAAAATTTTTAAAAAAATTTTGAATTTTAGCCCAAACACGGGATTTGATGTTTTTTTTCATTTTTTTTAAAACGGAATGGTTTCAAGGGGCAGAAAAAAATCCAAAATGTGACCTGGCATAGCTAAAACGAAAAAATTTTGTTTTTTGGAAACGTCTTCGATGTTGTAAAGCGTTATTTAATTTTTTCCCCCGAGGTACACACCGATTTATTGCAGGTACTTTTTTTTCATTCCCCCGATGTACACGAAAAAAAAAAAATTTTTATTGCAAAAAAAGGGGTTTAATTTAATTTTTTAATTTTAAATCCAAAAATAAGCCCAAAAAAAAGTTAAAGGGAATTTTCGGGCCCCTTTTTTTGGCCCTAAATAGAAAAAATTGGAAGTTAAAAAAAACGATATTAATAAAATTTATTATTTTTGGAATATGGTTATTTCAAAAAGTTCATGATGAAAGTCCAACGAAAAAAAAGTAAAAGGTAGGGAATTTAATATATATTCTTTTAACGGTTTATCTTTATATTTTTAAATGTTAGCAGAAAGCCCTATCATTCGTATCAACGAGTGAAATCTAGTTATTATTCTTTTTCTTCCTAACTAAAGTTTTTTTATATGTTCCCATAGTCTAGACGATGAAATTTTTAGGTTATTAGCAGGTAAGGAAATTTTGATTTCAATGATTGTCAGCACCCTTGCGTCACATGACGTCACAGCTAAAAATAGTGAACAATGGTGTTCGCGCTCTAAAACCCGTCATTTATGGTCGGATTTTTCTTAAAATTTTCACGATGGTACATTAAAACTAAGGTGTGCATATCCTTCAGCTAACCGAAATTGAAGCCGAAGTATTGTGGCTGAAATAAGATTCGAACATGGACCAAAAATTTCTTTTTGGATTAAAGAGCTTCAGGATGAGATAGAAAGTTGAAACTTACACAGTTTGCAGTTCTGCATAATTCCTACATATATTTTAGTTGTGACGTCATATGACGTCATGTGACGTCATAAGCATACTTCTTAATTTTCATTTAGGGCAATGATTTCGACATGATGCCAGTATGTTCAGAATAATGAAAATTTCCAGAGTTATGACAGTAAAGTATGCGCTTTTGGACAAAGCATCTTCAGCACCTATGACGTCATGTGAGTCAGAGCTAAAAATATTGAAAAATGGTGTTCACGCTCTACAGCCGCTATTCTTCAATGTTCACAGAGGTACATCTTGAAACTAAGGTGTGCATATCCTGTCAGCTAACCGAATTCCGAAACACCGAAGTTCTGTCACTTAAATAATATTCGAATTTCATTTTAGGATTAAATAGCTTCAGGATGAGATAGAAAGTTGAAACTTACACAGTTTGCGTTTGCATAATTTCTACATATAGTTTGAGTCGTGACGTCAAATGTCGTCATGTGACGTCATAAGCATACTTCTTAATTTTCTATTTAGGGCAATGATTTCGACATGATGCCAGTGTTCAGAATAATGAAAATTTCAGAGTTATGACAGTAAAGTAAGCGCTTTTGAACAAAAGCATCATCAGACCCATGACGTCATGTGACGTCAGAGCTAAAAATAGTGAAAAATGGTGTTCGCGCTCTACAGCCACCATTTATGGTCGGATGTTCTTGAAATTTTACAGATGGTACATCTTCAAAACTAAGGTGTGCATATCCTGTCAGCTAACCGAAATTCCGAAAGACCGAATTCTGTGGCTGAAATAAGATTCGAACGTAGGACGAAAATTTCATTTTAGGATTAAAGAGCTTCAGGATGAGATAGAAAGTTGAAATTACACAGTTTGCAGTTCTGCATAATTTCTACATATAGTTTGAGTCGTGACGTCATATGATGTCATGTGACGTCATTAGCATACTTTTAATTTCATTTTACGGCAATGATTTCGACATGATGCCAGTTGTTCAGAATAATGAAAATTTTAGAGTTATGAGAGGAAAGTATTCACTTTTGAACAAAAGAATTTTCAGCACCTATGACGTCATGTGACGTCAGAGCTAAAAATAGTGAAAAAAGGTGTTCACGTCTACAGCGGCCGATTTATGGTCGGAATTTCTTCAAATTTTCACAGATGGTATATCTTGAAACTAAGGTGTGCATATCCTATCAGCTAACCGAAATTCAGAAGTTCTGTTGCTGAAATAAGATTCGAACATAGGACCGAAATCTTCATTTTAGGATTAAAGAGCTTCAGGATGAGATAGAAAGTTGAAACTTACACAGTTTGCAGTTCTTCATAATTCTTAATATATTTTGAGTCGTGACGTCAAATGTCGTCATGTGACGTCAGAAGCATACTTCTTAATTTTCATTTAGGGCAATGATTTCGACATGATGCCAATTGTTCAGAATAATGAAAATTTCAGAGTTATGACAGTAAAGTATGCGCATTTGAATAAAAGCATCTTCAGCACCCTATGACGTCATGTGACGTCAGAGCTAAAATATTGAAAAAATGGTTTTCGCGCCCTACAGCCGCCATTTATGGTCGGATTTTCTTCAAATTTTAACAGATGGTACACATTGAAAATAAGGTGTGCATATCCTGCCATCTAACCGAAATTCCGAAAAACCGAAGTTCTTTTGCTTAAGTAAGATTCGAACATAGGACCAAATATTTAATTTTAGGATTGAAGAGCTTCAGGATGAGATAGAAAGGTTGAAACTTACACAGTTGCAGTTCTGCAGAATTTCTACAAATATTTTGAATCATAAGCATACCACTTAATTTTAATTTGGGGCAATGATTTCGACATGATGCCAGTTGTTCAGAATAATGAAAATTTCAGAGTTATTGTAGTAAAGTATGCGCTTTTGAGCAACAGCAGTTTCAGCACCCTATGACGTCACGTGACGTCAGAGCTACAAATAGTGAAAAATGGTGTTCGCGCTCTACAGCCGCCATTTATGATCAGATTTTCTTCAAATTTTAACAGATGGTACATCTTGAAACTAAGGTGTGAATATTTTGTCAACTAACCTTAATTCCGAGAAACCGAAGTATTGTGGCTGAAGTAAGATTCGAACATAGGACCAAAAATTTCATTTTAGGGTTAAAGAACTTCGGGATGAGATTGAAAGTTGAAACTTACATAGTTTGCAGTTCTGCATAATTTCTTAATATATTTTGAGTCGTGACGTCATATGACGTCAAAAGCATACTACACTACTACTACTTATAATGTCATTGTTCAGCATGAACATGAAATACTACCAGAGGTGAGTCATTACATGAAACTTCTATCTCTGCTTTTTGCATTAACACAGGTTGCAGTCAGTCCTATCATTGTTTAGACGAATGACATCAAGTTATTAGGACTTTCTGCCTAAAGCAGAAAGTCCTATTGGGTTTGTTATGTTTTTTATTTCTTTTTATTCTTTTTTTTTCCAAACTGAGCGTTAATTTAAGCATGTTGCAATGGTCCCAGGGCCATGAAATTTAATGGCATATACTTGATGCGATGAAATTTTGATTTCTATGATTTTTCATATGCCTATGACGTCATATGACGTCACATTTGAAATATGCTACAAAAGTTTGTACGCGGTCTACAGCCATTGTTTGTGAACCGAGTTTCATCAAATTTTCACAGATTGTGTATATTAAGTTTAGTTGTGCATCCCGGTGTCCGTTTTTTAAAATTCGAAAAGTCCATGGTTCTAAGCGAATCCAAGATTCGAACCAAGGTCGTAAATTTTTAAATGCTTATAAAATCTGTCCTATTTAAGAAAGAAAGTTGATATTTAGTCAGTATATAGGTCTCTAGAAGTTTTAAAATTTTGTGAAATAAATGTCATATGACGTCACGTGACGTCATTATATGATAATGTATTTCTAATATTAACAAGAGTATTTCTATATGTTGAAATTGTCGAAGGGCAATGAAAATTTAATGACACATGCTTCAATCGCTGAAAGTTTGATTTCTATGGTCTTCATATGCCTATGACGTCATATGACGTCACATTTGAAATATGCAACAAAAGTTTGTACGCCGTCCAGAGCCATTGTTTATGAACCGATTTTCATCAAATTTCACAGAATGTGTATATTAAGTTTAGTTGTGCATCCCGGTGTCCGTTTTTCAAAATTCGAGAAGTCCAAGGTTCTATAGCGATTCCAAGATTCGAACCAAGGTCGTAAATTTTCAAAATTCTTATAAAATCGGTCCCATTTGAGATAGAAAGATGATATTGGGTCAGTATATAGGTCTCTGGGAGTCTTAAACATTTTGTGAAAATAAATGTCATATGACGTCACGTGACGTCATTATATGATAATGAATTTCTAATTCTAACAAGATTATTTCTATATGTTGAAATTGTCGAAGGGCAATGAAAATTTAATGCCGCATGCATCAGAGGCTGATATTTCGATTTCAATGATTTTCAGAAGCCTATGAAGTCATATGACGTCACATTTGAAATTGACTACGAAAGTTTGTACACGGTCCAGAGCCATTATTAATGGGCCGATTTTCATCAAATTTTCAGAGAATGTTTATTAAGTTCTAGTTATGCATCTCAGTGTCCGCTTTTCAAAATTCGAAAAGTCCTGGTTCTATAACGAATTCAAGATTCGAACCAAGGTAGTAAATTTTAAATGCTTATAAAATCGGTCCTATTTGAGATGGAAAAGTGATATTTAGTCAATTATAGGTCTCTAAGAGTCTTTAACATTTTGTGAAAAGAAACGTCATATGACGTCAGTGACGTCATTATATGATAATGTATTTTTAATATTAACAAGAGTATTTCTATATGTTGAAATTGTCGAAGGGCAATGAAAATTTAATGACACATGCTTCAATCGCTGAAAGTTTGATTTCTATGGTTTTCATATGCCTATGACGTCATATGACGTCACATTTGAAATATGCAACAAAAGTTTGTACGCCGTCCAGAGCCATTGTTTATGAACCGATTTTCATCAAATTTTCACAGAATGTGTATATTAAGTTCTAGTTGTGCATCCCGGTGTCCGTTTTTCAAAATTCGAGAAGTCCAAGGTTCTATAGCGATTCCAAGATTCGAACCAAGGTCGTAAATTTTCAAATTCTATAAAATCGGTCCTATTTGAGATAGAAAGATGATATTGGGTCAGTATATCGGTCTCTGGGAGTCTTAAACATTTTGTGAAAATAAATGTCATATGACTTCACGGGACGTCATTATATGATAATGAATTTCTAATTCTAACAAGATTATTTCTATATGTTGAAATTGTCGAAGGGCAATGAAAATTTAATGCCGCATGCATCAGATGCTGATATTTCGATTTCAATGATTTTCAGAAGCCTATGAAGTCATATGACGTCACATTTGAAATTGACTACGAAAGTTTGTACACGGTCCAGAGCCATTATTAATGGGCCGATTTTCATCAAATTTTCAGAGAATGTGTATATTACGTTCTTATTGTGTATACCGGTGTCCGTTTTTCAAAATTCGAAAAGTCCATGGTTCTATAACGAATTCAAGATTCGAACCAAGGTAGTAAATTTTTAAATGCTTATAAAATCGGTCCTATTTGAGATGGAAAAGTGATATTTAGTCAATATATAGGTCTCTAAGAGTCTTTAACATTTTGTGAAAAGAAACGTCATATGACGTCACGTGACGTCATTATATGATAATGTATTTTTAATATTAACAAGAGTATTTCTATATGTTGAAATTGTCGAATGGCAATGAAAATTTTATGACAAATGATTCAGACGCTGAAATTTCGATTTCAATGATTTTTAGAAGCCTATGACGTCACATTTGAAATTGACTACAAAAGTTTGTACACGGTCCAGAGCCATTATTAATGGGCCGATTTTCACCAAATTTTCACAGAATGTGTATATTACGTTCTTATTGTGTATACCGGTGTCCGTTTTTCAAAATTCGAAAAGTCCAAGCATATATGGCGGATCCAAGATTCGAACCAATGACGTCAATATTTAAATGCTTATAAAAACTGTCCTATTTGAGATAGAAAGTTGAAATTTTGTCAGTTAGTAGGTCTCTGGGTGTCTTAACAATTATGTGAAAATAAACGTCATATGACGTCACGTGACGTCATTTGTTTATTATTATTATTCTTTTCTTCTTCCTAACTAAACGCTTATTTTAATGTGTTGCAATAGTCCTAGGACGATGAAATTTTTATGGGTTATTAGGCACGTGAGGAAATTTTGATTTCACCCCTACAGCATATATGTAGCCATATCTCAATAAATATCGATTTTGTAAATATATGTATGAATAAGAATTATAGCTGAATAATTGACGTTCCAAAGATATTTAGTTTATTAAAATTGGTTTACGCAATACAAAGTTATAAGCAAAAAACTAAATGAAATGAAGCTAATTTTGCTGATAATATGCTGTTTTCTTGAGGTTTAACAGTCAATATCTCAGAAAGGACTGAAGATAAGTTTATACATTATGCGTATAAAATGTAGCATGTTTTAAGAGCTTTCTAACGGTACCAAGTTTATTGAAATTGGACTTCATATAAGAAAGTTACATGGAAAATAAGATATTTCATAATCATGCATCATAAAAATATGGAAAAGGTCACGCGCAGGGGTCACAAGCTTAAATACTTGCGCAACGACTTAAAAAAAAAAAAAAAAAAAAAAAAAAAAAAAAAAATCAAATTGCAATTGATGGGCTATATCTTGATTTTTTTTTTTGTTGTTGTTGTTGTTGTTTTTTGTCGAATGTTGACTGTTTCCAAAATAAGCATTGAAGTTAATACATGTACAACGGCACAAGACAAAAATCCGTATTTGCAACACTATGTAGCTAGCGAGCAGTTTGCAAGCCTTGAAAAATTCACACGCAGCCCCACATTTTAGACCATCTAAAAACTGCATTGTTATGCTAACGATATTCATATTGCATCAGTTTGTAGGCTGGGATGTTACCTTTCAAAATATCACCATAGTTCGAAATTCCAGGAATTTATGGCAAAACTACGGAAGCCCAAACACGCCAAAATCGCTAAATACGATTAACTACGTTACAGGTGTCGAAAGGATATAGCACTATACAAATATTCAATACTTCTTCCTAATGAGGCTAAAATTAAACAAGGTTACAACTGAGCTGGAGTGATGAAATTCTATGTGTGATGAAAGTTAGAAACTTACATTTGAACACTGTTTCATTTTTCTTTCATGTCATATGACATAGTATAAATGTTGTATGTAAACTACATGTGCAAGATATGGGCGGACTTTTATTAAAATTCACAGAATGTGTTCTATTTGTGCTATTTTATATAGAAATAGAGGAGATAGAAAGTTGCAATTTGGACAGATTATCTATTATGTCATCTTCTATATATACTATATAAAGCAGATGTTGCAGAAAGTCCTATCATTCGTTTAAACGAATGACATCTAGTTCTTATTCTTCTTATTCTTTTTTTCTTCCTCTTGTTTTGTGTTAATTTCGATGTGTTGCCAATGGCCCGGAACAATGAAATTTTATGGCCTATATTTCAAACCATGAGCTTTCGAAGGCAATAAATGTCACATTCATATGACGTCATATAACGTCAGATTTGACGTCAGGTGAAAAAGATTTTACGCGGTCTACAGCCATTATTTCTGGGCCGATTTTCATCAAAATTTCACAGAATATGTATGTTACACTCTAGTTGTACATCCCGGTGTCCGTTTTTCAAAATTCGAAAATGCAATGGTTCTATGGCGAATCCAAGATTCGAACCATTGACGTCAAATTTCAAATGCGTATAAAATCGCTTTCAGATGAGAAAGAAAGCTGGTATTTGGACAGAATATAAGTCTCTACGTCTTCTTAATATTCTGAGATGATAAACATCATATGACGTCATAAGACGTCATGTGTTAAATTCTACATGTTACAAAAGTACGAGCACAATGAAAATTTAATAGCCAATGTTTCACATATAACATTTTGCGTTTCAATGATTATCATTTGCTTATGACGTGTTTTGACGTCAAACTTGACGTCGTCTAAAAATGTTTGTACGCGGTCTACAGCCATTATTTCTGGACCAATTTTCATCAAATTTTCACAGAATGTGTATGTTACACTTTAGTTGTGCATCCCTGTGTCCGTTTTTCCAAATTCGGAAAGGCAAAGATTTTATGGCAAATCCAAGATTCGAACCATTGACGTCAAATTTCAAATGAGTATAAAATCGCTTCCTGATGAGTTAGAAAGCTGATATTTACAAAGATTATAAGTCTCAAAGGGTCTGTTACATTCTGAGAAGATGAACGTCATTTGACGTCATGTGACGTCTTAAGGTCAAAAAGAATTTCTTAGATCTATGCCTAAATTTATATATGTTGTAAAGTTTCCAGGACCATGGAAATGTAATTGCACATGCGTCAAATCATGTTCTTTGGAATGCATTGAATTTCATATTTATGTGACGTTATATTACGTCAGATTTGACATCAAGACAAAAAGATTGTACGCGGTCTACAGCCATTATTTTTTGACCGATTTTCATCAAAATTTCACAGAATGTACATATTACGCTTTAGTTGTGCATCCCGGTGTCCGTTTGTCCGAATTCGAAAAGTCAAAGGTTAAATGGCAAATCCAAGATTTGAACGATTGACGTCAAATTTTAAATACGCATAACATCGCTTCCAGATGTATTATAAGTTGATATTTGAACTGAAAATTAATCTTTATGACATCTTTTTATTCTGATAGGCAGAACGTCATTTGACGTCATATGACGTCAAAAGGTTATAAAGCATTTCTAATATCTACGCGTTTATTTCTATATGTTGCAAAAGTCCCAGGGGCATGAAAAATTAATGGCATATATTTCAGATACTCAATATTTCATTTCATTGATTGTCTTATGCTATAACGTCATATGACGTCAAACATGACGTTGTCTACGAAAGATTTTTTGCGGTCTACAGACATTATTTTCGGACCGTTTTTAATTCAATTTTCACAGAATGTGTAAGTTTCGTTATAATTATGCAGCCAGGTATCCGTCTTTCCATTTTCATAAAGGCAAAGGTTCAATGGCGAATCCAATATTCGAACCATTGACGTTAAATTTCAAATACGCATGACATCGCTTCCAGATGAGTTAGGAAGCTGACATTTTGACTTAATATAAGTCTCTACGTATTTTTTAACTGATAAGAAGATGAGCGTCACATGACGTCATGTGTCGTTACAAGTCCTAGACACTTTTTTACTGAAATTAAACGGTTTTTACGGCCTGTAGACCTGATTTTTTTCTTAATTTGCATGAATTTTTTTACTGACGGTGCAGCATTAAATGTTATGGCATAATGCTACTTCTGTTTCCAAAGAAAGCAACGGTCAAGGTCATATTTCAATTATCGATTTTTTTTTTTTGGCCTTAAATATCTCTAAAACAATAAATATTTTATATAGACACTATGCATATAATTTGAAGTGCTTTGAAAGACCTTTCAGCTTTTAATGATCGGGGTTGAATTAGTTGAATTATGGCTGAAATATGAAAATTCAGTTAGCCTCAATGCGTTTAACAGTTTATATCTCAAAAATTTTGATTTTCGAAAATATGAATAATATTTGTAGAGCAATGATGGGTCGTTCTTTTGATGCTTTGAGTTTAACGATTGACCCAAAAATCATGGAGTGATGCAAATAACAAACTTTGTTTATGCTATTTGTATATTGCAATCAAATTGAATGGATTTTAAAGACATTTCTTTTGGTAACTAGATTACTGAAATAAGTCAACTGAAAGTGATGTCAAAATAAGAATTGATGTTTAGTTGATTTTGCATGCAATATAAAGCTCCTACATTTGACAAATATAGCAGAAAGTCCTATCATTCGTATCAACGAATGAAATCGAGTTTTTTGTATGATTTCTTGAAATTCTGTCTGAAGATGCAGTATTAGATTCTATGGAGCCATGTCACTTCCGTTTCCGGAAAATCCAAATGGTCAAGGACATATATCAATTATCGTGTTTTTCTTCGACCTTAAATATCTCAAAAACGGTAAATATTCTATCGAGGCACTATATGTATAATTTGAAGTGCTTAAAAAGACCTTTCAGATGATATTTAGTTTTTAGCTCACCTGAGCACAACGTGCTCATGGTGAGCTTTTGTGATCGCCTTTTGTCCGTCGTCCGTCGTCCGTCGTCCGTGCGTGCGTGCGTGCGTGCGTGCGTGCGTCGTCAACAATTTGCTTTAAACAACATCTCCTCATGAACGCTGAAGGGATTTTGACCAAACTTCACAGGAATCATCCTTATGATGCCCTCTATCAAAGTTGTACAAATTATTCAGATTGGTTAAAAAGTAGGTCACAGGAGCTAAAAATAGATTTAAAAATGCAAACTTTGAAAAATCTTCTTCTGCAAAACTGCAAGGCCTAGAGCTTAGATATTTGGTATGTAGCATCATCTTATGGGCCATTACCAAGATTGTACAAATCATAGCCCTACGGTGATAAATGACCCGCATCAGGGGTCACTTGTTTTACATAGAGTTATATAGGAAAATCTTTAAAAATCTTCTTCTATGAATCCATTAGGCCTAGAGCTTAGATATTTGGTATGTAGCATCATCTAATGGTTCATTACCAAGATTGTTCAAATCATAGCCCTACGGTGATAAATGCCCCGCAATAGGGGTCACTTGTTTTACATAGAGTTATATAGGAAAATCTTTAAAAATCTTCTTCTATGAATCCATAAGGCCTAGAGATTAGATATTTGGTATGAAGCATCATCTTATGGTTCATTACCAAGATTGTACAAATCATGACCCTACGGTGATAAATGCCCCGCACCAGGGGTCACTTGTTTTACATAGAGTTATATAGGAAATGTTTAAAAATCTTCTTCTATGAATCCATTAGGCCTAGAGCTTAGATATTTTTTATTTCGCATCTTGTTCTGGTCCTTTCCCTAGGTTGTTCAATT
>CM037792.1:49025485-49075485 GCA_021229015.1 Solen grandis | reverse complement strand
TAGTAATAGTAACATACGTTTGCATAAAGGGATCATGGAAGATATTTATATCACGTGCGCACGCGACAATCATCGCGTTCGCAAGCAATAGATGTCTTAGTTGCACGCAATTCCTTGCACGCAACTGTTACATGTATCGCGTTCGTACGCGATAGCTACTGCTCCGAACGCGGTGTTTTAACACGCAATAACTATCACGTGCTCGCGTGAGCACGCTATTTCATCTTCAATGTCCAATTTATGCCACGATAGTAACAGCACCGATTTTCCTAATAGACAGAAATGCCTTATCTTTGGATTCCCTGAGGTGGTTGTCGAAAAATATCAGTCAATTTATTTATAGTATTATGTCACAATTCTCTCTCTCGTGTAAATGAAGCATCGAAGCATCGAAAGGAGCCATGGTACAGATGCTGTTTTTCGAAGGTTGTTTGTTTGAACCATATTCGAGGTGAGGGGGGGGGGGGGTCAAGATTCTTGGATGCCTTCCTTACCTCAAAGTACTGGTCCAATCCAGGAACTACCGGTAGAGTATTAGTCCTAGTAAAATAAAAATCAATAAATAAATATATATACAATGAAACCGCTAATGGCTGAAATACTGAAAATCATATTATTGCATAAATGTTACATTGTTGAACCGTACACAGATACGTAAGAGCGTCCGCCCCGGAATCTGGAAGTTGTAGGTTCGATCCGCGATATACCAAAGTCGTAAAAAACGGTACTGGTATAGCTCCCTTGCTTGGCGTCCAGCATATAAGGGTAGTTGCAGGACTGGTTCGCCCGCTGTCAGGATAATGTGACTTGTTGTGTTATCATGCCACATGGTTACGGCTTGATACTGCAGTGTGGCAGTATTATATCTGTCTCCAGTAGACAACGTCTCCATATGACTGAAATACTGTAGGACGTTAAATCCAAAAAAAAAAAAAAAAAAAAAAAAAAAAAAAAAGAAGATACGTACCGCTTCGGAGCCATTAGCTACTCTTCCCGAAAATCACCGACTGATACCGGGGATAGTCGAAGTAACGCGACTGAGATGATAGAGCAAACGTTTAATTATTTTACGTTTATGCCATATTACTTAACGATTTACTCAATTTCTAATCAGTAAATAATTAGAAAATATTGTATTGAACTAGATCATACGTAGCTTACATTTGTTTCCTATAAGAACCTGTATCGAAAAATTTCAAACTCATATATACTGTCAAGGAGATATTGTTATCACTCTCGTTTTAGGGTACCCAGGCAGGGAAATCTCTTACTACAGACTAAACGAAATTTAATGCACATGAAATTTTATAATCAAATTGTGTGTGTGTGTGTGTGTGTGTGTGTGTGTGTGTGTGCGTGCGTGCGCGATCAATGTATGTGTGTGACATAAGATATGTATGTATGAATGTAACATAATGTATGTATGTTGTTGTATTGTTGTATTGGGGTTTACCGTCGCTGCGATAGTATTTCAATCATATAGCGACGTCCAGCTAATTACAGGTGGAGGAAGACCCCGAGTACACAGAGGTACCCGGGTAGAACCACCGACCTACCGCAAGCCAGCTGGAAGGCTTCCTCACATGAAAAATCCGAAGTCCCTACCGGGATTCGAACCCACAGCGGAGAGGAGCTGGGAGATTTGTAGTCCACGACTGTAACCGCTCGACCACGGCGGCCCCCGTATGTATGTATGTATGTATGTATGTATGTATTTGTAATGTAATGTAACATGAATAAACTGGACGGCTATGTGTGTGTTTGATTACATGTAAGTATATTTAGACGTGCTGGCACAGAATGTATGCATACATTACGCGGTCAGCGAAGCACAAAGAAACAAATGGGTTTGTTTGGAGATGTTACAAATCTAAGCAGGCATCAATAGACGGCATTGTTTCAATCGAATATCTGCCATTATGTAAATCGAATCGTGTATTATCACGTATATAGATCAGTCCTTTGCATACAATTTAAGTACACACGGGTAGGAGCGGAGAACAGTATATCAAATAGAAAATCATAATTTGGCATGTTCTTTTGTGACATTTTTATTTCGTGATATGCGTTTTGACGCAATTACAATTGTGACAGTAGATAAATGAATTCTATTAAGGAGAAAAAGAATCACATATAAAGAAAAAATCTTTAAGTTTCGGATAAAAATATTTCGACTGGAGCGTCGTTTGGAAAATGTAGTGTAGTTTTATTCATGTAAGGTAAGGGACTTGATATTCTTTCAAAACAGATGAATAGATGAATAGATAGACAAATTAAGATAAATGAACGAAAAATAAATCTATTAAACGGACAACGGTAACTGGTAAATTATAATGCAATGATGAAAAGTGAATGGTAACACGATCAGTAAATTTAAACATGGTTTCACCTATCTACCATTCATTCGTCCGTCACGTCTAATTCGATGATAATACGACGTCATATGTACTGTTTATTTTTCAAAGTTATCAATTCAACTAAGCTTTACGCTATGACAATGTTTAATGATTTAATTTAATAATGTTAATAACAACAACAACAACAAAAGAAAAGAAAAAAACTATGCTAAATACAGTTATCTTAAACACAAAACTATCAATTTGCAAAATTGTCACTACGCTCAAAAGAAAGACATCTTGACATATTTTCGCTTTAGCTCGTAGAAAGCATTACTGTATACTTTCGATTCAAACAAGGAACTAACCGCAGGATTCCGCTTTTTTCCGTCAGTAAATATATTTCGATTTTTATTTAGTATATGACATTGGTATGTTTATGATACTTCTTTATCATTAATTTCGTTTTAACGACCTTTTATGTCTGTAATGTCGAATCTTCCACTTATATGTTCATCTGATATGACCGATATGTTCATATATGATAAATTATTTTTATTTCAGACATTTTTCTAAAGAACCCTGCGTCATAATTATGTTTCAAAACCCACACTTTATCCTTTACTCAGCACAGACTTTTAAAAGCGTCAAGTGTTTGACAATATTGTTACAGTCGGTGTCATATTCAACAAAATACAATAACATATGATTTTCCGAGAGGAAAAAAGTAGAACAGGCAATTTAATGATTCATACTCTGCCATTGAGACTAAGGGGTTCCGATATATAGGCAATCCTGGACAGCATCCGTAAACGAAATGAATCGATTAGAATTTATAAATCATACACGAAAAACTGATTAAACGTTATTAATCAAACAAACTAACAATAAAAAAGTATATAGCACTAACAAAGTGTTGGGTATCGTCTCCATATAACATGTTAGAAAAGGGACGACATCATGATATTCCCCGATCAGACAGAAAAATGTACTATATTTAAAATTTGAAAGAGTCATACATTGTCAAAAATTTAGTGAGTTAAGGAGACAATATGGTAAGCAGTGCTTTTTTTTGGTCATTGGTCCATGAAACAAATATATCCTTCATGTTGAATAATTTTCAAACATTGTTATAAATTCTAGTAATCATTTACATAATCAGTATCATGTTTTTACACAAAGACAACAAGCATGAAGTTTTAACTACATGATACGTTACTTTCTCTGTAAACCCCGGGCTCAACATACCAAAGTCGTAAAAATGGTACTGGTATAGCTCTCTTGCTTGGCGCTCAGTATATAAAGGTAGTTGCAGGACTGGTTGGCCTGGTGTCAGGATAATGTGACTGGGTGTGGTATCATGTCACATGTCTACAGCGATACTGCAGTGTGGCAGCACTATATCTGGCTCAAGTAGACAGTATGATGTTCATACTCAGAACCCAAACTTTGCCCCTTGGTTTCTATAGGTTTGAGTGCGATACTCAAAGTTGAGCCTTGGATCGTGCTTAAAAATAATGATAATTCAGTGTTAATAATATAAAGTTTTATAAAAAATGATATAATATAATATAATGAAAACAATGATAATTCAGTGATATTGATAATAATGATGATAATGTAAGTAACGATAATTCATTAATCTGCATTAGTCACGTATACCGGCGTGAATTGAACCAACAAGATGTTATATAAATTTATGACTTTTATAAATAAAACTTGTTCTTTAGAAATGTACTTCGTAACGTATCTGGATTCATTCTGCAACCTACAATGATAATTCGGTTTCTTTTTGCTAAACAACGTTAAATGCCTCTTTATACGTTATGTGAAGCTAACGTTATCAAAAAAGTATATACGATATCACAAAACTATTCCTTTTCATGTCGATATTTTTAAGTTAACATTAGACAGTATTTTGTCACTACTTCACATATACACATATCTGTCCAGTGCGTGTTCATTATCTTGTATTTTGAATGGAGCTTTTATCTACGCCGAAAAAAAAAAGATATGTGTTGTTTTGTTGCACACATATATGAAGAGCCGAAGGTTTTCCTCTCTACAACAACACCCTACCTACAAAGGCCTATTTAGTATTTACATGTCGACTTCAGAGGAAGCACAGTGACTATATAACCAGCCAACCAACCCCATCGGCTCCATCCTTTGTGTTCTAAACGACTTTAAAACACATGTACCACACCTGAATGGTTTAAATAAACTTTAAAACATAACCCCTATACACAGTTTTCTTACAGTTCATAAAACTTGATGTTTGGAGTCAATCGATAGTCCATAGCTGGTATATTAGTATTTGTATATACAGCAGTCATATAAATGTGTATACCTAATCTTACAAGACGTGATTGACCATTGATTAAAACCCGATTTTGAAACAAAACCACACATATTTTTCGGCGTAGATAAAGGCTTCATTGAAATGATAAGATAATAAACGCGTACTGGTCAATGGGAGAAAAACTGTCTTAAGAGCCGAGAGATTTCAAATCATGATAAAATTTTACCACCGGGTGTCTTCAGCATTTAAACTGTTATTGTGATTGTTCGTTTACTTGGGTTTAACGTCCCATCAACAGTTTTGCAATCATTTAGGAGCGCTCGTCGGTACGAAATAGATATAAGCCTGCCTCGCTGCAGCCAAGTCTTAGACTCATGGAATGTTATTTTACCCGGTCACATAAACTTGATATTTGGCCAAACAAGTGTGGTATTAGGCCACATGTTTACGGCGTGGAAACACTATATCAGGCTGAAGTATACATAGTCTCCAAATATCGGATAAACCGTCGGGACGTTAAACCTAACAAATAAACATATATTTTAACCGTAATATCTAACAATATTTGTTAACAAAAGAAATAATTGGGTATTCTTTTAGAGACAAAGAAAGTCACTTAAAACGTTTAAAATTAAATTTTATTAGCGTTACCTTTTATTAGTTGAATTCGAGACTGGAGCAGCATTCATATGCTTTGCGTCAAGCAAACGTGAAACAGATATATCAATACACCCTTTGTGATTAATGAGATATGTCGCAACCGGGGATCGAACAATGACTACCCTGTTATTGGGGTAAGGTACACTACCGATTGAAACACCTGGACAGGTGTAGTGTTTTTTTTTTGTACTGTGTGGATGAAGTGTTTATGATCTGAAAAAGAAATCGAAAAGAAAAATATTTAAGCTTGACATAATTCAGAGTGGAGACAATATAAATATATATTCATTGTAGAACTACTACTACTACTACTACTAACAACGACAACAACAACAACAACAACAATAATAATAATAATAATAATAATAATAAACACCATCAGAATCATAAAATCAAAATAACATATGATTCGAAACTTTCATCCGACGCTCGCAAACTTGTTTATTACATTATCATATCCTGAGTACGTTCACGACGTTTGGAAGACAATACGTCCAGCAATTTCAAATTCAAAATAACTAAAGACAGAATAAAACATGTTACATGTTACAGAAAACTGGACATATAACGGCCGAAAACAAAAGTCGATGGTTTTTGCCAATTTAATATGTTATTGATTTGTTTATAAGAACAACCCAACTCAAGGAATCGAAAAAACAAATCATCGACGTAAGTCATGGATCATACCATACCATAAGAACGAAAAGGTCTAAATATGTTTAAAATGTAAAAATGACAACAGTAGGAACCTGCATCGGGAGAAAATTTAATACTATATCAAATTATTCAAAGCAGTACATAACATACCATAACAAACATATCTTGCCATGCCATTCTCATGATAAATGATTAAATACTAGGTTCTTTCAGTGAGATAATATCCATATCTCACAGTGTGAGTGATATAGGTCTACACAAAATAATTCCATACTTTCAACAGCCGTAAGCATAAAAAAGAAAGTTTGTTTGTTTTGAGTGGAAATGGAATATATCTCATCTCGAAGTGATATAGTTTTAACATTTTACGAGCGCTACTCACTACTCGATGGAATATATCTCATCTCGAAGTGATATAGTTTTAACATTTTACAAGCGCTACTCACTACTCGATGAGATATATCTCATCTCGAAGTGATATAGTTTTAACATTTTACGAGCGCTACTCACTACTCGATGAGATATATCTCATCTCGAAGTGATATAGTTTTAACATTTTTCAAGCGCTACTCACTACTCGATGGAATATATCTCATCTCGATGTGATATAGTTTTAACATTTTTACGAGCGCTACTCACTACTCGATGGAATATATCTCATCTCGAAGTGATATAGTTTTAACATTTTTACGAGCGCTACTCACTACTCGATGGAATATATCTCATCTCGAAGTGATATAGTTTCAACATTTTTACGAGCGCTACTCACTACTCGATGGAATATATCTCATCTCGAAGTGATATAGTTTTAACATTTTTACGAGCGCTACTCACTACTCGATGGAATATATCTCATCTCGAAGTGATATAGTTTTAACATTTTACGAGCGCTACTCACTACTCGATGGAATATATCTCATCTCGAAGTGATATAGTTTTAACATTTTTACGAGCGCTACTCACTACTCGATGGAATATATCTCATCTCGAAGTGATATAGTTTTAACATTTTTACGAGCGCTACTCACTACTCGATGGAATATATCTCATCTCGAAGTGATATAGTTTTAACATTTTTACGAGCGCTACTCACTACTCGATGGAATATATCTCATCTCGAAGTGATATAGTTTTAACATTTTTACGAGCGCTACTCACTACTCGATGAGATATATTCAATATCCTCTCAAAACAAACAAATAACCTTTATATAACACTGTTTTAAATATAATACTGAAGTATGTCAAGAATAGTAAGAATTGTGTAAGTGTAAAGACACTGACACGTGATAACTTTTACTTCTTGTTGATCTACCGACTTTATTAAGAAAAGCTAAAATTACGATATTCACCGGAACCAGTAAAGTTGATTCGGAAGTGGAGAAATGTTGCGAATGTTTACGATTAAAACACAGCAAAAGATGACAAATTTGAAACTTAACTTATATACGATTAACGATATGTACACCAATCAGTGCATAATTATTTCTTTTTCGGCTTAATTAGTGTTGTAAGTCGATAATCTGAAAAAAGTGCGTCGGAACAGGCTAACGAATTTATCATTCTATTTCAGACTGAGTGACACAACGCCACAAATGCTGGTGAGAATCTGCTGTCTCCTTATAACTCTAAGTCTGCCCTCCTTCAAGTGTAGCAGCCCACTCCAGACCGCGGTAAGCACTTCCTTCATTTAGGACATTGCATTGTGTGTATTTGAACCGTCCCCGGTGGCCGAGTGGTTAAAGTGCCCGCCTCGTGAGCGGGAGGTCGTGAGTTCGTTTCCCGGCCGCGACATACCAAAGTCGTAAAAAATGGTACTTTTATGCTCCTTTGCTTAGCGCCCAGCATATAAGGTTAGTTGCAGGACTGGTTGGCCCGGTGTCAAGATAATGTGACTGGGTGTGGTATCATGCCACATGTCTACGGCGTGAACTGCAGTGTGGCAGCACTATATCGGTCTCAAGTAGACATCGTCTCCAAATGGCTGAAATACTGTCGGTGGGACGTTAAACCCAACAAATAAACACTTTCATTGTGTAAATGTTGACATATACACATATTTACAAATCCTAACTTATTGTTGTTTGACATATTTCCACACAGTATGCAGTTTTCTAAAGCGGAAGTGCAGGGAAGATAACTGCGAAAAATAGGTGCATCTCGGTACAAAATCCCCGCAGCAGTTACTTACCTTGAACCTTGTGCTGATATTTTTCGGCCGTTAGGCCGTTTATTTTCACCCTGACTTGCTGTGAAACACACAGTAATGAAGCGGAATAAAATTAGGATTTTCCTTGGTTATCATATACTTTGCTAAATTCCCATTGGTCATTGTAAAAGTAGTCAAAAGAAAAGAAAGGTGTTGTGGAAACGAGTATTTTTAAATCTCTGTTTGTTTTAAAAGTTGAAGTTTTCTTCCTCTGCTAACGATTTGTCCCGAATAGTAAGACACTGCTCCTTTTTAAGGTAAAGTGAAAGAGCAGAACGCTAAAAAATAGGAAACATATAGATTTCGAAAATGATTGTTCGACCCTGACACATCCTATATTCAACAAATCGTAACACCCGGTTTCGTTTTGTTGCCCGCGAAACCAAGTCTAGTGCGCAGATGTTTTAAGGCTGTAAGTGTCTACCGAGATTGTACAAATTATTTGGATTCATGGTATTTCAAAGAGCTGCACTGACACAGGAATTACACAACTATTTAACCAAAAAAATCTATTACATGTTAAACCATTCAGACACTTATCATCAAGCTGGTTACCGCTGCTTTAACTACGTGGGTCTATTTGCGCGGAAACACAATTCGCAGTTTTCGGGTGAATCCTACGGTCCAGTATAGAGACCAGTGCAAGCTAGTGACGTCACAGTCTCTATCTATAGACTGATAGATTTAGGCATTGTCATCTGATCTGCTTTTAAACTTTACAGATTGTCATTCTTGATCGTCCGATCATATGTTTGTATTTCGATTAAATTTCGAAAAATATTTTGCATAAAATGAACTGTGATATAATATATGGTGCCAACGTGGCCAAAGGCCAAAGTGGGCGGAGCTTGATGCGGTGGCGAATGATAACTAAAGTATTGATTACGTCATGTTTTTGTTAGCTAAAAATGTACCCTGTACCACTGACTCTGAATTATATTTAAAGCATCACGTGTTTTGTCAGTCAAACGGGGAGCGGTTCTATAATGCGACGACAAAGGCAAAATGTATGGCGTACGTGACAAACTGTAAAATTTATGTTACGTTTATATTTTAAATTTTATGGATTCATCGCGGCGCTCCACTTCGCGTCGCTTGCGATAACTAACATATACTGTACTTGATTCTTGACAGTTTCTATGGTATGAAGAAACGCTCAACAGCGGATGTGACGTTAAGGTGTTGCCGAACACGATCACGTGGTGCAATAACAAGCTGACGGGAACCATTCTACCGGAAGGGACAGAATGTTACTCCTATGTTGCTGGTTCCAATGTCCTGCTATGTCATCATGGTAGATGGAACCAGCATCGTGAGGAGTGGCTTGTACAGGGTGAGATTATTATTATTATTTTTTTTAATTTATTTATCTTTTTTTCATCAACGATGTTAAGTACACTTATTGATTCCCCCCTCGGCTGTGCCTTGTTTGGACCAGTACTTTGTGCCTGGGGAGGTCATGAATAATCCTTACCTCCAACGGGGTTCGAACCCACAACCTTCGGACCAGCTTGTATATTACCAAAGGACCACGGCGCCATGTTTCAATGTTGGAAACGATCGAGTATTTCATTTCATTAACACTTAGCTGTAAGTGATACCAAATACCAATTGTTCAATATGCTGTTTTTTTTTGTGTAATATTTAAAGTCTTTAATTAGGTAGACACATATCCCACCACTTTACAAACTATTTAAGTATATTACAAGTTGACATACACTGTAGATCATTACCTTTAATTCTAACACTATTTGTTCAGGAAAAAAAAATATTTGGGAATGTCTGTTAGAGTAAAATGAATGATGAATTTCGCCATTAAGTATTTAAGTATTACTTAGCATTAGCTAGTACGCTATCATTTGAGCCTGGATCGAATTCTTAAGCGCTAAGTAAGACTTAAATACTAAATGATGTATTCCATTAGTCCTGTTTATATTAAAAATAACGAAATATTTTATTTCTTAACAATATTTCATTTAAGTAATTAATTAAAGCAACAATTCATTTCGGTTAATCATATACCTGAATATTTATGAAATAGTAACAGTGGCATGTGGATCTATCTTATTTAAGAATTTAAGTTTTACTTAGCGCTACGTATTGTTGATGGAATTCGAGCCAGGTTTAGTTCCCACGATGTGCAAAGTATAAGGGTATTTCCTGTTGTGATCTAATCAATATGACATTGTATTATAATGCGTTTGATTGTGGTAGCATTCCATTCATAGTCGTTGTAATGTAATATTCATGTTAACAAAGACCGTAACTGGATGATTTCGATTTGAACGTCTGTTGATTTTCTTTTTAAATATTGAAACATTTTCGTGCAAGTGTTAAAGCTGTGCATGTACATTTGATCAAGGATTTTTACTAGAAAAAACAACATTTTTGTCTTCTTTATTTTAATATTGTCAATTTATTGTGAAGTATGGAAATACGTCCAATCCATATATTTTAAAAAGGGTTGCTTGCAACGGTGTTCTATGATAGCACACGTTTCTGCATCGGAAAACATTTCGGGGCTATTTTAAGACATCTATATTTAGATATCTCTACTTTTTACTACGCGGAGATAAAGTTCCAAATTTTGTTTTCCGTCTTATCACAAAGTGGTAATATTTTTTCATGTTTGTTTCAATACGATTGCATTATGGAAGTCGAAACTGAATTAAATGTGTAACAGTTGATAAACGATACTGGAGGTAACGGGTTTGATAAACTGCTATAAAAAGCAGGATGCGCAAGCGAATAAATCGTAAATATTTTGAACCATCACTGGCTAGAGCAACACCTATATTTGATTTAAATTGACAGTAAGGTTGTGGGTTTTATCTAATTATTAAGTACATTTATTAATAAAATAATGGACGTTTGTTGTTTCAATTTTGTTTCCATTTGGTTTAGATTCACATATTGATATAAATCTTATAAATCATAGGCAGGAGAAATCGGGAGAGTAAGAGAGGCGATGTGCTTACTGTTGGCAGTCCATTGAAACAAATGGTGTACTTATCTTTTCTTGTAACGACCTTTTTAACGCAAGGCTAAAACGGGTTTATAATATTGGGTTTATTGGTATCGCTTGGAAATTTGATCCTCGTTCCCTAAATTTACTTTGATAAACAAAAGAATTGCGACATCATCAATTTAAACACATGTTTTCTCAGCGATATTAGCGCTTTGATTTTCTACAATGTGTTTCATATAGTTACTGGATCAGAGTGAAAATTTGCTGATGCACCAAGCCTGAGAGACTAACTTTGTCAGGATTATATCATTAAAGGAACGATATTCGGACTGGAGTAACACACAAAATGAGAGGATATTTCAAATCTGTTTCAGAGCAAATCGTATTATATTTAATAGGAGTTTCGATCAAATACCAAAATACGGCTGTAAATTGATATGAAATGTATAGCTAATGGAATTCAGAAACAGGTCATATCGTATTGTACAGTAAAGTATCCTAAATTATGGTTTAAAAATGAATTTTAAGTCTTCGTCTATTTTTAGTCAGCAATCTTGTTCTAATCAAATGGTGATTCCATGTTCCTATTAACACACATCTGCCATATATTTTTTTTTCGAATTTAAAAAAAACAAAAAACAAAAAACATTAATCAATGTACTGTACATTTGTGCATTTTATTGACATTTACAGAAAGACAAAGAAGGAATCTGAGACCCGCATTCGAAAATATATACCCAAACAAGACGTGCACGTTGCTTTGTGAAACTGAGGAATCAGGTAAGCACACACGTAAACAAACACACGCGCGCGCACGTACGCAAATATAAGTCTACACCTTTTTAAAACTTAAGATGCTAACCACTCAGTAAAAAATCATCCCTATATTTCTTGACTTTGTACACATAAAATCTTGAATCTTTTTTTTTTTTTTTTTTTTTTGGATAAAAGTTATAATAAGATATATAAAAAAGCAATAAATCAAAGTAATAAAGAACAATAAATAAATTTCTTAATGAGATAGCGTCAGTAGATGTGTACGTATACTGCATACGTTTTGTTCCTATGACGACCCAGAAAGGAAATACCGGTAAAGATTGGTAAACGATTGACTATTAAATCATAAAAGGGTTGCGTATACAAAATTAATCTTAAATCATAAAAAAGCTGACTTAAGGACTGTCGGTATTTGCTTTGACGTCATGCTAAAAATACATATTATGATAAGAAATTAATTTTGATTATTATTTGTTGTTATTAGGCAGTATGCAAGTTTGAACATTTAAGAATATAGTTCCAAGTTACAGTAAAACTTCATATAAAGACCACCTCAATATAAAGACCACCTCAATATAAAGACCACCTCAATATAAAGACCATCACAATATAAAGACCATCTCAATATAAAGACCACCTCAATATAAAGACCATCTCAATATAAAACCACCTCAATATAAAGACCATCTCACTATTAAGACCACTTTTTTCAAGTCCCTTTTCCCCTACTTCCAATCAATTGAAACTTGAAAATCAGACCAATTCATAATTAAGACCAGTTGACGGCAGTCCAAAGAGTGGTCTTATTATTGAGATGTTACTGTATATAAAAATGGCATGTGTTTTATTAAACTCTTCATGCTAACTACTAACTCTGGACATATTAAATAGAACTTGTGTGAGGAAAACCTTTTGGTATTATGCATCAGTAAATAACATGAGTCTTTAAAGACTAAGTTCTTTATGAGTGAAGAATTCGTTTCTAATGTTGCTAGAATCTGTGGTCCGATCCCATTACAAATGCAATGTTTTGAAATGAAATATTTTATATCAATTATTTATTTATCGATTTTATTTACTCGCCCATAGTTATGATTACGATACAGAGTTTTGAGCCTGGGTAAACAGAGCAAAGCTAGTTTAGAAAAATACTTTCGATTCTACCTGATCAGGTCTCCCATGATTGTTTAACCCTTTCCCTCATATAGACTCATTTTGACGCACTCAATAGGTACCACATAAAGCCTGATCTGCAGAAAACCACAGTTGAACCTTACCAAATTTAATTATAAAATCCTCATTTCCAGACCACTGAGGAGCAGCGAACAGCATAAAACCTGATCAGCCTGCGAGTTACTCGCAGGCTGATCTGGTTTTATGCTGTTCGCATAGGTCTTTTCATGGTATCCTCTATGAGGGAAAGGGTTATACAGTATTATAGTTCAGATTATGAACGACAGAGTCTGCACGGCATAGAATGCAAATTGTTCCATAAACCATTTAAAATGCAGTAAATTAATATTCAAAAAGTCCTAAAATACATAAATATTCATGGGGTTAATGATCAAAAGGCCAACTGCAATATGACCATTTATTTTGCTTAAATATTTCCTGCAGCGTCGACGCTGGGGTTCTTTCCTCCAACCTACCTGACGTGTCCACAATCTGTGACACTGTACCCGGAAGACGGCTTTAACAACGTCTCTCACACGTGGGACGACCCAATCGCCGTCGACGGTTCAAACAGGTCGACAAGGTCGGTATTCAAGTTCCACTTATTGACTTGTATAACAGCTTAACCTTTGTATGTGGTCACCTGTAAAAGTAGTAAGCCCGCTGTAGTTGCTAGCTTCCTGACTTCAAAAACTGGCCGTTTATATACTCTTAACTTCTGTTTAACGGTCATTTGTGCTTTACAGCCACTTTTCCGATAGAGACATGTTTATTTTACCACTTTTATTTAGCACCTTAATCAAAAGCGCATAATTTCTTGTTGATTTGATACATATGTTGATAAAGTAGTTTCATTTGATATATACTTTTTGTGTGTAGGAAGTAATATTAGGTACATACAGATGGTTTCTAGATGGCCTTATTTACACGTGCTTGCAAATGTATAAGATTCCCTCAAACCAAGAAATTTCACACACTTTGTCACTAAAATAAGAAATTCATGTTTCAAATAATAATCACTTCAAAGATACAATACAATAAAGAATGCTTATATAAACAAATAATAAGAGAAAAATTAGATTATGCAAGATGGGAGGCCGGTCCGGTTGGCCAAGTGGTTAGAGCCGGAATCGGGAGGTCGTATGTTCGATCCGAGGCCGCGACACACCAATGTCGAAAAAAATAGTTTGCTTCCTTGCTTGGTACTCAGTATTTAATGACTCTGGGTCCATTTTTCGTTGGTTCGATCCTTCCAGTGGGGTCAAGACTTTCCCGGGTCCAAAATAGTAAAACTTATTCAACCCTAGGATCGTCAAAATAGGATTAATAATAAGATGATTTAGGGGGCATGTTTTCGCAATCGATGTAAAATAAATAAGTGTAAATAAAAAAACAACAACAACAAAAAAAAAAACGTCTTTCTTATATTCCAGTGTCGTCCAGATTGAAGGTCGGTCGTCAGGTTCTCAGTTCATCGCCTCTGACTCGCCGGGTACCAGCTACATCATATCTTATACCACAACAGACGCGAGTTACATAACAGAAGTGTGCTCATTTACTGTAACAGCCGAGAGTAAGTTTGTCGTCTTTCCAAAATAGTTAAAATAGATACACAGATAATATACTTTTCACTGTATTCTTAACATAATTATTTACAAATAATAAATTCAAAATAAACAAATAAAGATCTAGTATTGATATATTTAGTAATTCCATTGAAATATAAAACCCGATATTTCATACTTGAAACCAAATAATGGAAATAACATTCTTGCTATTTTGAGAAAGCAATGGCACCTACATTTACAATCAATAAATTTTACCACGCAGCCCGTGCTTTAAAAAATGAAACACAAACATGTATTTCCAAGGACTGAGAGTCCTAATGTTGCATTAAGCATAAATCTGAACAGTAAAGGAGAAAGTGTGGTGTGTAATTTGGAACCGTTTTATTGATGAATATTGTAGCTGTGAGGGCTGAACGATATAATCTTTTTTTTTTTTTGCCATAATCGTATTAAAGATTAACCAAGGACACATTATATAATAGAGATGCGTGAACTGCTGCACTTCAGTGGCTTATCTTACTCAGTTTCATTTATATTTTTTTCATTGATAATCTTTCCCGCCTACGCAAACAGGTGCACGTATATCTTGTCCGCTAGAGGGCATTGAATTTGGATATCCAGTATTGTCATTTATGGAATCGGTTACAATATGAACTAACTCTAGAAGGAGCAAGCAAAGATAACACGGTGATAGGACATCACATAAATTATAGAGATATACCATCGGTAACCTGTGGAACGGTTAGCCGGCAAAAGGGCCAACTGCCATCCTAAATCGGATTTTAAGGGTTGGCAACCTCGCCCACGTACTATGAGAAGGACAGTGTAAGCAAAATCATTCCATCAAAGTGAGACAACAAACAGAAATCAATTGCCTCTGAAGAAAAGTTATATATATTATCTATAACAATAGTAATATATAACTAAGATAAGCATTGTAAGACCATCATTGCATAAATTTTATTTGTTGAAAATTAATTTTTAGTAAATTACTTGCAATACACTTTATGTAACACAAAGTGACGTTATTAAAATGAGTGACGTCATCAAAAACGATACAGTCTGAAAGACAGGAGATAACTACGCGCTAAGTAACAATAAAAACTTTAGGGGTGTTTATTCTGAAATATTTTATTTACTTATTAAATTTTGCTTATAACTAAAATGAATTACAATATTTCGTTAAATGAGAACGGTGAAATGAGTACCAACCTTATTTATATTTAGCACTTTAGAAGTATTGTTGGTGGAATTTGAGCATGGTTTACGAATGGATGCTATTTTTTCACTTTCAAGGACATTTTTTAGAATTCTAACAACAACACTTACCACAATGCATTACTTTCATTCCTGGACCATTCCTGTTTCACGGCAAATTCCCAGTTCATAAATCATTCCCTTAATAACTAACTATCTTGAAATATCTAGGAGTATTTTAAAGAAACAAAGAATGATGAAATGCTCCCAAGTTTTAAAGTGCTAAGAATGGTTGATGGAATTCGAATCAGTACTATAAAGTAAGTTGGTAAATAGGCGGACAGTATGAACCCGGTAAGCATTCCAGTGATTCACAGGTTGGCCTGTTCTCTTATTCCGGTCGCTTGAATGGTGTATACTTCCAGTTCCAACCTGCCCGCCACTTGTAAATCTTACCGACGGCGTGACGGCATGTACCAACGAGAACCGACGGGGCAGCAACTGCACGTTTACATGTATGGAAGGCTACCTCCTGAATGGCACGGACTATGCAACCTGTCAGGAAAACGGAGACTGGTCGTTTGAGTTCGAGCCTCAGTGCCACAGTGAGCATTCATAGTATCATGAAATTGGTTATTTTAAAACATGTAATTCGATTTCATTTTCTTTTTCTAAAAAGGTGAACTTGTTTTTACAGAAAAATTACCCCCCTTTCAGCTGGTGTTATCTCATTTGGATGACTTGTGTGTAATCGTTGGACCTTGATTAAACAGAGTGACAGAAAGATAGATAAAATCAATGAATGAACATTTGAAATATACTTGTTCAACTTTGATTGAATAATGAAAAATTAATGTTATAATTAATTAAATTAATAAATCATAATAATAAATTTGAAAATTAAATAAATTTGAAAGTCTACTATTTCAAGTTGTCGTCTGCGACGCGTTGGAGGTCAACATCTCGGACGCTGATGTTTCCTGCGAGGACAACAGTCGTAACTTTGATACCGTATGCTGGCTGACGTGCAGAAACAACTTCCTGTTACGTAACGATGTCTTTGAATCGGGACACTTGGATGGTCTACTTCAGGAGCTGAACATGCGCATTAACGCTTCCGAAATTGCAAGGCCAGTGTTCATATGACTTTCGTATTTTCTTTCGCTACTAGCAGCAAAAAAAGTGAGAATTAAGAAAAAAGGCTACAATAAGATATTCAAATCTCTTTTAGATTAAATAGAAATTTTGAACACACAATATAGGAACGTAACCATGACTTAATCAAAAGGTAATTATATTCAAAAACGCCGATTTATTGAAATTCAAAGTAGCTCAAGTACATAATTCGTCATTATTGATTTATTAAGTCACATAAAGCAAACCATATAAAAACAGAATAGCATTAATATATAACAGACACATAACATATGGATTTGAAAATAAGTTTATATAAATTTGCATGAATTCCTTTTCATTTTTGATGAGTAAGTACAGCAATTCATGTACAGTTGTACCTGCATTAGGGTCACCTTTATTAAGCGCCAACCTGCATTTAGCGGTCAATCTTCAGATTACCAAATCGTATTATTTTTTTAAAATATATAACCTTCATTTAGCGACAACCTCAGTTAAGCGGTCACTCTCTTGTTCCTTTGACTGACCGCTTAATACAGGGTTGACAGTAATTGACAGTAATTGCATAACGATGACCATGCAAAATAAAGCTAGCGATCTGTTGATATAAACACTGAAGTAAAGGACAATGCTCAGAAAATATTTGGATGTTGTTTACAATTTCTCATACTGATTCATCATTGGAGAACATTAATATCATTTTATACGCTGACTTTGAAATAACTTTGAATACTTAAGATACAGTGCATCTACCAACTAGCCTGAAAGCAAAAACTAATAAAAATAAACCACTCCATATTATTTATAACTAATTTACCTAATTACTAATTTGCTTATTTTTCCCATCATTAAAACAGTCAGGAAGCAGAAGATGCACGTGAAGCAGCTGACATAGCATTGGCAGAAGTTCCTGTCGCGATTGAAAATTATCAGAACGCCCAAGCCGCCCTATCAACGGTAACGGACGATCTACAAACAGGCACGGACGATCTTAACAATCTCATCATTGAATACAACAATATATTTGAAGCTAACAAGACTGCATACGAAGATGCCAATGCTGCTTTTGCAAACGGTGACGAAAGCGCCGAGACGCTGCTTGCAGTCGCAGATCAATTAGCAGTGACTTGGAAGCGATAATGAATGACGTTGAAAACATGCAAGAGTATGTAAATAATTTGACGATGTTATTTACCACTGCGCAGAATAACTTCAATGCAGCGACTGAAGCTTTGAATTTGACTGCTATAACGGCCAATACTACGGAGGAACTGGCCGTTGAAAAGGCGGAACTGGCTTCTGCGGCCGCAGAAGCCCAACAGAAAGCGAGTCTTGAGTACAATGAAGCGGTGATGTACGAGTCAACCGGGAACAAAGTGGTTCCTACATTTATAAGGTGTCTGTCTAATGGGACATGGCACATTCCTGGAGATCCATACTGCGAAGGTATATATCTCACACTGAAATACAGTGACACCCAAACACCTCATACGAGTATATTCATAAAAAAAGTTCGTTTAGTCCCCAACCATCAAACGTTCTTACTGTTTATTTGTCCGCGACCATAAACATTTCAACATTTATAGCAAAACTGAAACGACGTGTTCTCTAAATTTTGAAATGATTAAAATGTGTCAGTTGGACAAATAAACATGACAATAGGGTTAAATAACTGTTAAGATTGCCCAACCTGCTTGAAGACTTATACAGGGGACCGGGTTTAAATGTCCGGTAATACCTTGCATGTATGGGCCGTTTTACAGTGTCTCTTGCCCAGCTATAAGCTAAACCCATAGCTGGTTCACTCAGATATTGGTAAAGTGTATCAGTGCTATACATCGGGCATGTTAGCAAACCAAGGGGTTCTATTCGGTAAGAGTTAGGATATCGCATCCAGACTGTCTCTTCTAACTGCTGTCCCTTTCTCAAAAATGTACCCCATTGAAAGTAAAAGCAAACACTACCTGGACAGGATAATGCTTTTAATTGGGAGCAAAATCTTTCAAGGTCTTCCTTCTCGCACAGTAATGGTCCATCGTATATACTGTTTTAAATCATGAAGCAGTGTTGTTTTGAATCATTAATGTAATACATATTATAATGACACAAAAATTGTAGCAGAGATTTCAAGGATTCTTCAATTCAAACAGTCTCTTTACAGACATATTCAAAGCTGCCCTGATACAACTTGTGTAGACTTTGACTGAGTATCTCAAGTGATCAGTTGAAAGTCTTAAACATATATCAATGCATTATGTATAATGATTTGTATAAGAGTATATCCTTCGACCCTGCCGGGATGCGAACACACAGCGGTGAGGAATTAAACGATAGTAATTCAGTAACTAAAACCACAGAACCTTGTTTCAGGAATCAAGGTCAAGGTCAGAAATGCTAAAGGCTAAAGCTGTATATGAGAATGCAATGTCACTTAGTTCAATACAATGGTAGCTCTAGTTCATAAAATTATATTTGAACTTCAAGATACGGAGATGCCAGAAATACAGTGCACGCCGGTCTACACGTTTTACCTTAGTACTGGCAAGACTTCAGGGATATTTACCTGGCCCCTGCCCCAGGGGACTGACAACAGCGGGGTTGTGGACATTGTGACCTTGTCCGGTCCCACCCCTGGGACTAACCTCTCAGAAGGTCAACATCGGGTGTACTACCAGGCAGTGGACGCTAGTGGTATCGGATCTGAAGAGTGCTTGGTGCTTATTGACGTTCTAGGTAGGTCGTTTTCAGAATTTTAAAGGTGCGTTAAAAAAAGTAAATTTTATAGAACGTAAAAATCGAACATGCATATAAGTGTACGTATCGAAAGCCACAACATAAAATGGATTATTTTCAACTGGAATGTACAACATTAGCTGTTGTCAATTTAGCTTTACGCTGTGTTTAAGGGGAAATCTATTTTCGTATCATGTAATGGAGAAATACCAAAAACTGTCTAGCACTTTACTGGGAAGACGCATCGAGGCCCACAGGCCCGATATGTGATTGGCTAGTTTGCGTCGTTTCTCACCCTGACAAGAGTTCCGCTTTATCTATATAAATAAAAACAGAAATAGTCATGCTTTCCTTCGTTGAAGAAATGGACAATGCACAATAAACATGGGGAAATAGAACTCTGCATGCTTGCAAACATGTACACATTGGAAATAGTGATTTTCATGCTTTAAGTACAGTCGAACCTGCATTAGCGGCAAATTGCATTAAGCGTTCAACCTGCATTTAGCGGTCAGTTTCAATTTTACCAAACCAACATTTTGGCTCATGTAAAAACTTTATTTAAAGGCCATATCTGTTAAGCGGTCACTTTCTTTTATTCCCTTGACTGACCGCTTAAGACAGGTTTGACTGTATACACATTAGATACGAGTATGCTATTTAAATTTGAGCTTGAGACCATTTTGTGAAATCATTAATTTTCGCGGGACACTAATTTTCTTCCATTTCGTGGTGGGTTTTTATCCACGAATATTAATCCCCACGAAGACTTGTCTCTTATATAGACCTCACGTTTTCTAAAAACATAGATCCACGAATAAATGTACCCACAAACTTCCCTTAGGTACATTAAGGTACATAGTCAATGAAACTTAATATCAACGAAAACTAATAATTTTACAATACTTAAAATCTTTCGACAAATTTGACAGACAATTAACACATTGATACTTTTACAATACTCCATATAATGTACCGAAGACTTATATGTAAAATAACTGATGCCAAATGAAAGGGCTTCCTTAGCGCAGAAAGTGTGATTAGACTTAATCCCATATAGCAAATGAGTTATGCTATGGACAAAAATCTTAGTCATTATCTATATATGTTTAAAACCTTTTAGAGTTTTGGAGTTAAAACGTATAAAAATAAATAAAGGGAAATAATAAAAAATGGACCAATTAGAGTTATTGGTCACTGCACTTCTCCTAGTCACAGTCGCTGTATATTTCAAGTTTCAAGTCTATTCCTTGCATAGTTTCCAAATTAAGGACAAGGTTAAAATTTCCCTTAGACAAAAAGCTTTATGCCCACGATCGATTCACGGGGTCACTCATTATTTTTTCATTTATTATTCATGGGAGGAAGCCTTCAAATGGCTAACGGTAGCCAGGTGCCTCGTCTGTAAATCAGAGACTTTTTCTTCCTGCAATCAGCTGGACGTCGGTAAATGGCTGCGCAGTAAAATGCAGTAGAACAATATCAGATTTCTGTTTTCTTTTTTTCAGCGACATCCTGTAACGACTTTCGCACTCAATGTGCCGGACCCCAATATGAACTACACCTGTGACGGATTTACAGCCGGGTCCAGGTGCAATCTTAGCTGTGGGTTTGGCTACACATTACAGGGATCCAGCGTAGCACTCTGCGAACTAGATCCGGATTCCAGTCCGCCGTCAGCAAATTGGAATTTTCCGGAATCGTTGAACCAATTTTTTTATGTGGACATATTTTGAATTTCACCGAACATGTATAGTTTCAAATTTGTTACTGTAACAGTTCTAAATTAATATGCATAAAAATGACTATTCTTCGAAAAAAAAAGATTATCTGATCAAATATATGGAATTATTAGAATTAGTGGAAGGGTCATAATTAAATGAAAAGAACATGTGGCTAAATTATGAAAATGCTGATTACTATTTGATATACTACGGTAGCATTAATAGGACATGAGATATATATTTTTAGTTTCCGCGTGCTCAAATGGATAGTTAATGTGTACGAACGCGACAGATATCGAATGCGCTTGCGAAAGATAACGCGTGCACAAGCATAATAAAATAGATATTTTATGTCCCCCTTACGCCACCGTAATATTCTGAACAAATATGTTATAGTAAGATAATGGTCACATCGTTTTTCTTTTGACTATCATAAAGTTTAACTTCATTCTGCATTATAAGAAAACGCATCTTTCTTCCGATAGTCCAAAACTGTTCAATACCGGATCCTCCAGAGAACGGTTGGATAGATTGCATAGCGGGAACCGGAAGTTCTAATTCGTCTGATGATGGAAATTCTACTTCCGGCATTGAATGCACCGTGTTCTGTAATGACGGTTACATGCTTCCCTATAAAACTGAAGATGTGTACAGTTGTGACGAGGACGGTGTTTGGTTCCCGTCCTCTTTCCCGATAGAGTGTATAGGTAAGAAATATGCATAGGCCAATCATTGAATATGACCAGTTAAATACATATCATTACAGGTTTTTTTCTTCTCCAAGTTTCCAGCGACATGCTCTCATGCACCTGAATCTTGAGGCACATATGGGCATTGTCTTGCTAAAATATATAGTACTTTACACTATAGGCAACCTTTAAACCTACTTTCATTTAACATTTATCAAAAAAAAAAAAAAAAATCTACGTCACTTTGGTTTTATTGATCTAAAGAAACTGATATAATTTGGCCTTAGATACATATTGTACCAATCACACACGCGTTCTTATTTTGTTTCGAAAACTTGAATGAAAGCAATGACCTTGACATTCCAGAGAGAGGAGAAGAACAATCTGCTGAGTATGATTTTCGGATTGAATATCTAAACAACTCCTGCACCAACAATCACGTCACTAATTTTATGAATTTGCTTGACGCCATACTGACTGGGGATATGACGTCATACGACGTTTGCAGTTTCGGGCACGCGTGTGATCTGGGAGTCATGGAGGGCGTGTGTAACGCTACCACAGGGCTTGTATCGGTGATGTTCTCTGTCATAGTCAAATGTCAAGGCAAGTTTGCCCCCTTTTCTTAATCTTTGTGTGTTTTTTTATGTTCTCAATAAAAAAGGCACCGTTCAAAGTTGCCGCGCGGCTAAAGCTTCCGCATCGGAATCCGGAGATTGCGAGTTTGATCCACGGCCGCGACATACTTAAGTCTTAAAAATTGGTACTGGTATAGCTCCCTTGCTTGGCGCTCAGCATATAAGGGTAGTTGCAGGACTGACTGACCCGGTGTCAGGATAATGTGACTTGGTGTAGTATCAAGCCACATGTCTACTGCGTGATACTGCTGTGTGGAATCACTTTGTCTGTCTCAAGTAGACATCGTCTCCAGATGATTGAAATATTATATGTTGGACATTTAACCGAACAATCAATAGAATTTAATTCTACAAAACTATGACAATTTTAATCAAATGCCTGGAGTATTTTCCACTTAACTTTGTGAAAGTTTGTCGTGGGTTCGATCCTCGGTCCGACGTAGCTAGTACATGAAAAGATAATCAAATCTTTTGGAAAATATGCTCAGCTTTATTTGTTTTTAGATTATATCTTTTCATTTATCCAAATTTAAAGAGGTATTGGATAAAGTATTTGTTACACAGAGAAATATATTTGGTAATATTATACTAAATTAACCATTATTTTTTGTTTTTGCAGCATGGGCGGATGTAACGATATGTAACCTCGCTCAAGACCACACCGCGTCAGTGGAACTGTCAGTAGCAAATTCCCTGGAAAGCAGCGGCGTATCTGCAAACTATGGCAGCCTGATAGTGACGTCACTTACCACAACAACGTCTAACTGTGGAGAAGGACGAATACTCACGGGACAGTATTGCGGTAAAGTCATTTCTTGTTGTTAGTTGTATGAATAAGTAAGCACCATATGTCCAGGATCAACTAAAATTAATTTTATGTATAGTTTCAAATATAATTGCAAAGCCATGGACTTTGATACCCATATAATTTATCTGTGGATATTTCTATTGCAAAAGATCGATAAGATATCAAGATATTCGATGAGGTATTACATGTAATCCAGTATTTTCACACAGCACTCTTAATTTGTCTGCCGTGAATTCCACCCTAAATACTAAATTGCTAAGGTAAGCGGTTAATTTCGTCATATTTATATACCTTTGACTAAGTGTTTATTGTGCTTTTCGTGTTTTCTCATGTCCGTGTTATTTGTCCATTACATACCAGACCATTATTTTATCAGTGTCATGCCATGCTATTATTTGCACATAAACAACACCTTTTAACTCTTTCATTTTATTTTAGTTAAAGGATTTTCAAATTAAGAATGGGTTTGTTTCCTTCATCCCTCTTTTCTCATACTCTGTTTCTTATCCCCAACCACGGGCCAAATTTGTCTTTTGTTGTCCTAATGTAGATATGCATGATGTACATGATTGTCACACTCTTCAGTGTTAAATGTATAATTAGGATGTTTACGTCACGGTTGTACGTATATTATATACATGTACACTGCGGAAATGTCTTGTAGTTCAGTAAATTACACTGAATTCAAAGGTTGGGACTTTAATTGCCTTTATTGATTCCTGGCACACAATACTGACGAGAGAAACTATTGAAATAATAGTGTCTAATTTCATATTTCCAGAAATGTGTGGCAAGGGAACATTTTACATCTCATCGCATGACACATGTATGACGTGTGGTCCCCAGACGTATTCAGATCACCCTGGAAGGGTTGTATGTACTGCCTGTAACTCGGGACTTTCCTCCATTGTTTTCGGTGCGACTTCTGCAGACGAATGTTTAGGTAGGGAAAAAAAACACAGTTTTCCGAAATTTACAACACACGTGTATTTAAAGGCTTTAATTGAATTTGGTTAAGTCTCGGTGGATATTTTCCTTATTCTGGGTTTAACGTCCCACCGACAATATTTCAGTCATTTGGAGACGATGTCTACTCGAGACAGACGTGGCATGATAACACACCCAGTCACATTATTCTGACACCGGACCAATCATTCCTGCAACTACACTTACATGCTGAGCGCCAAACAAGGGAGATATACCAGTACCATTTTTTACGACTTTGGTATATCGTGACCGGGTATCGAACCCACGTCTTCCCGATTCCGGGGCGGACGCTCTAACCACTTTCTTATTCTAAATTTGAATTGAAATATATGTCTTAATCGAATTTAAATCTGAAATATTCATTGTTTCTAGGTATTTCGGCCACCGACCAAGATGGCTTCCTGAAACATAAAATTAGCCAATTAGAAAACAAACATCGGATATTATATTGTATTCGAATTGTTAAACGAATTCAAAATCAATATGTCGTCTGCTGTAAATATGGTATAAATTTTATCTGGGTTTGATAAAAGGGTAATCCTTATATGTTTACGCAACTACTAGTGAATATAAAATTGCGTTACTTTGTTTGAATTTGACGTCTTTAAATTCACTTTGGACTTCAGAACAAACACCCCACCGTACAAAAAGGGTAAAACAAAACAAACAAACTTTACTTAATATAAATGCTTAAAGTCTGTATTCTCTTGCGTCTGGAAAAATAATTCAACTGACTGTTAAGTTGTAGCAAAAAATATAAATTTTTTAGAAGATTTTATAAAATTCAGACCATGTCAGTATTTGAAATCAATATAAGTAAGTGAATTTTTGTAATATATAAGGACCATATGCTTCAGATAGATACGGATATACATGTTTTGATCTGCTCTACGTTAGAATTCGAACCGAATATCATTAAACCGAATTTCTTTTTTTTTTCGAACTTTTATAATTATTCCGATTTTCCCTCTTCGTTTTTATTTAGAAAAAAATCTATAATCCGAATTCCTTCTCATTCTTATTATTTTTTTTATTTTATTTATTATTATTATTATATATATATATATATATATATATATATATTTTGCTATTTCGATGAACAACCCTTTTCCCTGGTGCATAATTCACGCACAATGTTCGCTTTTATATTCCATAAAATCTTTCACATATTCATGAGTGAATTATTGTCATTTATTTCAATCGTATCCTGGTAAAAAAAACTATGTTTATATCGCTGCTACACTTATACCTCCTTTTCATATTTTTCTCAACATAAGCATTTTATTTTGAGAAATATATAAAACTCGAGAGCTGGATACCTTTAACTACTTATTTCTTTTCCTTAAGGATTGCATTCTTTTCATTGCTTTTCACTTAATCTCTATCTTACATATCTTGTGGGAAAAAGTGTCGCATGGATGGTTGTCAATATGATTTACCTTTATCATTCGTTATCACTATCATTATGGAGGAACTACTTTTTCTTTCAGCCCAGTGCTCCGCCGGAAGTTACTCTTCCAACGGTGTTACACCATGTTTAAAATGCCCAAGAGGAACATACGCAACCGGTTACGGAAGCACATCTTGTACACAATGTCCGACTTCAACATGGACGAGTTCAGAGGGGACCGGTTCCATAGATAACTGTATCGGTGAGTTTAAAACCATCTTATAAAAGTTCCAGTCCTGATTGACCCGCAGTCAGGATAATGTGACCAGGTGTGGTATCATGCCAAATACGGCGTGTTACTGCAGGGTAACCGCGCTATATGTCTCAAGTAGACATAGTCTCCAAATGACTAAGATACTATTGGCGGGGCGTTAAACGCAACAAACTATCAAATATCTTATAATTAAATCGCAGAGTCCAAGAAACGGTTATCCGAGTACCATATAAATCCGAGATATGTTCCTTGTCCCGACACAAACTCAATTATTCCATATGAAACTTGAAAGCTTATAGAGATAGTCCGGTGGACTTTAAACATATACTTCCGGTCCTCGAAAGAACGCGATTTTATAACTACCCATTTCATTACAAAGCTAACTTTGCTTTTTTCTTTATTATTTTATACTGTACCGGTGTCTCAGTGGTTAGAGCCCCCGCCTCGGGATTGGGGGTTATGGGGTCGATCCCCGACAGTGGCACAGCAAAGTTGTCAAAATACTATTAATAGCTCCATGATATGCGCCAAGCATAAACACAGAACACGAGTATTTCTAGGACTTGTTGTCACGGTCTTAGGATGTGACCGGGTGTGGCATCATGCCACATGCGTGATACTGCCATGTCGAGGCACCATATATGTCTCACTCAGACATAGTCTCCAAATGACTGAAATACTGTCGTTGGGACGTCAAACACAAAAAGCAAGCATACGTTATTTATTTTATAACTTTATTATTGTTTTTTTTCTGTTCTATAGAATAACAGATTTCCCTCTAGACTCTGGAATTGTTTTATATATTTGTATATTGTTTTTATTTGTTGAAATCAATACCTTTGCAGATAAAATAAAACAACGTCAATTACTCCAAACTATTTTAAATGTTGTATTCAAGATTTACAGAATTTACAGTAAATATCCATACCATTAATTGTCTTATCACTCATTTCAATGTCCATGAGAAATTTCACCATTTTACCTCTTTCCCAAGGGTACGACATCTATTTCAACGCAGACGAGAGTGACCTAGTTTTGACCAACCTCTCGGCCAACATGATCGCACTGTCCGGAGTGCTATGGGTCAAAAGCATCGACATTCCACTGGTCACTCTTGGGACAGCTTTTACCGATCAGCCGGACAATTTTGTCTTTCAGATGGAAATGGGACAAACTGAACAACTTATCTTCAACGGCTGGTATACCTATGTTTTACATTAAGTTTTTTGAAGTGGTTATGGTTGATAGACGTTTTGAGAGTTACATGCAGATAAGCCTGTTTGGGTTGGCCAAATAACGACAAAATTAGATTTTTTATGGCTAATGATTATCATGCCTGTCAAAATTATACTTCTCAGGTGGACGTAGTCTCCAAATGAATAAATTACCATCGGCGGGACGTTAAACCCAATAAAAAAACAAAAGAAAAAAATAACTCTGATTAGGGCGTAGCTTGGCTTGACTGAATATTTAGCATGATAACCCTATGAGAGGAATTCAGATGTTTACATTTACATTCTGATGGGTGTTTCTTTGCAATTGGGGAATTACCCATTTTGTGTGGATTTTAAAGCAATAAATAACACATTTTGTTGTATTCTCATTATCAACTTTTACAAAATGATATAATTTGAAATTCCTGACTCTTAACTCTTTATCTTTAGAGAGCAAACCTACATCAAAGGCTGTATCGTATCTAAGCATTAAGGGTTATGATCTCGACGTAAGTCTGTGTTAATTCACGTTTGATACACAAAGGACTGACATTAAAGTTTATATTTTTCGAATGGAAACTGTTATCGGGTTCACGACAGTGCAACTGTAAGTGCTTAAAAGTTGTTTGATCCTGTACTGTGTCTAACGAGACTTTTGATTCGAAACCACTTTCACTGTTCTTACAATAAAATGGCTAAAAGTAATAAATTATTTAAACAATGTAACGAGTCCCTATAGTCATTCGTTTGACAAACATAATAATAAAATTATGAAAGGTAGAACAAACACAACTTACGCTTTTGAGCATCGTCATATCGATGCATACATTACAAAGTTTCGTGTATGAGTGCATGTGCATTAGAGAAATTGAAGTCTGATTGCTAACTTTTCTAAATAATTTATTTCCTAATTCGCTCCTTTCTGTCGTAAGCAAAATGTTTACCCCTTACCAATTTCGCACTCACAGGAGAAAAGTTTTTTACTTTTTGCCCCTATTATAAAATCAAAAGGCCGTAAAGCAAAACGATTATTACTAAAAAGTAATCTAAAGGTGTGTCTTTAAAGGGGATTGTGTGCCTTTTTCGTATAACAGTAAAATGTAAACTGAAACACTCCAAATTTACCAACGACCATCCGATTCGCAGTCATGTACTAACCACTTAACCACGGCGCCCATAAAAGAAAATATTAAAGTAATTTTAATAATTTACGCATGAATGAATATTTGTGTAACTTACCTCTGCAGTAAATGTGTTTAATATGACTCTCTCTCTCTCTCTCTCTCTCTCAGTTTTTCTGTATATTTTTTCAAAATGATTTACAACCCAATATACAGACTAAATGAGATATTATCCTCGACTACCGTTTGCGAAAAAAAAACTGATTATACACTCATTTGATGTTGCATACACAATTTCTTAAGTACCGTGGAAAGTGTGTTGTGATGTTAAGAAAGACTTTGTGTATGGTGAATATGCAGTCTTGCCCGCAATAGCTAGGCTTTTATCTGGAGAGTCAGTCTCGAGAGCTATATATTAAACCCCTGTCACACTAGGGCGACGTTCTCACGGCGTCCAAGAAAAATTCAGAATACCGAGGTGAGCGCAGTACGACTGCAAGAATTGCTGCAGCATTGCAGTGACATCGTCAGTAGACGTGTTGGGACGCCGACCGACGGCGAGCATGCACAAAACAAACGCCGTCACTCGGCGTTTTGATCAGAGCGCAGTGGGAACGCCGTAAGGACGCCTTTGCGGCACAGTAATGTCTTCTACAACGCCGCATGAGCTCCGCGAATGCGCACAGAGGTCGCAGTGCGAACGCTGTGGTTATCCATGCCGATTGCACGGAGATTGTACGGCATTCTCTAATATTCTAATATTTCACTGTGTCTTACCGCACTTATACCATGTGTGTGAGCGCCGTGGAAGCCCTGTGCACGCAGTGGATGCGCCATTCGAGCGCATACAATGGCCAACCAAAAAAAACAACAAAAAAACGTAGCAACGCAATTGAACGCAATGGAAGCTCCGTAGGTGGCACGTGACATCTCCATCTTCACGAAAATATCACATTTTTTTCTTGCGGCACTCTGGGAAACTAAACAAAGCCATGTCTACGCAGTGAAAACGCGGTATATTGTGACAGGGGCATTGGGTTGTAAGTTTAATCCCCGGTCGCGACATATCTTATTCGTCTAAAATATTGCTTTATTGATACTCAACATATAACAGTAGTTTAAGGACTGGCTGTCACTGCGTCAGGAAATTTCGAATAGGTTTGCCAATTCCTTGCGGTATGAAACTTAAGTGAGTTAGCACTTTATGTATTTCACGTAAAGTTAGTTCCCAAATAATAGCGAAATGGTCATTTGTTACATCATTTTGAATGTTATTTAAAAGAAATTAAACAATACTGATATGAAACACTTGAATTGAAAATTAAATGCAAAAAAATAAAAAAGATAAATAAATAATAAATAAATAAATATGTCCTGAGCAGATTTTATTTATTCTTGGTATAACTGCTGTGGGGAATAAGAAACTAACCAACCAACCAAACATACTTTTGATATCCAGGGACAATGAGCCGACAGACATAGAACTTGAACCCAACATATGGACGATGCTTGGTTTCACCTGGGACGTCACGCGCAATGACGTCACGCTGTACAAGAACGGTGAAGTTGGACACAACGCTACGTTGCCAGATCTCACTGACATACCGGAGATAGTCGTCATCTCGGTTCAAAGTGGAACAAGTAAGTGAAGCACTTGAGAATTACTGTGATAGTAGAACAGCCAACTATTCTCCTTTTCCGCTCTCTTTTTTTTAACTCCGCTTCACAGAAGTGAAAAGGAATCACACTGTCTCGTTCAGTCCCGTCTCGCCACGTGCGTCAAGCCCTGTCACGTGTCGTGTCACGTGAGGGAAAGGTAGGTTAACCTTTAGTGAAAGTTATTATTAACATATGCATGAGTCCTGTTATAGTAGGAAATAAAAGCATTGCAACATGTTAAAGAAATTTGACTTAACAAAACCAACACGAACACAATTGAAAACAGCTTATAATTTTATATTTGAGTTTATATCATAATTCATGCGGAAAATGTGTTCTTCTTAAGTATCGTTGTTTACAATGCAACATATTGTAATCGATTGCGAAAATGACAATAACGGATATTCACATTTAATGCCTTCCTGCGGACAAGATATACGTACACCTGTTTTCATTGGCGGGAAAAGGTATCAATGAAAATACAATGAATTTAACAAGTGAAGCACCTCTGGCATGTAATGTGTCCGTGGTTAATCTGATACGAATATGGCAAATAAAATGTCGTTATGCCCTCACGGTTACAAAATCCATTTGATGAGGGAAATTAAAAAATGCAAAAAAAAAAAAAAAAAAAAAAAAAAAATGATAATGTCTTGTAATAACAATGATGATAATAATAATGACTTGCTCACTTTCATAAAGTAACCGTATCACTTAAAAATGTTATTATACTATGAGATTATGGGATACATCAACGACAATACGCGGACAATATTCAGTTTTGTTATTGCGTCAATGTTTCAGCCAACGTCTTCATCAGGATAACAATACATTTTAAGGTCCCTGTAATGGTTCCACTACATTTCGTACCTCAAGGCCTTTTACAGACTTAACCAAAGTTTCCTAATGTTTCATTAGGGTACCTTGGTTATCTTGGTAGAGGTTAAGTGGTTCAAGACGTAGCGGAACCATTACAGGGACAGTACCTTAAACATAAACGACGTCACCTACATGACGTTTCAATGTGTTACCACTGATTTTCTTTTCTTTTTGACATTTTTTGTTGAAAACATTTAATTTATTAAAAAGTATATTTGCCAAATTTTGAGGGTCCAAATAAGTCACATACTTGTATGTTTATTCAATTTTGGCTAACATTTCAACAAAAAGCAGTTGCAGTTAAAATATATATATATATTATTACATTTCCAGAAAGAAAGCCTATATATCTGGTGATGAAATCTGAAGAAATTGGGAAAATCTGTCCATTGGGGAAAAGTTTTCTCTCTCTTATTTCATTGCTTTTTCGTAGTTTTTGTATTGCGTTTTGGTCTTGACATAATGGCATGCTGGACAGTTTCACCTGTAACTGATAAAATACATAAGTTAATATAACTTACAAATAGGGATAAATCATTTTGAAAAGTTCATTTTATATGCTTTTAAAAATATGTCCGCTAGAAGAAAAAAAACTAAAATAGGTGTACTATTTAAAACGTCAATGTACATTATATTCAGTCTTGAAATGATAGAACATAGTGTAGTCCTTTAGTGTGTAGATATTCTTACAAACTCCTCTCTCTCTCTCTCTCTCTCTCTCTCTCTCTAATTAAGAGAACGTATTGAGTAATTCTTATTTCAAAGTTAACTAAGTTCAAGCCAACATACCAAGAACAATGGATTCGGTAAGTAAATGTAAAGTTTGGGCCTCGTTTTATTTAAGAGCCTCTTGCTCATAATGTACAAGTATCTTCTGTCTTTAAAAGAGTCATTATTAGAATTCTATGGTGGCATATTTCTGCCAGCCACTTATCCACTTAGCTATGTCGAAACTTTTCTGAAAAATTGTCACATATTCAGTTAGTATCTAGCATATTCACTTAGGTTAACAGGATATCATGATTGTTTCCAGATAATTATGTGAAAAAGTGCCTGTTATCCACATGATTTAACTGAATAACACGAAAAAAGGCGAGAATATATAGCTGGCAGTAGTTGGCACAAACGGGCAGTTTTGTCCTGTTATGATACCTAAGATGATAACACGAAAGTTTTCTACTTGCCAGATACTAACTGAATATGTGACAATTTTTCAGAAAAGTTTCGACATAGCTAAGTGGATAAGTGGCTGGCAGAAATATGCCACCATAGAATTGTTAAACTATGTCACTGCTTGGTCAAATACTGAAGTTAATTACTTTCCTGGGTGTATGTTGCAGATGCGGTTTCCCCTGAATAATGGTCAGATTTTACAGTCCGGTTTTGACTTTCTCAGATTGAAAGGACAATTTCCTCTTATGAGATGCAAAAGTGTATATAATTGACCATCTAAAATTCCGTTTTTCTGCGAATAAGTTTTAATTCATTATCTTGTTTTATTGATTTTATTAATTAATTTTCATTTATTTTCAGCTATTTCCGGTTTTAGTCTGTCTTACAATGTCGCGTCAGCAGACGACATGAATGGCGCGTTCACAGATTGTTCTATCAGACTACCGGGAACATTCTACGACATGGACAATATGGCAGGTCAACACACCCGGAACATGGACTTTGTCCCCACATCTTGCATGGGTATACTCATAATTGATACTTTTCCAGGGCTATTTGTTGATACCAGATCTCTCATTTCAGTCCTACCAGAATTAATGCTCAGTCGCCTGAATTCAGTCTTGTAAACGTTAACGAATCATTTCCACAACTAAAAATTCTCAAAGTATTCACCACAGTTCCTGATATTTGAAAACATTTTTAAAAAATCTTAAAAATGCATGCTAAAAATAAGTAAGCAAAGTATCATTTTCTAAGTCAATTTTTATAATTCATCAAACTTTGAATTTGGTGTATCACAAGTTGAGAAGTTTTGTGAAATGCAGGCCCGTAGCTTCTCTTCTTACTTACTTAAAATCGTGACCTTTTCCAGTGTTTAAAATTAATATGCTTCTATCGGTCGGATTAATTATCAGCCATCTTTATAAGCCTCAAGTTAGGGGGATCACAGATCATTAAGAGATTTATACATTGTACAGGTAAGAATCAACCAAATACAGTGACAAGAAACATCTTATAAAAAAAGATAAGCGGCGTTGACAGGGGTTAACTTTCCCTCATATAGACTCATTTTGACGCACTCAATAGGTACCACATAAAGCCTGATCTACAGAAAGCCAAACTCAAACCTTACCAAATTTAATCATAAAGTCATTTCTAGACCACTGAGGAGCAGCGAACAGCATAAAACCTGATCAGCCTGCGAGTTACTCGCAGGCTGATCTGGTTTTATGTTGTTCGCATAGATCTTTTCATGGTTTCCTCTATGAGGGAAAGGGTTTAAGTAGTGAAGATTGTAGAACGGTTATATGGTGCATGAATCATTATCGGTGAAGCATTGCATCTTAGGAAGTCAAAATAAAAAAATAAAAAAAACCCTGATGATATCTCATATCCAACCAAGGCGCCATGATGCATTAAATAATAAACCGGTTCGGAAAGTTTTATGTCACATGAAGACTCTTAGGTTAAGGTCAAAGTTCTGTAAGGTACCGTGAAAGGTACCGTCCAAATGAATATTTTCTAAAGTATGAGCTAAATTTGTAATGAGATGTAAAGATATAGGCATTTGAAAATACTCGTGTATGAGATTGGACACCACGAAATGTTATAGATCTCATATAGCTTCCCATCCCAAACCTTGAAAAAAATGTGAAGAAAATAAAAATGAATGTATATCAAAAAAGTAATTATCCAATGGACATTTCATGTGATTAAATACGTATTCAGATTGACTAACAGAAATACCTAATATCTTCTTTGGGATATATGTAGTCAACGGTTGACTGGTTTACTAAAGAAATCACGTTCTTTATTTGTGAGTTCTGTAGAATTATTAATATTCGTGGATGACTAATTTTCGTCGATTTTCGAAATCTATGTAACAAATAGACCTCACGTTTTCTAAAACACGAGTCCACGAATATATGTATCAACGAAATAGACGAAATTACAGATTCCACGAAATTGAATATCAACGAAAAATAATGAATTTACAGTAGTATTATAGAAAAATAAATAGGAAATGCGGGGCTTATATTAACTGGAAAGGTGTTTTACTCAAGTAAACAATATTTCACTTAGTGACACGGACGAATTCTGACCTGTATATATGGCCCGCCAAATTTTGAGAGTCTCTCACTCTTAACATACAGGAGCTAACGCCAGCCAGGAGGTTGACAATTGTGGACTTAACCTGTGTCAGAACGACGGGGTGTGTGTACAGAACAGCACGGGCTACACGTGCAACTGCACTGCGGAATATGGGGGGCCCTTCTGTCAGGAGTTGCTAGGTAACGCACCGCCTTTACATTCTGCTTATGTTTCAAATTAAATGATTCTTTTAACTTTAATGCTATATGGTGAAATACTGTGTTCTATCAGTGGGGTAAAATCCATATCATCCAAAGTGTGAGTGATAGAGGTCTACCAGGACTACTGTTTTAATTTATCTAAAGTATGTATATGGAAATGTGGCATTCCAGTACGTATAAATTCTTTGAAAAAAAAATCCATATGGATATATCCGAGTGATTACTGAATTTATTACACAAAATAGTTCCATTCATTCGTTACCAAATATGTTTCTTCTCAGTGGAAATAGAGTATATCTTATCTTGAAGTGATATAATTTTTCTCATACTTTTTCCGTAAGTGCACGGGAACTGGAGCGAATGGATGCCACGGGCAGCTTGTTCACGCACGTGTGGCACGGGATTCCAGGAGCTATACCGGATGTGTGACAACCCGACACCTAGCGAGTACGGGGATGATTGTGACGGAAACAGTACTGAGATTGTGGAATGTCATCTAGCCAACTGTACAGGTGAGCATCATCATCATCATCATCATCATCATCATCATCATCATCGTCGTCGTTGTCATCATCAACATCATTGTCATCATATTCGGCAACATTTTGAACAGCCCTTCTATAGACGCTCCAAAATGTTAAATTCTGTCAAGATACAAGATACAAAATTGTATTTAAAGTCCGTGGTATATAACAAGTAACACTAGCTATGAATAGCTATTAACCGACATAACTCAACTTATACTTACATAATGGATCATATGCAAGAGATATGACATGAATAGAATCTAGTAAGAACATAAAAACATGCAAAAGCATTAAACACATGAAAAACACACAAAGCATACAGTTTGCTTCTAGATGACAAAATAACCGAACATTTCATGAAAGATTGTTTGCATATTTCATGCAAATTAGCATCAGTATATAAATATGACTTAAATAGTGTTATATGATTGTTCGTGGTGAAGCTATAACTGCAAACATGTATCAGATATTGCAAAAAAAAAAAAAAAAAAAAAAAAAAATAAATATATATATATATATATATTTTTTTTTATATATTATTATTTATTTATATATATATATGAATCTTTCCATTGTTTATTCTTTGTTGTGATGAAACTCAAACTTTAATCTCTCCATTCCTTCAGCGTTTTAAATGCAAAAGATTGCGCATGTGCATACAATAAAACGATTCATTTAGTAAATACCAATTTAAAAATTATGCTAATCCCTCTTGGACTATTGGGCATTACCACTGGACCATTGCGCCTCAAACGATTCATTTCAATGTCCCTTTTATGACACAATGATAAAATACTGGACTTATTTCTGTCGTCTGCCACAGTGTGCGATTTACCGCCCGGGGACACTGTCACGTGCTCCCTTACAGATGAGGTGTGTAGCCCGTCGTGCCCACAGGGATACGTCCTACCCCCGGGGCAAAACGAGCAGACGTTCAAGTGCGGACTGACCACGAACTATGAATGGTCGCCATTATCTCGACTGCCCGTTTGCGCAGGTAGGTGACGTCATAACTGTTCTGACATTGTTGTTCCATTTTATGGGTTTTATTTATATTACAGAAGCCAAGTGGTAGTCTTGTCTTCAAACTATTGTTATTTTGCAGCATTTCATGCCATTTATGGACGTGTATGTTTTTTATACATGGCGCTTTGTTAATAACGATCATTTCAAAAACGTTATGCAGGTTTACGTCATAATTATTAGAATATCTTTTTATTTAAGATTAAATAATTGAATTCTATTTTTGTAAATTGTAAATCAGAGGGGATACATTTGATATAATCCTTGAGATGGAATACTGAAATAAGATAATCATCAACATTTTCCTGATTTGCTTTCAAACGGTGATGGTGAAATAATTAAAGTTATGCATATTCAGATCATTTATGAGTTATGGATAAGTTATTTTGAATTTGTGTATTTTACGTTCTTACAACTTATACTAATTTCTGTCGACGGTTCCTCGGTTGGACAAGTACTTTGCGCCTGGGAAGGTCTTGAACCAACGGGGTTCGAACCGACAACCTTCGTATCCGCATTCGAATACGTTACCACTTGACCACTTGGATTATACATAGCTGTATCACTTAAAAATGTTAATTGCCATTTGAAGAATAATCTTTAAGAGTTGAATATGGAAAAAAAGAAGCCGCGGTAAAAGTGCATGACCCTTGATTAAGAAAAAACAAATGCAATGTTAATTAAATTGATAAAATCATTATTAACGGCATACGTTTGGTTCTTATCAAGAGCATCTATTTTAGTTTTTCTCTTAAGATGGTTTTTACTCAATTTCAAGCAAATGATTTTTTTTTGTTTTGATATATACATGTCTATGAGCGCGCCCGACTGACTTCACTGATAATTATAAAAATTTATATTCCAACTACTATTAGCATTTGAAAATATTTATGAATAATAACTACATAAACTCAAAGGGATCCGTAGCCAAGTGGTTAGTGCTGCTGACATCCTATCATTTAGCCCATTACCTCTGTGGGTACGAGTTCCGGCAGGATCACCCGGATTTTTCATGTGAAGAGGCCTTCCGGAAACTCGGTGGTTTTAGCCGAAAGCCCCTGTACGGACCGACCCTTCCTACACCTCTGTTTCTAGCTGGACGCCACTATTTGACTGAAAAATATTGAAAAGGTAGCATGTGGTCATTTTTGTTTTTCAACACATAAATACGTCCGTTTGTTCCTTTTATAACTAGCTGCTTTTTTTGCAAGATTCTCAGCTAATTCAAAATATGCAATAAATCGTATGTCCTTCTGTTTGTCTTCAGTGAGCCAGAGACCCCAAAACTACACTTTAACCTTGACCTTTGATTTCATTGATCCTGTCGGGTGTTCTGTCAAGGACGAAGTGGAGGAACAGATCAGAGAGAAGGTGTTAGATTTCTTTTGCCCCCAATACCACCCGGCGTGCGTTTTCTTTGTGACCATTCAAAGCTGCTCTGAGGGTGTTCGCCGGAAACGATCTGAAGAAACGTCCCAAACTGGTTCTGGAATTCATAATTCCATTAAACAGTAATGAGGAGTTCAATCTGACTGCCTATTACAATACATTGATAAGTAAGTGTGATTTTGTTGTTTAGCATGTGTACACATTGGCTTCAGAATTTAATAAATAAATGTCTTTAATAGTATACATTAATTTTATCTCCAATTTTCTAAGAAAAAAGAATAAAGCTATTGTCATGACTCTCTCGTCGGCGTCGAGTGTTTTCGTTCCGGTTACATTTCTCTAAAACCGGCAACCATATTCACTTCAAACGTCTTGGAGCACTTGTTCACTGTCAAGAGAAGGGATTCACTTCAAAAGGGTTGGTAACCCAAAAATCATTTTGGCACAGTAATGGGCCCTTTCCAACTTAGAATTTTCTGGTTTGGCTATTATTTTTATTTTTTTTTAATTTTTTTTTTCAATATCTAAAAAACTGTCAAACATATTCACATCAAACTTAGAATACTTGTGTTCACTTTTAAGAAAGGACCCCATTTAAAAATGACATGCATCCCTTAAGTTCATTTTGGAACAGTTTTTTTTTTACTTTTTCGACTTAGTTTTCTGTGTTGGTCTTTCATTAATTTCAAATCCTTAAATGCATTTACTTCAAGGTTAGAGTAATTGACCACTTTCAAAGTGAATAACGATTTAAAAATGGCAACTAACTTTTAGTTTTCTTTCACAGTATGTCCCTTTTCAGCTATGCCAGATTCTCTCTAAATATTTTAGGTTTATGTTTTCCATAAAAGTTCATATCTCTGTAAGTATTAAAGTTAGGAGAAAGAACTTTTTCATGTGTTTTCGGGGCTAAATACTCCATGTCATATGTTACTATTATTTTTTCTTGGTTAACACTACAAGTAGTTACAAATAGCATTATACTGTGCAACATTTAGAAAAGTGGAGCCCGCTATCTTGGTACAGCTCTTGATTTTGAATCCATTTTAATGGAATAATTATTCGTGTATAGTTCAAATTCTGAGCTGTGAATTTGAATATAAAAAAGGCTTTCCATAACATAACTCATACTTACAGCGTAAAATAATAATTTCCCGCAAAATTAAAAGCATGCTTCCCGCAAAATTAAAAAAAACTTTGCCCTGCAGATGGAATCCTCTTTTTATCGAGAATTAAAGACTTGTTTTCTTGCAACTTTAATGCCAATTCCTGCATTGACATGTGTTTTTGTCAACGCAGCTGACTGTCTAACTTCACTTGACTTGACTATTTGAGTTTACCGTCGCTTCGACAGTATTTCAGTCATAAGCAACTCATCTGATATTACAGATTATTGCCCTTGTTTTTTCCTTGTCCGGAGCATAACTTGAAAAGTACATTGGATTTCAAAACAATTTCATACAATGGTCAACCACAATATGAGGAAGTGCAGTGCACAAGAACCATAACTCTATCTAGAGTAATTACAGAGTTATTGCCCTTTGTATTTTTTCCTTGTCCGGAGTATAACTTGTAAAGTACTGATTGGATTTCAAAACAATTTCATACAATGGTCAACACAATAGAGGAAGTGCAGTCACAAGAACCATAACTCTATCTATAGGAATTACAGAGTTATTGCCCTTGTTACTTTTCCTTGTCCAGAGTATAACTTGTAAACTACTGGTTGGATTTCAAAACAATTTCATACAATGGTCAACCACAATATGAGGAAGTGCAGTTCACAAGAACCATAACTCTATCTATAGGAATTACAGAGTTATTGCCCTTAGTTACTTTTCCTTGTCCAGAGTATAACTTGTAAAGTACTGATTGGATTTCAAAACAATTTCATACAGTGGTCAACCACAATATGAGGAAGTGCAGTGCACAAGAACCATAACTCTATCTAGAGTAATTACAGAGTTATTTCCCTTTGTTACTTTTCCTTGTCCATAGCATAACTTGAAAAGAACTGGTTGGAATTCAAAACAATTTCATACAATTGTCAACCACAATAAGAGGAAGTGCAGTGCACAAGAACCATAACTCTATCTATTGTAATTACAGAGTTATTTCCCTTTGTTACTTTTCCTTGTCCGGAGCTTAACTTTAAGACTACTGGTTGGAATTCAAAACAATTTCATACAATGGTCAAGCACAATAAGAGGAAGTGCAATGCACAAGAACCATAACTCTATCTGTAGTATGTATAGAGTTATTGCCCTTGCACTTACATACAATAGTCAAGCGCAATAAGAGGAAGTGAAGTAATCCTAATAACTTCATCATTTCTAAAGCAGTATTGCGGGGGTATTAATCACATTTAGTGATAGTTCTAGTTTGTCTTGTTGGACCAATAGCTACATATTAACGAACTATAAATACAGTTTTAGGACTTACAGTTTCTTTGATGAGCACATCGTTGTATCATCAAAATACTTATCTAAGATGAACATTGAGACCTGTTTCGGTTTATTATAGTCTGTTTCATCGTGGGTTCAATCCCCGGTCGCGATTTAACAAAGTCGTAAAAAATGGTACTGTTATAGCTCCGTTGCTTGGCGCTCAGCATATAAGGGTAGTTGCAGGACTGGTTGGCCCGGTGTCAGGATAATGTGACTGGGTGTGGTATCATGTCACATGTCTACGGCGTGATACAGCAGTGTGGCAGCTCTATATCTGTCTCAAGTAGACATCGTCTCCAAATGACTGAAATACTGACGGTGGGACGTTAAACCCATCAAACAGACAAACTGTTTCATCGTATCCGTATGACTCAAGAAGACAAGTCTTTTTCATGACAACAATGTTTACCCCGCCGATTGCACAGGAGGGAACGTTTTGCTTCGTTTAGCCGTTCTACATTCTCTATTATTTTAATCCTCATCAACGCGGAAATCTTTATTGAATATATTTCTTGTTATGACTGAAGCACGGGTATCTTTGTCTCCTTTAAAGTGACCACCCCCATAGAGGAAGTTCTTGTCGCCATCAATGCGCTGCAGGAAACACATGCTGACCTGCTTGCCAGGCTTGAAGATCTCACGGTCACCGATGGTAGTGGGAACCAGCATAGGTTGTTAGCCAGTTCTGGCACGGTACAGGCTTCCACAAACTGCCCCGCGGGCCAGATTCCCACCCTCGGCGTTTGCGGTAAGAGATAAGTGTAAGATAAATGAGTTATGTAACAAGCCAGGAATTTTAGTTAGCCCGTTGTCTTACAACGCATTGTTTTAACTTTCGAATTATCAATCCAGGGCCCTTATATATTATTCTCTGAGTTTATTTGTTTCTTTTTAGGTTTAAGGTATTCACCATCATTGAATTATATCATGTCTCAATGCTTAAAAAATTCAGTTCAGATGCAACATCCATTGACTTGAAGTTATAGGCACATATGCTTAAGTCTATAAAGCCTTGCATTTACAATAGGATTCCCACAGTACTTGATGGACCATGATCACAATGTAATGATGGATGGGTTACCTTAAAATCTCATAACAGTCTTTCAGTCATTTGAGACCATGGCTCCATCTCTGAGTGTAAGGTTTAGACTTAATCTTCTTATGTTTTCATAAATTGATTAATGAAAAGACACACCCCTCTCAAAATTCTTCCTGTCATACATGAAAAATAATGACATGAAGGTAACAAGTGCATCAACTAATTTAAAAAAAAATGCATATTTTGAGTCTGTGTCTTTTAAAGATTCAGGAGACTGACGTATTAGGATCCAAATTGAACCCTTACAACCTTAACTAGCTCAGTTAAAAGATATTACTCAAAAAGTTAGGATTGAATTTCATCATTCAATGTCTCTGACAAAATACATGTACTCAAATAGTCCGTTTCTAATAGTGTTAATTATTGGATAATAATTTGTGTCACTTAAGTCATGTACATTTTCTGGATTATTTCGTTCAAAGAATGTTGAAAAGCGTTTCCGACTTAAGAATTTAAGTATTACTTAGTGCTAAGTACTGTTAGTGGAATTATAGGATCTGGCTCGGATTCCGCCAACAATACTAAGCGCTGAGTAATGCTTTATTACTAAAGGGCGAAGTGGATTCTCTTATAAAAGTACTCATATGTTAAATACGAAATAGTAATTAAAAAAGTATATATGACTAAACTGACATATCGTCCATTGAACAGAGGGCTTGAGCCATATGTAAAGAAGGCTGATAGCCTTCAGGCTTTCAATGAATATTTAACTAAGAATCAATTAGCTATTTGTAAGAGAAAGTATTGATAATTTTATAAGAAAACTAAAAATGATGAAATTCGCCTTTAAATATGTAAGCATTTCATAGCACTAAAATTGTTGGTGGAATTCTATATATATTTTATATATACTTAACTTATTGTGACAATATTTGTGTGTCTTTACAAACCCATACATGTTAGTCATTGGTGTGTAATTTTTCAAGTTCTACACAGGGGTTTCATTCGTTTAAGAGATTTGTACTTAAAAGGATAAATTGCAAGTACATAAAACCGCTTTCAGGTTCAAAAGTTGAATATTAAAACATTAAGCATTTGTAGTCTTTAGATTCCGTTGGCGGGCATTTGTTTACAGATTTGATTATAATTTATGTTAGGGCCGAATTAAGGTCTTAGGGATGAAAAAAGGGATATCAAAAAATGTAATAATTTGGCATGCGTGTTACGAAATATCGCACAGTGATAGTTTTCTCAATTCTAATATATATAATTCTGTATAACCAAAAATATTAAATTTTGAAGAAAGAAATTAAAAATAAAAATAAAAAATAAAACCTGTAAAATCATTCATGCAACATTTCTTTTCTGTATGTCAATCGGTAAGAGGATTCTAGCTGATGCCTAGATAAGTTTTCAGATCCTGAAAAAAATGCATTTGTTATTCTGTTATTTAGTATCGTGTCAGGAAGGCACGTATCAGCGGGATGGGATTTGCGTGTATTGTGACGTAGGCACGTACCAGCACCAGGAGGGACAAGACACCTGTATTTCATGCCCTACGTACAAGTCGACAATGAACATCGGGGCAAGGTCCGTCGGTGAATGTGTCGGTACGTAAATGCCTTATTCAAACTGATTTCTTTGCACGTCGAATGGAATAACAATTTTAAAAAGTTATGATAATTTTTATGATGGTTCCTGGGTTGGACCAGTATTTTGTGCCTGTAAAGGTCAAGAAAAATATTTATCCTAAATGGAGATTGTCATGACTGCCATTTGACCACTATCTGGAAACAGAAACTTGTCTGGGGAGTAGGGAGTTAACTCCTTAGCTTGAGCCGACATTTCTAACAATTTGAATACTATTTCATCACATAAAAATAACTTAAAATATGCTATAGACCATTTCACTCCGAAATGAGACGTAAACCTACGTTAATCAACGAGCTCTCCCAAAAAACAGAATCTACTTGCTCGTGTACGATTCCACACATTATTCAATTATTATAAACATACATATGAGATTTTGAATTAGTCACTGATTGGTCGGTTTAAATCGGCGAATTATACCGAGTATTTCCGAACCCCTGCTGAAATAGTCTATGGTTTTAAATTTTCATGTTTACTTATTTGGCACAAATATAAAGCACATACTTTGCTAAATTCAATATCTAGTTTTCCTAAAGTATTACACAGAGAGGAGAGCATATAGGCCTTGTAATATATGGCTTTATCTGTTTCCCAGTTTCGTTTACTTTCAATTTATAACATGAAAGTTATAAACCCCCTTTATCTGTGACGGGTAAACGTCTTCATACGTCTGTATATGTATTTAAAGTAAACACATTACAACTATTGTATTTTTTTTCTTTCAGATGTTGTATTCATACCCTTTGATTATACAAGTAAGTTTGTTGTTTCATTTATATTGAATTTCAACTTTTTAACAATTATCATCGACCATTTTGTATTGGCCCTACTCGGTCGATCAAAAGAGGCACATCTTATGATTGATGAAGAATTAACATTTGTGCACATCCATTCTTGTCTAGGATGATACACGAAAATACAGTCATCATTCCTTAGGGGACAAAAATGGAGGGCTAGGCGTCACAGACCTTGATCTTATATTTGTTGATATCAGAAATTTAGAAATGAACTTATTCACTATTTTGGATTTATCCCCCCTTTTCACAATGTCTTGACGGAAAGATAACTCTTGTTCTACTTATGGTATTAAATCAAAATTTCAGTTATGAAAAGAAATTGATGAGACGAAGTCTCAAACATAAGGTCCATAACTCTGGGTGGAGCTTTATCAATATAGACAGCCCTTTAACTTTAACTATTTGTATATGTCACTGTGTGCATTAGTGTATATGTGTGTGTGTGAGGAAGGGGTTAGGGGTGGGGGACATCAGTTTTCTACGAAAACAAATCTTGGTTTAGTATAATTTCCCCTGTTGCTTATGGAAATAAAATTACTTTAAATTCAAGCCATTTTGAAAGTCGCAAATATACCTATAATTAAACCGTTAATATAAACCGTAATTTAATATTGTTCTTAAATTCATCTGGATAGATAAAGTACGATTGGCATTTATTAAGGAATTTGATGTTTAACCTGAAAATATTAAATTTAAAATTTTCGCGAAATTTCTAGGCTGCATTTTTCGGAAGTAATCTAAAATGAGACATATTTATTTTGTATATTTTATACTTAAGCTAAAGTCCATGGACGCTTTTTAAAGGTGGCTTTTAAAACAGGATTAAATCTATGTTTACAGCCATCATTATAATCGTGGTGTCAGTTCTGTTAGCGGTCATTATAATCGCGGTTGTCGTCTGGATGGCCCGCCGATTCTATCGAAGGTGAGTATATGGCATACATCTCATAAAACTTCTGCAAAAAGGAATATATTTCTTTCACATTGGTATATCAAAGACTGTTTTAAATAAGATAAGTACATTAATAATATGAACATATTCAAGTTTAGAACTTTCATTTAGATATTTTAATGGGCCTCCGTGGCCGAGAGGGTAAAGTCGCCGACTTTAACACTCACTCAGCCCATCATCGGGTTGGTTCGAATCCCGGCAGGGTCATTCGGATTTTCATTTCATTAGCTGGACGTCGCTATATGACTGAAATGCTGTCGAAGCGACGGTAAACTCAAATAGTCAATAGATATTTAAAAAATACTGTTGACTCCGAATACTAAACCCGTTCCTTTTAGGGCCGGCAAGAGCCTGCAACGTCCATAACTCTGGGTGGAGCTTTATCAATATAGACAGTAACAGTATTTTGTATTTCTCCGTGCCTGTCTTTACATGATGTAATTTTCTAAAGAACAAAGCATTTCTATAAAATTATAATATATATATATATGTCACTCGTCTTTTTCTTGAAAATGCCTGTGATAATGATTATATGACAGATGCCATTATTTTTTTCCGATTTTTAAAATTTAGTTTTAACGTTTTAGATTTTATTTGCGGAGTATTATATAATACTCACTACACGTACACGTACTTGCCCTTTTTGTACTCACACATTCTCTGCTAACAATAACAGCAACATTAAACTTTTGCTGCACATTCATTAAAACTATTGAATAAATAGAAAGACAAGTTTTGACGATCCAGGCCTATTTTAAACGCCCGAAGGGCAGTATTATGCCACTGGTCGTCCGTCGGTCCGTAAGCAATTTTGCGTCCGCTCTGTATCTTAAGAACCACTGGAAGGGCATTGAAATTATTTGACAGAAATATTAAGCATATAGAGAGGATGTGCAGAGCGTAGGTTTCGGATGCCTTGGTTCAAAGTCAAGGTCACACTTGAAGATCACTTGTCATATTATTATAATGTGAGAATATTTTGTTTCCGCTCTGTTATTTAAGAACCACTGGAAGGAAATTGAGATTAAATGACAGAAATGTCAACCGTACTGAGAGGATATGCGAAGCGTAGTTTCGGATGTCTTGGTTCAAGGTTAAGGTCACACTTGAAGGTCACATGTAATAATGTTAAACTATTATGTGTCTGTTCTGTATCTTTAGAACCGCTGGAATGAAATTATAATTATTTGCCAGAGATAGCAACCATAAAGTGCAGATCAAGGGCAAGTTTCAGCTGTATTAGGTCAAGGTCACAGTATGAAGCAACATGTCATACTGATATTCCGTGTCTGTTTATTAGTCCCCTATCGATGTTTATACAAGAAAGGACTGTAAGCTTGCACCCCTTCTTCATCCGACTGACAGATGAAAATTCTGGTGAAGATGGTTACGGAAATAGTTAAAATGTGCTTAACCGGTAGAAGGTTTGTGTGTTGCAAGCAGCAACAGCGACTTGTTTAATTTTCTAACAACCTGCGATATAATTTGAAAATATTTTGAAACCATTTTAAACTTATTTGTAGCCACTGTTATAAAAAAGTCCTTGAAGATAAACATTGCCATATCTCCTTATTAAAATGTTGCTGTTGATAAAGTGCTTATCCATTCGTGAAATGTAGTTCACTTTCAGTTCTTTTCTTGGGGCGTATATTGCCCCGCTCTCAGCGGAGCTCTTGTTTGAATACATGTATTAGCGGAGATAAACAACTTATTATTTGCCTATTATTGTATACACAGGATCAAAACATTGTCCATGATTTGAGTTATGGGCAAAAGCATGGTACCGAGGGCACGTGGTGAAAGCCGGGAACAAGGCTCTATTGAGTTCTTTTCCAGGAGATTATGCCTCCTGCCAAAACGCATGCATGAAATATGTCATAAACTTTATAAATATGATTCATCCTTTAATAGGCTCATTTATTTAAGTGTTTAAAATTTAGAACCATTCCTATATATTAGCGTAGCAATTTACTGTCAATCCCTTTCATGGGTTCAGAAGTTTATAATGTGAAACCACGTGTATTGCCTGAAAAGGGATTTTTTTTTCTATTTTTTCAACGATTGCGAAACAAGTTCGCACAATTTATACTAATCCATTTCCACGGTTCCTGGGTTGGGCCAGTGCTTTAAGCATTTGAATGTCATGAAAAATCCTTGCTCCCAAAGGGATTTGAACCCGCAGGATAAGCCATTTCGGTATACAATAAGCCTTTTTAAATTGTTCCACAATATTTGCTTACAGTGCGAAAGACCGTAAGAAATACGACATGGAGGCGGACAGGACCTCACTTTACACCGACTTCCCGGATATCGCGTATAATGTCTATTTCAAGCGTCGACAAGTCCTTGGCTTTGACGAAAATGGATTTCCAATTATTGGGCGCACTCAGCTCAAAAATGGAAGTATAAAAAAGTCGGATTTAGATTATTCCTCGGACGACGAGCGAGCTTCTCCATTGCCGACAAAGGAGCCGTTTGCGTATCCCGACATGGAAGGCCTTGAGCCTCCGTTCGACTACGACCCCTACTCGTTATGGACAATAGAAGACATGGTTCCACTAGACCGCGAGGTTAAGTTCGATTTCCCAAAAGTCAAGACAGCAATTCGTTACAGAGTGCCTGGTCGCAGCCATCTAGCACATGCGTATCCACTGCAGATGTTTGGGTATACGGATAAAATTCGTGGCCGCTCAAGAAAGGTGCTATCTGTGCCGCTTAATATATCTGTGCGAAAGAAGTTGCCACAGTTGCTCTACAGGCCACCTGAGACAGGTACCTTAGCTAGGAGGCTATCAAAGGACACTGGCAGAGGCATCGACAGGGAAATAGGCGTCCATCCAAGGTTACACTTGATTGAAGAGGATGAGTTGTCCGAATATGGCAATCGCAGAGTTCCTCCTTTGAAAATAACCGGCCCCTACTCAAAGAAGAAAGGCGGGAGTCCTAATAAACGATCTCTTATGACAGCTATCACGTCATCGATCTCTCCACGGACGTGGACGAATTCTGCGCGATCAGCCAAATCGGCAAAGGGGTCAGGCAGAGGACAAAAGCCAACTAAAAGTGCATATAACGCACCTCCATCTCCTAGAACAGCAAAAAGCGCATCAGTATTTCTCCTAGAACGGCAAAAAGCGCTACTCCGAAGCCAAAGAGACCTTCAAAAAGTGCTAGTCAATTCTCTCCAAGATTTGTCGAGCCAGATCAAGTTTCTCCAAGGGATGCAATTATGAAAATCATTGCAGAAAAGAAGCGAACTGCGAGAAGAACCTTCGATGATGATGACGGCATGCCACATCCGAAACCGTCACGCTTCATGATGCCTAAGGACGTCAGCAAGGTCTCTCTTCCGCCACCGCCCCCAAAATCAATGCTGAAAGACCATGCGAATTTCCTCCCTCAAAAAACCCTGGAGCAAGACCGTCGTCCAGCTACGACGATTGGTCGAAAATCGGTCACTATTCGAGAAGAGGATGACAACGAAAGACCGGTTACGGCGGCACCTGGAGGTTCTGTTGCCTTCCCGGTCCAACCGACTTTGTCACAGTGGCAAAATCCAAACCTCTTGAAGCACCAACGGCCAGTGTCGGACGCCAAATCGGCTAGAGAAACCATTGTTGCCCCATACTCAGCAAGACCAAAATCGTCGTCAGATCAGTTTCTCCCTAGCGAGGTCAAAGAGTCGTATCGGCCATCTATTCTTGACCACGGGCCGATGTTTACAGGTGCACCTCCACCTTATGATCACCGGAAGTCAGCGACACCAAGAAGTGAGCTTGGTTCTTCGATGGAACGTCGGCCTTACACCCCAGCTGTCCATCCTAAGCCAGTCATGCATGGCAATGTAAAAGTACAACGAACCCAGAATTTTGTCATGTTCAAACCGCCAACAAACCTATCCTTCGGAGAACCTTCAGGCTCCGACCAAAACGTAAAGATGCAACACCCTCCTCCGTTCCATAACAAGATCACACCTACAAACTCTCCACGAGACTCGACTGGAACACCCTCTAAAAGCAGATGGGAGTCGCGAAGGGCACTTAAACATGTACTAATGAAAGGGTTTGATGAATCAGACGACAATCGATCCCGGAAGGATTCGTTTTTCATGACGGAATTGCCCGATGATTCTTCGACCCCTCGCGGAGTTAACAAGAGACGCACAAGTAAGGTTTCCAACAAGAGTTCTCCGCCACCCAGTTACTTGGAAGCAAAAGATCACATTGTTATTGAGGACTCAATGTCTATGGGAGAAGAGGAGGAGGAGTAACAGACGCTGAGAAAATGTTTTTTAGTTGATGTTGGATTTGACCACAAAGCGGTATTTCCTTATAATCAGTCATAAAAAACGATGATCTTTTTACAATTTTTATAGAAACATTACCTTTGACCTCCGACTTTTCATAAACCTAGTAGTAGTAGTAGAAGTAGTATACTTTAAAAAAATGTCTTAATAAATGCCTATAATTAAGCAAGAACTGAAAATGAGTCCGATCGATTTGCCAATGGACATCACAACAAGCAGAAATGCGTCATTTCCATTAGGTTTCATTAAATTTGATAAATTTTGAAAACTTCTTAATTGTAATATTGACAATGCAAGATTACGATAAGAAAAACACAATTAACTGTGCGATTTAATCCGTGAAACAGAAGTATAGAGAAGGAGGTATATTCTGTTAAAATTACGTTGCTTATATCATGAACGTTTATTTTTTTCATTTCGTATATTTCATGACCATATTGTATTGTTTGTTTTGTTTGAATTGTTGCATTGACAAGCTAGTGATAAAGGCAGGGGCATATCCAGGCGTACAGGATAAATGAAATGACATACAAAAAAGCGTCATTAACGCTGAAATATAACTCAAAAGGCATCATTTTCCTCCTGATCTTTTGGGAAGCAAATACACACACAAACACACACACCTGCACCAGCTGTAAACATTACACGATTCGTACAGTTCAAAATCGCCCAGGTATGCCCCTGAAAAAATGATTATCATTTTTTATTTTAATTTACATGTGATAAACATATCAGTAAAAAAAAATAGTTCCGTTTCTGATCCCGAGCCAGAAAATAGGAGAGTCGGTAGGTAGTGATGTTTTAATTTTCATGGACATCCTCAATCGTACTCCTTTGTTGGATGATAACGGAAGAAAAAAGTTCGCATGGTGTATTTCAACTGAGCTATCGTATTTGATACGACTTAGCTTGGATTTAATTTTAAAATTTTTGGAATGTAGTGTACTACAGGTTTTTGTCCGGCCTATTGTGACTGGTCTAAGCTCAATGCATAGCCTTATTCAACAACATGAATCATTGATGTGTGTGCTGGTCATCGTTGCATGTTAATTTTATTTTAATTTTTATGATATTTCACTTTCTTCCTCTTTTTTCGACAAACTATATCACGCCTTACCCTTTCTGTTTCTGTTATTAAATTAACACGTTTTGATACTTTGAAAAAAATATGTATGGCTTACATTTCTTTGTGGCGTATTTGAAATGTCTTAGGGACAGCTTTTCCTTGCTTGATATACATTCCGTCAATAAGTACATTTATATATGTAAATTTATTTTGAATGTCCATA
>CM037792.1:48975385-49025385 GCA_021229015.1 Solen grandis | reverse complement strand
TAGCTTTTGTTGTAGATCATTTATCATGTTACAGAATAGATCCTGTCAACACACTGACACGATGCCAAGGATTGGCTGTTAGCTCTAAGCTTGTGTATGTTCGTTTTCCCAGACAAACTAGAATTGCTTTAATTTCATATCTAAGGCATTTTAAAAAAAGTTACTTGTTTCCACAACCGACTGACCCTATTTTTTTGTACCAACCCTAAACCTTTTTTCGTAGCATTTTGGCTATTAGGGTTGCAAAAGCCTGGGATTGAACCTGTGACTTCTTGTTGTATATACATGATTGATTGTCTCAGACTATGTCGTCACACAACACGCATGCACGCATGCAAGCAGATTGGTCTGTTACTTAGTTGTGTATGGTTGTGTTTTGAACTAACTTGGCACTTAGTATCTAAGGTGTTGCAACAACGGTGAATTTGAAGTCATACATCATTGGTTGAGGTCAGGTTACTGCTATTGACTTAAATGATCTTATATAGTTCCTATCATAAAAAATATCAACTAATAAACAAAACGATTGGCATCTGTCTATTAACACATTTCAGTTTTTCTCATATAATTTCATTCAATATTTTATGTAAGAAAATGTGTTGATTAAGGAAATAAAAAATGATAGGTCACTGTAGTTCTTTTTATGCTACATTGCTATTTCCATGGTAACTGTTTTTAATAAATAGCTAAATTATAAATTTCTTAATGAAAAGAAATTAAACTTCTATAAATAGAAGACATGCATAATAACAGATAATTCATGATAGTTCACTATAATTGATTAAATGGTTTTGGTATCTTCAGGTACTTAATTTTTACAGAAATAGATAAAAAAACACGATATTTTTAGCTCACATGAACACAACGTGCTCAAGGTGAGCTTTTCTGATCGCCTTTTGTCCGGCGTCCGTGCATCAGGCGTCAACAATTGCTTCAAACAACATCTCCTCCTAAACGGCTTGGCCAATTTGAAAAATATTTTGCAGGAATATTCCTTGGATGAAGCTCTACTAAAGTTGTATAAATGGTTCTGGTCCATTGCATAATTAGGTCACAGGAGCTAAAAATAGATTATAAAAATGCAAACTTTAAAAATCTTCTTCTGCAAAACTGCAGGGTCTAGAGCTTAGATATTTAATGTGAAGCATTGTCTAGTGGATGCCTACCAAGATTGTACAAATCATAGCCCAATGGTGATAAATGACCCCGCACCAGGGGTCACTTGTTTTACATAGAGTTAAATAGGAAAATCTTAAAAAATCTTCTTCTATGAATCTATAAGGCCTAGAGCTAAGATTTTTGGTATGTAGTAGCATCTAATGGTTCATTACAAAGATTTTCAAAGTCTTGGCCCTACGGTGATAAATGACCCTGCACCCAAGTCTTCTCTGAAACCATATGGCCCATTGCTTAGATATTTGGTGTGTAGTATTGTCAGGGGTAAAATGTTTTAGATTAAGTTATATCAGAATCCTTGTCTGTTTAAAAACCTTGACATCAGTTGAAGCAATGGTACTCAGGTGAGCGAATCAGGGCCATCATGGCCCTCTTGTTTTAAAAAGTGTTTAAAATTGTTAATTTTTACAGAAATACTTCCTGAAATTATTCTTGAAAGGTTCTTGATCAAAACAATAGAAAAAGATGTTTAAGGCACCGAGTTAACTTTGGAGTTACTGAGCTGTTTATATTGTAGCTGACCTAGAAAAAAAAAATGTTTAAATCTGTTTTATATCATACTTAAATTCATTTCATCTATTTGAAAATGAAATGTGGTAAATACAAACACTGAAAAAAGATGAGATAACATGCCTGTATTTATGCTATGTTGCAATGTCCATGGTGATTTTTTATTAAAAAGAGAAAAAAAAATCAAAATTCTAAAAAATATGAAAACACAATCCATGATAATTATTAGTTCACTTTATCTCATGCAATAGTTCCATTATCTTTTACTTGATGAATCATTGAGTAAGACTGCACTGATTGATCGTTCAAGATGATTTCTTATTCTGACAACATCGCATTAGGGCTCATGTCAGATTGACCTTTAACCCTTTCCCTCATAGAGGACACCATGAAAAGACCTATGCGAACAGCATAAAACCAGATCAGCCTGCGAGTAACTCGCAGGCTGATCAGGTTTTATGCTGTTCGCTGCTCCTCAGTGGTCTGGAAATGAGGATTTTGTAATTAAATTTGGTAAGGTTTAACCGTGGTTTTCTGCAGATCAGGCTTTATGTGATACCTATTGAGGGCGTCAAAATGAGTATATATGAGGGAAAGGGTTAAAGTAATTTATATGCATAAACAAGTGCTCAATTTTAAACCAATTAAATAGCATGTTTCTAATTGACTTCGGTAAAACATTTGTCACAGGAAGAGAATATTGTGCAGCTTGACTGGGACTCGAACGTGGGGCCTTATCCTTACAGGTTGAATGCTCTGCCGAATGAGTTATCTGGCTGCTTACATATCTTTCTACTCTATTGTGAGTTTAATGCAGTTACTTCCTCTGGTTATACCGATCGATTCTGTAGCCGCCGGTTTGATTGGCTGATACAAAGGTCAGTCTGAGACGACCCTGTATATGATGTGGTCAGATCCAGTTAGCATACTGAATTTGATTTCAGTGAGATTGAGACTCATTATGAATAGTCACACTTTTGAAATAGAAGCTACTCGTACAAGCATCGATATGACCATAGCAATCTTTTAAGATTATGACAGTTTACATTAAAATTGCAAGCATCTGAAATACTTTACACTTTACCTCCTGGAGAAATAGCATGCTTGTTTTGTTACTTTTCTATTTCATGACTGAAACATTGCATGGTCAACTGTTGCAATTATGTGCTGAGCAATAGGTTATAGTGCGGTTTAGATGTTCACTACTGAAAATGGAAAGGTGTATGGTGCTTTTTGAGGGGTAAAGGGCTTTTTTTATTTCAGACTTCATGCATGTCTCTGAACTAAAAAAGAATTCATTTACAGTCTACATCATAAATACGACCAACTGTATTAAACAACTTTATTATTAAATGACTGTTATAAATCCTGCTTGAACATTTTTTACTTATGAATTTATTCCATTAAACAACTTTTTAATTCACCCGAGTGAGGCTCATGGTGAGCTTTTGTGATACTTGAATGTCCATCGTCCGTGTCGTGTGTATGTGCATCATGCGTCAACAGTTTTTAGTGTTTACACTCTAGCATCTTCATTATTTGAAAAATTATTTTCAAACTTTATGATATTGTTTATGACCATAATCTCTTGGTCAAGTTCAATTGTAGCAGATATTTGTTAATTAGATAAGGAGTTATGGCCCTTTATATATAAAAAAATGCCAGATATCATCTTGTTTACACTCGAACATCCTCCATTTCTTAAGCAATCTTCTTTCAAACTTTACAACCATTGCACCCAGAAGACATAACTTTTAAATGCCTTTTCTCAGAAACATACAGACCTACAGCTTTAATATTTGGTATAAAGTATTTTCTCATGGTTCAAGCTTTTTTACAACAAATCAAATTCAGGTGAGCAATTTAGGGCCCTCTTGTATTTATATAGGTATATTATATGTATGATAAAACTAAATTTTCACTGAAAAAAATGAATTGGAGATGATTTACATAAGTGTATGGAATTTAAGTAAAGTAACATCAGTAATATACAACCAAAAGATTATAAATGATTCATGGTCAGTTGGACAATACTGACTTAAAACAGTGTTTGTGAGGATTCAACTTAAAACCTTGTGACCTTGACCTTTGAGGTACATACCCCAAATTTAAAAGGGGGTTCCTATTACTTAAAAGCAAGAAGTGTGCAATATTTGATACAAAAGAGATACTTAAGAGTTATCAGTTGCACAATGCTTCCTTAACACAATGTTAAAGAGAATTTAATTTATGACCTTGTGACCTTGACCTTTGAGGTACAGACCCCCAAAATCACTAGGGTTCTTCTACTAGTCATAAGTAACTATTGAATAGTTTGAGACCTTGGAGTCAATTAGATTTGAGCAATCTGTCAGATACTGCTTAATTTACACGGTGTTTGTGAGAATTGAACTTATTACCTCATGACCTTGACCTTTGAGGTACAAGTCCCAAAAACAATAGGGGTCTTCTGCTAGTCATAAACAACAACTATATCAAGTTTGAGATTTCAGGGTCAAAAAGAATTAAAGTTATCACTCAGAAAAGACTTTCATATAAAAATATCTTAACATGTGACCATGACCCTGAGGTTTTGACACCAAAATCAGTAGGGGTCTTCTACTAGTCATAAGCAACAACAATATTAAATTTGAGACTTATGGGTTCAAGTAGAACTTAAGTTATCATTCAGACAAGGTTTGGTCTACCGACGGACCGTAACAGACATGTGCAAATCAGTATACCCCCTCTTCTTCGAAGGGGGGCATAATAATGAAATTTAAAAAAAAGATACAAGATTCCAGATTAGATTTATATTCATATTAATCAAAATAACTGATAAACATGGCAGGTCTTTAATTTCATATTTAGCTCACCTGATCATCTCCTTCAAAACTACTGGCCAGATTTCAAAACGTTTTAGTATGGATGCTCCTTGGGTAACCCTCTACCAAGATTGCTAAAATTATTATGATCCATAATAAACATGGCTGCCAGGGGTGGGGCTAATTTGCATTATATGTATGATGGTCATCCAGAAATGAATGAGAGTTGCTTAATTATGTAACAACTACAAGTGTTACTCACAAAATCTCTTCATAGTCCCTCCATATAATCTCCCACGGATGCTATGGTCGACTCCCATCTTTTTGGCAGATCCCAAACTCCCATTACTAGGCAACCTTTGTTGATGTTCCTAACGACCGCGTTCCCAGCAACATATAGTTCATTAAATCGTCAGATCAGACTCCTCGTAGTGGTTCTTTAAGTTTTGGAAACAGGTCGTAGTCTGGGGAACTTCAGTCTGGTGAATATGGCGGGTGATTAAGAACTCCCAGTGGTACTGCTCGAACATGCCCCTAACAACGCCAGACTTGTGCAGCGTGGCGTTATCATGCAAAATTAATGGCGTCACTTGTAAAAGTTCCGGTCGTTTGCAGCATATCCCTGGTCGATGAATTTTAGTCAAATACCACTCATAGTACTCTTATTTTAACCGTGCTTCATGTGGAACTCTGTGTGTTGTCAAAATGCCGTAAATATCGTAAGCGAATATCATTAACATCTTTGGACAGTTCATACTGTGGTGATATTTCACAGGTCTTGGCGAGTTTGGAGTATGCCACTCAGAGGTTTGGCGTTTCAATTCTGGCTCAAATGACCGGATACATGTTTCGTCAATAGCAACCACTCTATTCAGCATCATTTCACCTTCCTCTGAATATCTATTCAACAATTCAGTGCAAATTTGAATACGTTTATCTTTTTAGCTCACCTGAGCATAGCTCAGGGTGAGCTTTTGGGATACTTGATTGTCCGTCGTCCGTCGTTCGTCAACAATTTGATGTTTACACACTAGAGGCCACAATTTTGATCCAATCTTCCTCAAACTTGGTCAGAATGTTTGTCTTGATGATATCTTGAACCCGTTCGAAAATGGGTCAGGTTGGATCAAAAAGTAGGTCAGTAGGTAAAATCTTAGAAAAATCTTGTCGTCCGTCAACAATTTTGATGTTTACACACTAGAGGCCACAATTTTGATCCAATCTTCCTCAAACTTGGTCAGAATGTTTGTCTTGATGATATCTTGAACCCTTTCGAAAATGGGTCAGGTGGATCAAAAAGTAGGTCAGTTGGTCAAATCTTAGAAAAATCTTGTTTAACAAGAGGCCACAATTTTGATCCAATCTTCCTCAAACTTGGTCAGAATGTTTGTCTTGATGATATCTTGAACCCTTTCGAAAATGGGTCAGGTAGGATCAAAAAGTAGGTCAGTTGGTCAAATCTTAGAAAAATCTTGTTTACACACTAGAGGCCACAATTTTGATCCAATCTTCCTCAAACTTGGTCAGAATGTTTGTCTTGATGATATCTTAACCCTTTCGAAAATGGGCAGGGGGACCAAAAGTAGGTCAATAGGTCAAATCTTAGAAAAATCTTGTTTACACACTAAAGGCCACAGTTTTGATGCAATCTTCCTCAAACTTGGTCAGATTGTTTGTCATGATGATATCTCGAACCAGTTTGAAAATGGGTGGGGCTGGATAGAAATGTAGGTCAGTAGGTCAAATCTTAGAAAAATCTTGTTTATACTCTGAGGGCAACATTTTTGGTCCAATCATCCTCAAACTTTGGCAGAATGTTTGTCATGATGATATCTTTTGTGGATGGGGTCAGAAAATTCCTGAACATTGTTTTACCTCATCATCTTAATTCTAAGCAATCTGTTTTGTACAGGCAATGAATGATACTTTTCTCAGGTGAGCGATCTAGGGCCATCTTGGCCCTCTTGTTCAGTTTGTGAGAGTGTGTACGGCATCCACTGCGCGGCGATCTTTCTCATGCCTAAATTCTGCATCTGAATAACATGAACGGAACTCTTAAGTATCCACGATTCATACGCAATTTCCTCGCATGTCTATCAGAGTTGAGAAGTTGAGCAACAATTTCAATGTTATCAGCGTCTGTAACTATCACCTGCCTACAGGAGGAGGGCTTCTTGTAAGACTCTTGCCGTCCATTATTGAAATCCTTCACCCATCTACAAATAGTGCTAAATCCAACTGTACATGTCTGGTCAACCTCCTGGAGTGCATTAAATATTTCAGTCACATTCTTTCTGCGCCAACTCTCTATCTATCTCTACGCATAAATTTCTTCTCGTGTCAGTGCGAACACATCGTCCGCCATTTCATTGTTTGATATGACCTCATCAAAAATGATGCAATGTCACAATGCTTATTTACACGTGCGCTTACGCGCAAAGAGTTAATTTAGTTACATGCCAAGTTTTGTGGCTTTATGTTGTTTCAATCAAAAGTTACAAACTAACTCTCATTCATTTTCGGATGACCCTTGTATATAGTGATATAGTTAAACGACATCTCCTATAAAACTGCTGTACAGAATTTGATTAAACTTGGCAGGGTTGATCCTTGGGTGAACCTTCATGAAAGTAGCTAGAAGTTTCTCAGAAGTTGCAAAAGTAAACTTGATCTATGTGAAACTCTGGTTGCCATGGAACAGAAAAAAAAAATGAAAAATTTAAAAAATCATCTATGCCTCTATATCCCTCTTGTTTTTGTTTTTTTATGTGATACAATGTGCATTGTCAGCAATTTTAGTGTTTACACTCTAATATCTTCATTTCTTAAGCAATCTTCTTCAAATTTTATAATTTTGTTTATGGCCATAATATCTCAGCTTAGTTTAATTATGGCTATTATAGGCCCTTTAGGTCAGGGGTTATGGCCATTTGATTATCAAAAAATGCCAGATTTCACTTTAACACCCTAACATCTTCATTTTTAAAGCATCTTCATTTCAATTATAGCTGATATCAGTCCATTAGGTCAGGAGTTATGGCCCATTATTTATCAAAAAATGCCAGATTTCATCTTGTTTACACTCTAGCATCTTAATTTCTTAAGCAATCTTCTTTAAACTTTACAACAATGTTAATGGTTATAATCTCTCAGCTAAGCTTGATTATGACTTATATTGGCCCATTAGGTCAGGAGTTATGGCCCTTTATATATAAAAAATGTCAACAATTTTAGTGTTTACACTTTAGAAGCCACAATTTTGGTCCAATTGTCCTCAAACTTGCTCAAAATGTTGTCTTGATAATATCTCTGTCAACTCTAGGGGCCTTATATTTAACAGAATCTTTCTTAAACTAGATCAGAATGTTTGTCTTGATGATATCTAGGTCAAGCTCAACCATTGGTGGGGCATAGTCAAAAAGTAGGTCACAAGTCAAATATTAGTAAAATCTTTTTCACACCACAGGGGGTTGCATTTTAGCCATTTTTTTGTCAAACTTGTTAGAAATGTTTGTGTTGTTGATATCTAAGTAAGTTCATCAGTGGTAAGGCATTGCCAAAAATAGTTTGCAAAGTATATCCTGTTAACACTCTTGGGGCCACATCATTAGCCAAATCTCTCTCGAGCTAGGTCAGAATGTTTGTCTTGATGATATGTTGGTGAAGATTGATCAAATGTAAGGTAAAGTCAGTAATCAGGTGAGTGATTAAGGACCATCATGGCCCTTCGTTTTTTTCTGTGCAAAATTCAAAAAGAAAAAACAAAATTTGTCAAAGACTGGGAATCAAACCAACAGCTGTCCAATCCTTTGGCAGACACTTAAACCACCTGGCCACCGGGAGCCTTGATTAATACTGTAAGAGAAATATAGCAAGGTACATTTTTAGGAAGTTTTGACATTAATAATTTTGATAATTCAACTGCATCAAGTTAAAATGTGCATAATAATCATATTTCCTAATGCTAATTAATTGTTATTGTGCCTCATATTTGCCCTAAGTAACAGACATTTGCAATTTTCAATTCAGTCTTTTGTTTCAAGATTAACAAAGTAAATAGCATTGTTCATCAATTTAGCAAAATATAGAGGTTATGATGACACATTTTCAAGAATGTTTTGATACTATCAATTATAAATCACTTAAACAACCTGTAAAGAAAGTCATTATCTCTGGGCGTCTCTGACATACCTCAGAGTCCTGAAGGAAAAAATACTGGTTCTAGAACCCTCAGTGCTTATCATTATGAAAAGACAAAATAAATTCTACCCCAAAAATATTTTGATGAAGTGCATGCCAGACAAACTGTTGAAGCCTATGAGGATTATTTGTACAGAAGATCTCTCTCACATTGTACTGACCCAGGACACGGCTGACAGCTGCAACAAAACATGGTCCTGGTGTTGTGTTTTACACACATTCTCTGATTTCTCAGTGGGAAAATCCTCAATGCAAGTTGAAAATTGCATTAATTGAAGTACAGACCTTATTTGTTGGAAATGATTCTGTCTGGTCATTTCTTGTTTCATAAACCTCACAGATAGAAAGTGTACCAAGGCGAGTCCCTGTTGAATTTTAATTTGATCATAAAGAAAATAAAATGTTTTAAACACAAACAGATTGTGAAAGATAGTTTGGAAATTTATACTCTCAAAATACAATCCAATATTTTGTCATTCTATTGCCTGAGTAACATATTAAAAATTGACTTTGTCAACCCTTTTTCTGTTTTCTTTGTGAGACTATAGAAAAATAGAAAAAAAGTATCTTACATGCAAATAAAGGTATTGGTTGCTTTTGAGTCACTGTGGTCAAGGTCATTGGGAGTGTTGCATAGAAAAGAACAAATATATTCAGTTACTTGGGAGGTATTATTATGTATTGGCTGCTTGGAGAGAGGAAGATTGCATTGTGGGTGATTGAATCAGTATCATTTTTAATAAAAATCAGAAACAGTTGCAAGTCAGTAATTTTTGTTAGGAGTTATTGTGACCAATTTTTGGTGTATCCTTTGGTTGAATGAAGGCAAAGGTTGGGGTTACTGTTAAGTAACTCTGATCAAGGTCAAGGTCACTGTATGTCATTAAAAAAAGCTAGATATGTGATGATAAGGAAAGAGGTTTAGTTTAAAATTAGGTCTAATTTAAATTAACTGTGTTGAATCATTATACAGAGTACATTTTAAAACTCTCAAGGTGCTTCAATCTGACTTCATTGATGTAACATTCTGTTGGTGTTGTGGTTTTATATATTATTATCCTGAAAATCAGCCACAGTATTTGTTTATGTGAAAATCTTTCCTGTAAGTTAATGAGAAAGCTGTCAGTTCCTTACAGTTGCTTTATCTTAAATTACAGTTTATCCTAGGATTTGTGGATGGGTAAAGAAATCTGATCACCATTAAAACATCCCTTCATAGATGATAACAAACAAAACAGAAACAGCATCTCTTTTCAGCAACTGCAGCTTTACGTTGCATTGGGGGGGGGGAATTATTTGATATAAACATTTTCAGGGAAACAGACTAAGGTTGTTGGAAGGAAACGCAAAATGCTAAGAATGTCAGAATTAGCCAAAAGAAAAGGATAGCATGTATTACTCGAAATTTTCCTGAATTGTTCAGGCTGGAACTGTCCTGTTAAATCATTGTGGTGTAAAGTGGAAGAATGAAAAAAAAAATTTGGAAACAAGTGTGGAAATGCAATGTATGTTATGGCCTGCTTGTACTTCTCTCCTTGATCTAAAGATATTACTAATAAAAAATTTGATATGCATGACCTTTCACACCTACACATACATGGTAATTATTCATCTGTTCTTAATTTGTTTTTAATGGGATATTTTTCTTCATACTCACAGATTACTAACAAAGGTTAAAACAAATTTCTGATTGGTTTATTGCATTGAACTGTTTGAATCCATTATCCAATCAGATAGTTTGTTTTAAATTTTCAAGTGTAAAGAATTTACATCTTGGCATTTATTTTATTGGCTGATTCAGGAGTAAATCACGAAACTCTTGAATAGTAATGGAAAAGTTCTTCCAGTCAGTTTTTTTTAAGGTATATGAACCCTTATAGCCATATTCCGTATCATGTCACTGGGTGTTAATACATGTATTTTTATGAACCTTTGTCACTTTGAAGACTTTTTTAAGTTTTATTACATTTGAGGGAGGTAACTTTAGTTTTAGCTTTTGGCCTCATATTAGCTTACCTGAGCACAACGTGCTCATGGTGAGCTATTGTGATCACCTTTTGTCTGGTGTCCATCATCCGTGCGTGCGTCCAGCGTCAACAATTTTCTTTAAACAACATCTCCTCCTCAACCACTGGGCCAAATTAGATGAAAATTGCCTGTGATATTCCTTGCATGAAGCTCTACCAAAGTTGTTCAAATGGTTCCAGTCTGTTGTATATCTGGGTCACAGGAGCTAAAAATAGATTTTTAAAGTGAAATCTTTAAAAATCCTCTCTGAAACCACAGGGCCAAGAGCTTAGATATTTAGTGTGTGGTATTGTCTTATGGACCTCTACTAAGGTTGTTCAAATCATGGCCCTGGGATCAAAATTGGCCCTGCCCCAGGGGTCACTTGATTTTACATAGACTTACACTGGAAAAACTAGAAAAATATTTTTGTCAGAAACCACAAGACCTGGAGTTTAGATATTTGATGTGTAACATGGCCTAGTAGAGCTCTACCAAGATTGTTCAAATCATGACCCTTGGGTCAAAATTGGCCCGTCCTTAGGGTCAGTTGATTTTATATAGACTTATTTAAGAAAAACTAGAAAAATCTTCTTGTCAGAAACCACAAGGCCTGGAGTTTAGATATTTGGTGTGTAACATGGCCTAGTGAACCTTTACCAAGTTGGTTCAAATCATGGCCCTGGCCCCTTGGGTCAAAATTGGCCCCGCCTTAGGGGTTCACTTGATTTTACATAGCCTTGTTTAGGAAAACTCGCAAAAAATCTTCTTCTCAGAAACAACAAAGCCTGGAGTTAAGATGTTTACTAGTGAACCTCAACCAAATCTGTTCAAATCATGGTCCTGGTGTCAAAATTAACCTCCACCCTAGGGATCACTTGATTTTATATAGTCTTATTAGAGCCATGACCTTTAAAATTTGGATGGCAGGTACAGTTTCTGTGTGGAATTTAGTTGATCTTGCTGAACAGTATGATTTTTTTTTTTTTTTTTTTTCCTCTCTTTCAGATAAATTAACCCAATCCTCATGGCTTTGTCTACCATAAGTTTTTAGCCATCTGAATGATTATTTTTTATGCTTCCTGAAAGGTGACCATATATTTGCTGCTTTATCCATCCGGTGTCCGTCCAATTGTGCAGTGCACATCATATTTTTGGAGTTATTGCCCTTTGGGTAAATTTCATACTCATTTTTTTCTGAGAGCATAACTCATTGGCTATAACAACTTAATGACCTTTAAACTTCACTGGTAAATAAACCTCATGGAGGAAAAATGCAGTGCATAAGAAATATACTCCATAATTTTGAGATATTGCCTTATATACCATACCGTATACACCGGCAGATTAGGCGCACTTTTTTTTCCTTAATATTTATTTCGATAATATGCAACAAAGTCTATATGAAACCATGATAAACGATACCAGGTTATTGCTTTTGTTCTTATTAGTTGTCCTACTGGTATATTTATGCCCCCCTTCGAAGAAGAGGGGGTATATTGCTTTGCTCATGTCGGTCGGTCCGTATGTCCATCGGTCCGTCGGTCTGTCGGTAGACCAGACCTTGTCCGAGTGATAACTTAAGTTCTATTTGACCTTTAAGTCTCAAACTTCATGTGGTTGCTGCTCATGATTAGTAGAGGACCCCTATTGATTTTGGTGTCATTACCTCAAAGGGGCAAGGTCACATGTTGTGTATGTATAATACCAGACCTTGTCCGAGTGATAACTTAAGTTCTATTTGACCTTTAAGTCTCAAACTTCATGTGGTTGTTGCTCATGATTAGTAGATGACCCATATCGATTTTGGTGTCATTACCTCAAAGGTCAAGGTCACAAGGTCACATGTTGTGTATGTATAATACCAGACCTTGTCTGAGTGATAACTTAAGTTCTATTTGACCTTTAAGTCTCAAACTTCTTGTGGTTGTTGCTCATGATTAGTAGATGACCCCTATCAATTTTGGTGTCAATACCTCAAAGGTCAAGGTCACAAGGTTGCATTTGTATATATGTTTGATGACTTGGCCTTGTCCAAATAAAATTTTAGTCCTATTTCAGACTATATGTGGTTGTTCCTTTTAAAGAATTGATGACCTCTATTGATTTGGATGTCAACATCCAAAGCTCAAGTTCACAATGTCACATGTTGATATATTTTCATTATATAAATGTCTTGCCAAGTGATAACTTCTATTTTATTTTTACTCTTAAGGTCCTAACATTATGTAGTTGTTGCTTATAAATGTAGAAAACCCTGTTTTCAAATTAATAAGTTGGATTCTTATAAATATTTTGTACGATTTAAGCACTGTCTGACTAATAACTCAAAATCTCATTGTGTCTGGTTTTATTTCAGTAAATGTTTAGTTCCACATTTTAGCACATTATATTAGTCCCCTACCGGTGTTCACACCGAAGGGGACTATAGGTTTGCCCTCCGTCTGTCCGTCCGTCCGTCTGTCCGTCTGTCCGTCCGTCTGTCCGCTCAAATCTGGATCCCGCGATAACTTAATAACTAAGCAAGCTAACTTGATGAAACCTGGTATATGACTAGATGGCAATGTGTAGATTATGCACGTCATTTTATTTTTGTTCTTCGACTAAAATTGTGGTTGCTATGGTAACGGAAATAGTGAAAATATGGCAAAAAATGGGATTGATTACCATATTGAGTCAAGGTGGAGCAGGTAGGGGACTTTATGTGTTGCATACAACACCAGTTACTTGTTTTCACTCAAATTTTTGATTTTTTTTTGTGACAAGCCAACATTATGAAGGCAAACTCCTTGCATGTAATATAGCTATACATGTATACATATTATGGCATATGAGGGGGGCATATATGTTTCACAAACATTTCTTGTTCATGATAAAATGATCATGAGAAACTGAAACAACTTGATGGAAGCCATTTTCAATATAAACAAATAAGTTTATTTTACGGGCCCTCATGATGTATAGGAGAAACTTGACAGGTGGCAATTGTTACGTAATGTTTGTTAGTTGGGAGAATTTTGACAGGTGAGAATGGTCCCCAGTGTTAGAATGCGGGGACACGGTTGTAATGTCATGTTATGAAAATGTGTCACCTTTATCCTACCCGTCGTTAATGTAACGGTCTAACGGTAATCTTATGCCTTGTGTAAATAAAACGATTCACCGTATGATTAGCCTGGTGACGTACGGATAGCTTTCAGTCTGTCAAAATGTACGATGGCGCAAATTTCAAAACAAGGTTTCGCCACATACGATACTATAAGTGATTTTTTTTTTCAAATAAGTTGCCCTGAAAGTTAGGATGCGCCTTATACGTAGCTGCGCCTAATCTGACCGTGTGTATGGTACTTAATTTTTGTCTTGAACGTAACTCATATAGCATAATATCAATATAGATATTGTCATGAAACATGAAACTTCGTAAATGGATAGAGGAAAAGTGCAGTGCACAAAAAACATTACACTACATTTGAAAGTGGAATTTTCCTGTGGGGGAATTGCCATGAATTTCTATGAGAGTTTCGCCCCTTATCTTGAAACTCTCTCCAGATGGTGGGGCAGTAGTGTTGATCAGGTCACTACTTGTTTATGATGGCTTCCACGCAGAGTCATTACAACCAGAGCCAACTTGATGCTCACTCAGTAGCTTTGCTCATAGCTTGGACTGCAGCCTTTCTTGGCTGTCCATTGATACCCAAGACTCCTAACATTCTCCAAAGTGACTGGGCAGGGAAACCCCTGCTTCCAGCTTCAACTGGGAACTCTGTTGTTTTCCGTCCTTGGATGCTGCAAGCATCAGCCAGGTCTTGGTACTATGCTAGGTTCCATTTGAAGGCCTCTCCTTTTCTGTCCTCCCATGGCACTGGTGACTTAGACAAAAGGACATGTCAGGTCTGAGTGATGTCTGGATAACTTCAGTTCTTCCAAGGTCCACTCGCAATTCACATTGATTTGCCTCCTGTAGTATATTTGGTTTAAGGTCCTGGCAGTGGTCATTGTTTTTTCTCCCTGTTTCACAAAAGGAATGTAGTGAGGTCCTAAAGATTTGGTGTACCTTTCCTTTTTCCTATCTCTCTCCAAAATATCTGCCATCACCTGCAGTACCTCATCATGATGCCAACGGTATTGTCGTTGTCTTAAGGCTCTTGTGCATGATGACAGTATATGCTGGAGCGTTCCTCTGTTTCCGCACAACTGACACAATGGATGCTCTGACATCTTCCACCTATGGCGGTTTGCAGAAGTAGGAAGCAGGTCATATACTGAGTGGAGTAGGAAACTGAGTTGAAGTTGGTCATACCTGGATCCGTACCTCTTACTGTGTAAGTTTTCACTCTGACACGCTCCACTTGGTCCAAGCACCTTGTACTGCCATTGGACTGACCTTGCTAACCTGATCTCTGTCTGCACTATTTTCTTTTTCAAAAATATATGTATCTTATTTCACAAAAATAATGAAAAAAAATGTAAAAATTGTTCTCTGGGACTTGAACTTACACCCCCTTTTAAACACTGTTGGATGGTGAACTGCATGACTATTTTACCCACAACACTAATGGGCCAACTGTTGCATACAGAAGAAATTTTATCGATATATTGTTACCTTAACATAAGTTGGAACTGTTTCTCTGCATTGTTAAAAAAGGGGGAATCTATGAATATAGATGTCTAAAGATAGCCCTGAATTGTTGTCCAATTCAAATGTGTGCTGCCTTAGAACAGTGTTGCAAGTAACCCTGTTCAAAAACATATTGAGAAAAATAAATGGATGTGTGGATGAATTCCAGAAGGATACTGAACACTAGAACCAAGCCAAGCTCCGGCCACAGGATACTGAACACTAGAACCAAGCAAAGCTCCGGCCACAGGATACTGAACACTACCAGCAAAGTCCGGCCACAGGATACTGACCACTAGAACCAAGCAAAGCTCCGGCCACAGGATACTGAACACTAGAACCAAGCAAAGCTCCGGCCACAGGATACTGAACACTAGAACCAAGCAAAGCTCCGGCCACAGGATACTGAACACTAGAACCAAGCAAAGCTCCGGCCACAGGATACTGAACACTAGAACCAAGCAAAGCTCCGGCCACAGGATACTGACCACTAGAACCAAGCAAAGCTCCGGCCACAGGATACTGAACACTAGAACCAAGCAAAGCTCCGGCCACAGGATACTGACACTAGAACCAAGCAAAGCTCCGGTCACAGGATACTGAACACTAGAACCAAGCAAAGCTCCGGTCACAGGATACTGAACACTAGAACCAAGCAAAGCTCCGGCACAGGATACTGAACACTAGAACCAAGCAAAGCTCCGGCCACAGGATACTGAACACTAGAACCAAGCAAAGCTCCGGCCACAGGATACTGAACACTAGAACCAAGCAAAGCTCCGGTCACAGGATACTGAACACTAGAACCAAGCAAAGCTCCGGCCACAGGATACTGAACACTAGAACCAAGCAAAGCTCCGGCCACAGGATACTGAACACTAGAACCAAGCAAAGCTCCGGCCCCAGAATTCCAACTCATTAACTACCTAGCCAACCCACCGACTGTGTCTAAGATTCCCATAGAAAAAGGATAACTTTATAACAAGCCTTTCTAAAGCATTGCACAGTAATAGGAAAGTTCAAAATTCTGATTGATTTTCTTTATTTATTCCTTGCTAACAGAAGTCAAAGGTTTTATTATGTGCCCATTTTGTAACATATTCAAAACTATGATAAGCGAAGGGAAAATATAAACATGAAAAGATACAATGGTAGCTGCTTTGCTTTCCATTTGGCTTAAAAACTGATTTTCAGAAATTGCATATTTCAATCTAAGATTAACATTCTATTTCAGGCTTTTTGGTGAAAAGGCTGATAAGTACACATAAGTAACAACAGGGCCATCATGACCCCAAAACACACACCAGAATACCATGAGCTTAATTAAACAATTCAGTTGAACCTTGATTATAATACAATTTCAGAGTTTCTATACAGACTACAAAAGACTAATCACCATCAGCAGAACTCCAGATATTGCACAAATTACTTCAAAAAATAGCATGACAAATCCATAACTAAATACAGAAGTTATTTCAACTTTTTTGTTGTATCATTTATTTTTGCACTTATTCTTAGCACAGATCTTTTGACATGGTTTAAAGTTAACAAAACAAAATAAAACAACCAAAAAAAAATCTAAAACAACACTACTGGTTTCGCTCTTATTTACAATTTACAATGTATTTAAAGAAACTAATACCATATATTAATTAAATCATAAACTTTGAAATATTTCCTATATATATATATATAACAACTATACAAAAATTAATTTAATAAAGGGAGTTAATCTATACTCTATTATCTATAGAGTATTAATATAAAATATTGATTTTCTCCCCTAGGAAACTTAAACCATGGCTGTAGGGCCTCATTTTTCAAGAGATCAACATCATTTTAGCAAATATTGTAGAGAAAAATTAGATGACCATTTGTGCCAAATGAAATGAAATTCTGACCATTGGTTTCAAAGATGATTTTTGAAATTTTTTATATAGAGTATATAAGGAAATAGGCCAACCCCATGAAGGCCTCATTTTTCAAGAGATTAAATTTATTTCAGCAATAATGGTACAGTCATAAGGCAGCCATTTATGCCAAAAGAAATTAAATTCTAACTAATGGTTTCAGAGAAGATGAAACTGATAGCCCTGTGTCCATTGTAGTCAGTTGTCCGTCGTCAACAATTTACTTTAAACGACATCTCCTCTGAAACTGCTGGGCAGAATTTGATTAAACTTGGAAGGGATGTTCCTTGGGTGAACCTTCACAAAAGTTATGCTAAAATAAATTTGATCCATGTGGAACTCTGGTTACCATGGCAACAGAAAGAAAAAAATATGGGAACTTTAAAAATCATCTCCTTCAAAACTATTGGCCAGATTTAAAAAAATTTTGGTACAGATGTTCCTTGTGTAACTCTCTACCAAGATTTCTAAAATTATTTTGATCTGGAAAAAAACATGGCTGTCATGGTCGGGGCTAATTTGCCTTATATGTATATAGTGAAATCTTTAAATGACATCTCCTCTGAAACCGCTGGACAGAATTTGATTAAATTGGCATGGATGATCCTTGGGTAAAGCTTCACAAAAGTTGTGAAAAATTATTCCAATCCATAAAAAAACATGGCCTCCAGGGGCGGGGCTAATTTGCCTTATATGTATTATAGTGAAATCTTTAAACGACATTTCTCTGAAACTGCTGGATTATTTCCTTTAAAACTACTGGCCAGATTTCAAAATGTTTTAATACAGACTGATGTTCCTTGGGTAACCCTATACTCAGGTGAGCAATCCAGGGCTATCATGGCCCTCTTGTTTAAATTTTCTGTATAGAGTTTTTAAGCAAGTTTGCCAACCCCATGGGGGCCTCAAAGGGATCAACTTTATTTTATCAATTATTAGTTCCACAGGAAAATTATGACCATCAGTTGCAGAGGAGATGATTTTTAAAGTTTTTAAAATGAAGTTGTGTTGGTTGCCATGGCAACCAGAGTTATGGATGAATTAAGTTTATTTTAGCAATTTTTGTGGATATTCAACCAAGGATGATTCATGCCAAGATTCATCAATTTCTACCCAGCGGTTTCAAAGGAGATGTCTTTTAATGCAAATTGTTGAACAAAAAATCAAATTATTAACAGTAAAGTAAAAAGATAATATTATCTCCAGCAAGGGGAGATACTAAGAAATATGTGATACCTAAAAACAAGATTGAAATAATTAGTAAGTGTTGATTTTTTTGTAAGATTGTATTTTCTGTCACTTGTTATCTAAGAAAATATAATTTCATTTGTTACTCTTGGCTTCACTGATTGCGAAAAGATTTCAAGAAACATTATCATTCTTGATTTTGATATCTTGTCATAAACTACAATTGATATTTCTTCAGTTTATGCTATGACAGCAGCATAGCTGTAACATTTTCATTAAATGGAGAGGATATTTAGAATTCAGGTTTTCATTCCATGCTGTATATAGAGGGATAACCGCATGTAGGGGAACAGTTTAACAGTCAGTCCTAGATTTGTTGAAGTAACTTTTTTATAAATTGTCATAATTGTATGTGCTTTTAAAAGTAATGGTAAAATATTTTAGTTGTATTTCCTTAAAAATTATAAAAAAAACATGTTGTTGTATGCTGTGTTAAGTAGGATACATCATATGCATTTGCCAAATATGAATGAAGTATGTGCCAAAAGTATGAGGGGTTATCCTAAAGTATGTGGACTTTTTACATAACTTGAAACATAACCATTTGATATATCAGCCTGAAAGTTTGATATGTTGATTTGAAACATATTATAATCAAATAATGCTGAAAATCTAGGGAATATATCTTTATACAAATTAGAATATATGATTTTACAATAACACATCATTGCACTATAAATACGATGTCACCTTCAGCTTTTTTGTCAAATTAGAAACGTTAAATATAACAATGAGATGCTGTGATATTTACTGTTTCTCAAAATAATCACACCTAGATTCCATACACCACTTGTGACGGTTAACCCTCATAGAGGAAACCATGAAAAGACCTATGCGAACAGCATAAAACCAGATCAGCCTGCGAGTAACTCGCAGGCTGATTAGGTTTTATGCTGTTCGCTGCTCCTCAGTAGTCTGGAAATGAGGACTTTATAATTAAATTTGGTAAGGTTTAACTGTGGTTTTCTGCAGATCAGGCTTTATGTGGTACCTACTGAGTGCGTCAAAATGAGTCTATATGAGGGAAAGGGTTAACCAAGCACTCATACACATCAGCTAACCACGTCCTGCCAAGGCCTAAAGAATCTGCTGGCTGTACTATTGAGACATTCAGCCACTGACTCAAACCATTTACCCCACAACTTGCCTTTCAAGTTTCAATCGAAATTATATTATATTTTCATTATAAATTATTATGATTACTATTATTAATATTATTATAATAATAATAATTAAAATCATTATCATTATTGAAGTTGTTTATCATAATTAAAAATAATGATTTAAACTCCTATGGTTGATATAAAATAACCGGGAATATGGCGATGTCCATTATAGGAGCCAGGTTCAGGGATATGTAGGATGGGGCACTGTCTCTATCTCCATCAATGACAGCTGTCAGGGGCTGTGTGTGCAGGGGAGTTGTCCTTGTTAAGCACAAATTGATTGATTGGAAGTCCGGGCCTCCTCTTGTCCATTGTCCAATGTGACGAGATCACTTCTATCCATTTTGAGGCATGTCTTGATGTCGTCAATAAACTTTGTGTCGATTATTATTCTCCGCCCTCACCATGTGTCTTCCTGCAGATGTTCTCGCCCCAAATGAAAATAATGTGCCATTTTCATATATAATATCGTGAAAATGCTTTCCTTGGGTTGGCTTGCCACATTTTTTCATGTGTCTTAGTTGGTGTCATGTCTAGATTATGGCAAAACATGATGATGGTGCAATTTTCAATTTTCGCTGTGTCTATTATTTTCGCACTTTTCACTATACCACATTATTGCTAACGTATGATATACCGCATTATTGTTAATGTATGGTTTTGCCATACATTTCATGAAAATGATACCAGAAAAGAAAACAACTGACATATGTGACGTAATTGAACATATTGATGTCGTTTTGTGGAATTTTAAGTTTTTATACCGAATTTGAATAGAATTTTGGTTTTAATTTTTAGCTGTAATGTACATTTTTCGAAACACCATATTATTACTGTACCCCTTTTTAACTTGAAACAAGTTCTGAGAATACATCAAAATTAATAAGGATAAAAAATCATTATGATTGAAATATACATTAAAAAGATATTTGGATAGCCCCTCGTATATTGATTAAAGTCTTATCAGATTTTTCAGAGTTTGTATAATATGAACAGCAGGTAGAATATTGAAAAAGCAAACATCAAACTGATATATTTTTCTAGGTACTGTAAAGATTAGATAAAACTATTGTATTATTTTAGTTTGATAACCACCTTAATATTTAATTAATTTTTATTTTTTTTAAAAATTGGGCTATTAGAATCCTTGAATGTTATTCTTCATCAACAAAATTAGTTTACACTCTTGCAACTTCACTTCTCAAACTTTGTTTATTGCCATAACTTTTTAGCCAAGCTATGGACTTAGAAGGTCAGGGTCAAATTCCACCAACATTTCTTAGCGCTAATTAAAACTTGAATACTTAAGGGTGAATTTCATTATTCTCCTTTCTCTAACAAAAATACCAAAATATTTCATTTCTTAACAAAAATTATTAGTTATTAAGGTAATGATTAATATCAGCTAAGTCATGTATGTTAATATTTGTTAGAATAGTAATGGTGGAATGTGTATCTGTCTAGTTTAACCCTTTCCCTCATATAGACTCATTTTGACGCACTCAGTAGGTACCACATAAAGCCTGATCTGCAGAAAACCACAGTTAAACCTCACCAAATTTAATCACAAAATCCTCATTTCCAGACCACTGAGGAGGAGCGAACAGCATAAAACCTGATCAGCCTGCGAGTTACTCGCAGGCTGATCTGGTTTTATGCTGTTCGCATAGGTCTTTTCATGGTGTCCTCTATGAGGGAAAGGGTTAAGAATTACATTGTAATAAAGTATTACTAAGCGATAAGTATTGTTGGTGGAATTCAAGCCTTGAGTTTATGGCCTCATGGATTATCCAAAAGTACCAGATTTTTAGTTTGTTTACACGTAGTAGGGCTGAAACCAGTCCAAATTTGTATGTTGGTACCTGCCAATACCCAGGCAGCCATGAAGATGTAGTTGTTGCATAATAAAAAAATATGCTGCCTACCTGTAATAAATAACCATTGAATTTGTTGATTTCAATACATTTCAAAAAGTGCTTAATGATGAAGACTTGTACACCTAAAATATGTCTTACACTCATGGGAAGAAAATTTCTTGACAGAGTGTAGACTTAGTTAAAGGATATAATATGAATTGGCTAATGATGTGCATATAATTATGTTAAAAAAAAATAAAAGGTACAAGAGGGATCATACTTCAAAGAACGGGTAATAATTTTGTACATGGGTACCAGACTTGCAGGTATCGGGTACTCATTTTATCCCTGCTACAAAGTGACCAAATCATGAAGCAGTATTTTTCAAACTTGGTCATAATGTTGATTATATTAATATGAAAATCAGTGATACTTAGCTGAGTGTTGAAGGACCATATCATGGTTCTCTAGCTTGTCATTGTTGTGGGTCTTTTTTCTTTTTTTTTTCCCAAAAGAAAAAGTTTTAAGTTACACAAATATTTTTAGTTTTGTGCGACATAGTCACGCACAACTATGCTTTTCATTTTCTGAGCATTCGATTCTCTACTTTGAAAAATGAAGAACCTCTCAATTTTGTAAAAATGATCTAATGATTAAACATAACTCTACAATTACACAAGTATGCTGAGGTTTAGCAAATGTGTTAAAAAATCAATAAAAAAAAATTATTATGGGACATAATAATTATCTGTGGCATGAAAGCACAAAAGAACTAATTTTTCGATGATGTTGTGTAACTGTTTCGGATAGTAAATTTGTAGGTTTCGGTCAGTTTGTGTTACAATAACTAATGGAGGCACCTGATATAGAAAGCTTGAAATTCGATTCAAATCCAGGTAACATACTCAGATACCTTCATGGGGTTTGTAACACTATAAATGACCAAGCTATTTTAAAATAGTTACAATGCCTGTTAACACTGATATTTTGCATAATTACTGCAATGAAGTGCCTGTTAGATTAGACATTTGAGAGTGCAAATCAAAGTGCTGATTGTACTGAGAGAACAGGGTTCTTAATCTGATGATGTCACATTTTTAGATCGGAGGTGTTCGTATATTGGCGTCATCTTCTCCGTCTGTCTGTATGTACGTACATCCCTTGATATATTGCAGCCTTGTAAACGAAACTCCTCCTAAGTTTCTGAATGGATTTATGTGTAACTTAGTCAATGTCATTCCAATAATAGGAAGATGTGCATGAAGTGGCGAATTTCCGGTTCATTGATTTTTGCAAGAGTTATGTCCCTTGAAACTTAGTCTCTGTAGCTGATAGATATATTGCAGCCTTGTGAATGCAACTTCTCCTATGTTTCTGACTGTATCTGTCAGTGTCATAACTCTAGTGGTTAGATGTGCATGAAGTTGAGATTTTCCAATTTATTGATTTTTGTTAGAGTTATGTCCCTTCAAACTTAGTCTCTGTAGCTGATTGATATTGCAGCCTTGTGATCACAACTCCTTCTAAGTTTCAGAATGGATCGTTATGAAACTTGGTCAATGTCATTACTATAATGGATAGATGTGCATGAAGCAGGAATTTTCTGGTTCATTGATTTTTGTAAGAGTTATGTCCCTTGAAACTTAGTCTCTGTAATTTATTGATGTTGCAGTCTTGTGAACTCAACTGCTTCTAAGTTTCTGAATGGATCTTTATAAATCTTGATCAATGTCATAAATATAATGAGAAGATGTGCATGATTTTCCAGTTCTGCAATTTTTGCAATAGTTATGCCTTTCAAAACTTTGTCTCTATAGCATATTAACTTGAGAATGCATCTTCTAAGTTTCCTAATGGATCTTGATCAATGTCATTACAATACTGGGTAGAAGTGCATGAAGCAGGGATTATCCAGTTCAGAGAATTTAGCAAGAGTTATGCTCAGGAGGAAAAAAGGATACATATTGACACTGCCATTTGACCTACTTTCATATCGGAAGCCTCTATAGGGTTCTATCTCTGTCTATATGTATCAAATCCTTCCTGACTAGAATAATTTGTTGAACTGGACATTAAGCTCCAACAATCCAATCCAATGCTTTATTTGCTGTTTCTTTTCCATTAAATGACTATTTTACCATTTTTACCATTTGGTAATTATGATGGTAGCTTTGTGATTTTTTTTTTCATGCGATTACCATTTTTTGGTTTTGCCTTTTTGATAGAGACTCCAATGTTGGTTTTTTTATTCTTTCAGTGAAATTACCATATTTTGGTTTGGCCATTTTAATAGACATCTAACACTTGATCTCTATATTTTGTGTTGGCGTATATTAATTGCGTCAATACTGGCACTCTTGTTTTTGTTTATCAAAGTAAATTCATATATGAGGATCAAATTTTCAAGCAGTACCAATAAACCTAATGTTATGAACCTGATTTAACCTTGTGTGAAGACAATTGTTCCAAGAAAAGAAGAAAACACCATTTGTTTCAATGGACTGCTAACAATTAGCCACCCTTACTCTTCCTATATCTATTGCCAACAGTTTATAAGATTTATATCAGTAGGTATATCTAAATCAAAGCAAATTTAAACTAACAAACTTTCATTATTTTATTGAAGTATGTTTTTTTTTTTTTTTTTTTTTTTTTATTACATTTTTACAAATACATGTACGGTCAAACCTGTATCAATGCAGTGGTCACCTGTCACAGCTGAACCTGCCCAACTGTTTTTGTTATAAAAATTTTTTGTGAACAATGAGCACCTGCTGTCAATAGAATCATGTCCCAGATTAGACTTTTGACTTTGACATATAGCGACGTCCAGCTAATTACAGGTGGAGGAAGATCCCGAATGCATGGATGCATTCGGGTAGAACCACTGACCTACCGCAAGCCAGCTGGAAGGCTTCCTCACATGAAAATCCAAATGACCCTGCTGGGATTCTAACCCACACGGTGAGGGGCTGAGTGAGTGTTAGAGTCAACGACTTTACCCTCTCGACCATGGAGGCCCCATCCCAGATTAGAGTTGTGTATTGCCAGGCAAGTGGCGAGACTATACATATTGCGATATGGGACAAACGATACACAAATTGTTTGTGAGTCATCTGTACTTAATATTATGCATGAACATCAGTCTCACCATCGATTACATAACTTACATACATCATATCAATCATCTTGTTAATGGTAAATTTATATCCTAGTTGCAGATGGACTGTGGTGATACATTACAATAATATATAAGTGTAGAGAAGCTAGTTATATTAATTTTAATCCAGTTCTAACTTAAACAATTGTGAATCTTTACAATACACAACTAGAAACTTTCAATATCCATTTGTCTATACTACTGTTACAGCAGTGAAGTTCAAATAATAATAATTTACTCATTCATATATTGGCCAGAACTTTAGGCATGTCTTTTGATTCATTATTAAAGCTTTCAGTCAGCTCGTATTTTCAATTACCGTTTAGCGGGTTATTTCTGCAGGTAATTTATTTCTGCTATTCTGCGGATAAACACAAGTCCGTAGAAATGAAATTCGAGGAAATTAACTTACAGTAGAAAAATATTTGCAGGATAAAATGCTTTAGATCCCTTCAGATCATTAGATACTAATCTACATTAAATACATTGTGATGGTGTTTCTAGCATTAAAACAAAACAACCAATGTAGTTTTCACTAAGCTATTGAATGGCTTGTAATTACAGGAAATGGATGAAAAGAACAAAGAGTAAAAATGTGACAGTTTGACCACATTTCATTGTAATCTTCACTTATCAATAATACACAACTTGTCACCTTCCAGCTTCACCTGGGGACGGGGAGTTCATTTAATAATAATTTACTCATTCACATAATGGCCAGAACTTTAGGCATGTCTTTTGATATATACATTTCTCCACCTCAGAGTCTTAATTATATGCCAAAGAATGCAAACTGTGCATATTTTCTCGCGAATACCAATGGTTTGCTCTCTGATTGAATTTCCCTTGAAATTTATTTACATTTAAAGATTCTAGTTTAAAATTTACATTTGAAAATCTATAATCATACAATTAAAAAGTCAAGTAATGGATTTACTCATGTCTGTTACTAACTTATACCAAATCAGCTGTTAAATTGTGTGCGGTATGGTTGACAGTAGAGTTTGTGAGATGTTATATAGAGTGATCTTCCTTAGGTGTAATACTTAGAATTAGAGATTTTAATATGTTTCCTTTAAATACCAAGGTAAGCAAGCGCAGAAATAAATTCTTCCTGGGTCAGAAATCGCAGAAAAATATTCCGTAGCAAAAACCAATCCTTTTTATATTTCAAAAATGCAGAATATTACACCCCAAGAAATAACACGCTATACGATATTTGACAACTGTTCATTTCACAATTTACTTTTCAAATAATTGTATAATTAAAAAAAATGAATCATAGTAAACAGGTCCAACATACAAAAGGTATATATGCAAAACTATTTAATGCTTTCTTTATCTATTGTACATGGCTTCGGATATGATGCATTTCGAATATGCTGAATAGGTGCACTGATGATGAGGTATGCTTTGTTAGGTGAACTTTTGATAAAATGGTGTTGAAAAGGCAAATTAAAAGAAATAAATGTTGGACGACTAAAAAGTCAAAGGTTGGCGAATCTGATGATACTAGGCCGGTAGTTATATATTGCTTGTGCTTGTGGGGAAATTTTTGACCTAGTCAGTTGTTGAAAGTCAGAATCACAAATCACAGAATCTACATGACAGGTGGGAAAAACTGGCTAGGCCAGAATTTCCCCACCATCACAAACAATCTACACGACGGGGGTTGACTAAATAGTCAGGCTGTTTTCTACCCAGTCAGTTTTTCCCCCCCTCTTTTTTTTAAGGTTTTTGAGATGGAGGAATGGCCTAATCAGTTGTTTCCCCCCAGTCATATAGATTGTGCATGAAGATGGGGATATTCTAGCATAGGCAGTTTTTCCCCCCCTATCCAGTATATTGCACTTGATGGGAAATTCTGGCTAGTCAGTTTTTTCCCTCTATCCAGTATATTGTATGATGGTGGGGATATTCTTGCCTAGTCAGTTTTTTCCCCTCTATCCAATATCTGTGCGTGTAGGTGGGGAAATTCTGGCCTTGTCAGTTTTTCCCCCCCTATCCAATATACTGTGTGTGTAGGTTGGGAAATTCTGGCCTAGTCAGTTTTTCCCCCTATCCAATACTTGTACATAAACGTGGGGAAATTCTGGCCTAGTCAGTTTTTTCCCCCCTATCAATAATTGTGTGAGGTTGGGAAATTCTGGCCTAGTCAGTTTTTTTCCCCAATATCCCAATACAGTCACATTGTAAAGAGACCGCTCAAGGGACTGCAAAAAAGTGGTCGCTTAATGAAATGGTCTCTTAATAGATATTTTTGGAAATCCAGGCAAATAAGTCATATATATACAAACTGTAAGCTTAATTGTATCATAACGTTATATTACAACATGAATACGATGTAAACTACAAAATTTTTTAGCTGTTATGATGGAATAATACCTTGGTTCTTTGGCTGAGGTTTGCATTTGGTGTTCGTTGGAAAAACACATTTGACATCAAATTCATGGATGGATTCGGACAATTTCAAGAATAAATATTATTTAGCAATGAGCTTTCTTTATGTCTCTGTCTAACATAAATCCCCCAATTAATTTATTTCAACCGTGCGCCCTGGTCGCGTATCATAAGACGCAATGTACATACTTATAGGTACGAATTATTACCGAAGCATTCGGCATTTTGAGGGATGGTTTCACCAGTGTTATGCTTAGTAACTGTTGAAACGGGAACCAGGAACAACTATATTTAGAATTTAGTTACACATGGTGCAGTCATGTGTGGTCAAAACAAATTGGTTTCAGGTGAGCACTTATGATCGGGATAAATGTTTGTTTGTTCGGATGTGTTAAAGATGAATATACATATGCTCCAGCGTACACGATAATCAGCAACGGAATCAAACACGGTCGCTCAAAAAAGTTGATTTTGTGCATAATCTTACGTGCTGGGACTTGGTTTATGTGGTCACTGGTTGCATAATAAAAAAGTCGCTTAATGGGATAAATTGATATAGTAAAAACGTTCGGGTGGGTTTTATAACGGTCGTTTAATAAAAAAAGTCGTTTAATACAGGTGGTCGCATGTACGATGTTGACTGTGTATTGTGTGTGTAGGTTGGGAAATTCTGGCCTACTCAGTTTTTTTCCCCCTATCAAGTATATTGTATATGAAGGTGGGGGGAAATTCTGGCGTAGTCAGTTTTTTCCTACTATCCAGTATATTGTATGTGATGGTGGGGATATTCTGGCCTAGTCAGTTTTTTCCCCCTATCCAGTATATTGTACATAAAGGTGGGGAAATTCTAGCCTAGTCAGTTTTTTCCCCCCTATCCAATATATTGTGCATGAAGGTTGGGAAATTCTAGCCTAGTCAGTTTTTTCCCCCCTATCCAATATATTGTACATGATGGTGGAGAAATTCTGGCCTAGTCAGTTTTTTCCCCCTATCTTACATATTGTGTGTGTAGGTGGGGATATTCTGGCCTAGTCAGTTTTTAGCTCACCTGAGCACAACGTGCTCAAGGGTGAGCTTTTGTGATGGCCCTTCGTCCAGCGTCCGTCGTGTGTTGTCAACAATTTGGCTTGTTAACACTCTAGAGGCCATATTTTAAGGCCAATCTTCATGAAACTTGGTCAGAATGTTTGTCTCCAAAAAATCTTGGACAAGTTCGAAATTGGGTCATGAGGGGTCAAAAAGTAGGTCACAAGGTCAAGTCTTATAAAAACCTTGTTAACACTCTAGAGGCCACATTTTTAGCCTAATCCTCATAAAACTTGGTCAGAATGTTTCTCTCCATAAAATCTTGAACAAGTTCAAAATTGGGTCATGTGGGTCAAAAAGTAGGTGACAAGGTCAAGTCTTATAAAAACCTTGTTAACACTCTTGAGGCCACATTTTTGGCCAAATCTTCATGAAACTTGGTCAGAATGTTTGTCTCCATAAAATCTTGGACAAGTTCGAATTTGGGTCATGTGGGGTTAAGAAGTAGGTCATGAGGTCAAATCTTAGTAAAACCTTGTTAACACTCTAGAGGCCACATTTTTGGCCCAATCTTTATGAAACTTGGTCAGAATGTTTGTTTCCATAAAATCTTGGACAAGTTCGAAATTGGGTCATGTGGGGTCAAGAAGTAGGTCATGAGGTCAAATCTTAGAAAAACCTTGTTAACACTCTAGAGGCCACATTTTTGGCCATATCTTTATGAAACTTGGTCAGAATATCTGTTTCCATAAAATCTTGGACAAGTTCAAAAGTGGGTCATGTGGGGTCAAAAAGTAGGTCAATATGAAAAATCCAACATATGTTGCTCATTTCTAATCAGGTGAGTATTTCAGGGCCATCAGGGCCCTCTTGTTTCCCCCTATCTTACATATTGTGTGTGTAGGTGGGGATATTCTGGCCTAGTCAGTTTTTCCCCCCCTATCCAATATATTTTGCATCCTGGTGGGGAAATTCTGGCCTAGTCAGTTTTTTTCCCCCCTGTCATTTAGATAATGTGCATGATAGTGGGGAAATTCATGACAGAGAGGGAAAAACTGACTAGGCCAGAATTTCCGTACCTTGTTGCACAATATATAAGATAGGGGCGAAAAAACTGATTAGGCCAGATTTATCCAACCATCATGCACAATCTACATGACAGGGGGGAAAAAACTGACTAAGCCAAAATTTCCCCACCTTCAAAACCCTAAAAAATAATGGGGGGAAAAACTGACTGGGTGGGGAAAAACCGGACTAGTTAGTTTCTTCCCTGGGAAAAATCTGACCAATCAGTTTTTTCGCTGGGGAAAACTGACTGGAGAAAAACTTGACTTGTTACACCAGCAAATATTTGTGTCTAAATTTCAACTTAATATCGCAATTTCTTGAGAGTTTAGGTGTTCATTACATCTCTATCCCAGATGTGCAATTCTCCCATCAACAGCAATCACTAGGCAACCCTGACTGCCTGGTGGTCTATTGTAGGTGTCACCTAGCTGCTTTCCGAAACATTCCAGATATGGCACAGCTTACACAGGGGGTGGGAACGGGGTAATGATCTCAGTGGTAAGATCTTCCTAGTTGCTTAGAAATGTATACTCAGCAGATCTGCAGCTCATCAACCCTCTTTCAGTTGAGACACACACAACTGCAGTGCCTTCAGCACTTTGTTGATTTAATACAGCCTGTTGACAAATACATGATATTAGAAGATCTTGTAAAGCACAAATCTGAAACACAACTTGATGTGTTGTGTCAGGGAGATAGTCATCAAGGTAATAGCTCAATTTCAGGATCAAAACATGTTAAATCAATTACTACCTAGGGAGGAGTCCACACAGCACGAAAGCTTGTAAATCCTCCCACAATGCAATGTTTGCATCTTGTCTTTACCCAGCATCATAGAGGAAAATCCCTTGAGGTCGACAGTGCACAACAATATTTTTCTCTTTTACAAATCAATATCTACCACATTAAGTTTGTTAACACAGTCACTCTTCCATGTTAATTTCCAGATCTGATTGAGTGGTATCTTTTACCTTTTAAATAATGTATGATTATAATACAGAACAAATCTGATACCACGCAAGCACAAGGGTTTGGCCCATAGTATTTTGAAGAAAAAAAAAGATTCTTATTCTACATATGAGGTAATATGTCCAAAAATTTGTGACACATACATTAAAACAAAAAACAAATCATATATTCCTTCAAGTGATATTATCTTCATAATCACCACACTTTTTTTTTATATTACTTTGAGTTTTTTATTCAACTTACAAAAAAGGACAGTTTAAACAGACACATTATCAGATGTGCGTTGCGATTGAAATGGAGATGTCATGATGACATCACATTTCTCAAAAAAGCACCCACCACAGTCAATGTTTGTCTTCCGTCAGAAATCATGGAACCCATCTGACACATACCTTGTTCATACCTAGATTCTGTTTAAGTATGTTATGTATTAACTTTGAGATGCTCAGTAATAAAGTGTACAATGATGCGGTGGTCTTCCATCACTATCTTTTCAACTATCACGGTGAAGCCATCTCATCCTTGATAGAGGATCATACATTTGAATATCGCTTGTCCCACTTGTTTACCAGCAATCAAGACATTGACAACTGGCCAGTTGCTGCCTGTATCTTTATGTCTCTCTCCCATTATTTCACGATTATCCTAAGATTGCATACAGTGTCTTCTTGATGATATGGCCAATGCTTTCTATTCTGTGACGAAACAATATGCTGGGGCTATTTCATCAATTCAGTGATAGTTCTAGTTTACTCTAGGATAAATGCTTAAAAATGATACAAGCTTCTGATAAATTACTTTTTACCCAGCAAAAAACCTTGCAGGAACTGGTTGAATATATTTCATTATAAAACCGAAAATTTACATCAGTATAGAATGCAACAACTGATCACTGTAAACAGTGATTTATGTAGCATTACCATTGACCAAGGTTATTAAAGTTCTATGGCGGGTAAATTGGAGTCATGGAGGTCTGTCCGTCTGTAGACGAGATTTGTCTGTCCTTTTTCTTGGCTACTTTGGTCGGATTTTGATCAAACTTTACAAAACTCTCAAATATATTTTGTCAGCACTATGTCTCTGTTCATTAGTTGGGTTTTGATTAAACTTTACAGTATTAATAAGTACCATGCCAAGTTGTGCATATTGTTGGTATATCATGATTGGCTTGATTTTATATGAGCTACAGCCCTTTACTGTATTTATTGAAGATATTTTGTCTATACTTTTTCTTAGCTGCTCTTCATTTAACTTCACAATTATGAAGACCAAGACTACATGCTCATACTATAGGCATGTCATGCTGGCTTCAATTTTTTTAGTTACCCCCTTACCATATCTTGAATATATTTTATCTTTTCTATTTCTCAGCTACTAATTGTCAGATTTTGATATAAATTCACAGCATTTATAAGTAACAACACTAGTTGCACATATCTATCAAGACTCTCTGACATGGTAACAGCAATGCGACAAAGTGGTATTCATCTTCAATGATAGTCCTTGTGATTTGCTTTTCATGATAACAACCAAAATTAATGCTCAAAAACTCTGAAGGCTGAATGTTTGGAAGTCATGTACATTAGACAAAAGAATCACAATAAGCCTATAGGTAAAGCACAACTTTTGGCTTGGCATGCGCTTTATCAGTTTAATATTGACAAAGAGATAAAATACTTACAGCAGTTTTCTTTTCTGAATCAAAGCAAATTACGCTACTTGTAATGGCTCAAAATGAGGAAATATACCCCGTCATGTACCACTTGGTATGGTCACACTGGTCCAAGGTGATCCAGACAAACCCGGAACATTTCTTACATATAAGGTAGCTTATAATTGTATCCAAGCTGGAGAGGTCAGGGATTGTGAGCATCATGCCTGATTAGAGGAAAGTCCTGGTGTAGAGGAACAGTTTTCTATCCATTTTTCCCAATCCGTCCCAAGATTATTGCAGTTTTACTGTGTATCAATTCCCATCAGTAAAATCTTGTATGTGGTCTTGTTTTCCATCCTCCAGATCATGATAAACAATTGATTATGCTGTTTGTAGTCCTCTCAAACTCCCATACATGAATCAGTGGCATTTTTATGCCCTGCCAACTGCGTTGAGAGCATATAGATTTTCAGTCTGTGCATACGTCTGTTTGTTCACTTGTCCTTCCATCACACCTCAGGTTTACCTTTGCGTGCATTTGGATTGTAACCTTTATTTCACGGTCAAATGAACATGGTGAAATTGGTTGTTCTGCCACAGGTTTACCTTGTGTTTAAGCTTTATTTCTATGAAGATGACTTCATATCATCATTTAACTTGATACAAATGTACATCAAGATATGAACTTTTTATATAAAAAAAAAAAAAAAATTCAAAGAAATATTAGTATGATAAGATTTAAATAAGGCAAAAATTAAAAAAAAAAAGTTCCGTTTCTGGTCTCCTGACCGACCCTCTTTTAACGGCCAACCCTTAAGGTTTTTTTTACCTTTCCGCCTTTAATAAAAACATTTCCCTATTTCTCCCTTTAGATTCATGTAAAATAAATAAATGAAAAAAAATAAAAATAAAATCTCAACCTACTTACCCTCTTTTTTTATTGCTGGAGACCAGAAACTGAACTCTTTTTTTTTACCTAAGGTTTAAAGGAACTGAAATAAGTTATAATAATAGATTGATTGATGTACAAACACCTTGTCAGTACCTCACTTGAAAATCAAAGCATTCAAGGTACTGAGAAACTTTTAGCAGGATTTACATAAAATATTATAGCTATTATTTTAAAGCTGTACTCCATCAACTCATGTTTGCTGAAGGTTGAACTCGTGCAGAGGGCAAAAGTTATATGACATCAGTCTTATATGTCAGATAAACTCACCCTTCGTTTCATAATAATCTGGCCTGAGGATCAAGATATATTTGTGTAAATAACATACTGCAACTACTCTGGGTAAATAACATACTGCAAAATACGTTTGAACTAATTTGAGTAAATAACATACTGCAACTACTCTGGGTAAATAACATACTGCAACTACTCTGGGTAAATAACATACTGCAAAATACATTTGAACTAATTTGGGTAAATAACATACTGCAAAGTATGTTTAAACTACTTTAGGTAAATATCATACTGCAACTACTTTGGGTAAATAACATACTGCAACTGTTAGTGTAACTTATTCCACTTGTATTCTTTAGCACAGAATTTCATTGAGTGGATGGATGTACCACTAAGCGTGGAGCGATAGTTAAATTAACTGCATCAATCTGACAATGCATGCCTTTGAATTACAGCTACTTAAGACTATGGCTTACACAGACAGTCCTAAATAAAAAAAATATTCATATTTTTTCATTTCATTTTATATAAACATGTACGTAACATAGGTAAATTGCTGATATTCATTATTACAAAAATATATGTATTTGATATTGCAAAAGTACTCAAAAAAGATTAAAAGAAAATGTTCCCTGAATCAGTAAAATCAGTAAATTAATAATCATCAAGTTGTAAAGAACATGGATTAAAGGGTTAAAGTATAATAATAATTGACCAAAACTTGAGTTAACTAAACATGTGCCAGTATATATAGTGTGCCTGCAGGAGTTATAAAAAAACTGTAATGTCGTGGGAATAGCAAAAGAAAATGTCATAAAGTGCAAAATAATATTACTGGTACATAACATTTTTATGTCAGTATTTTACAGCATTAGCTAGTCTTTTATTGACTCTAAAAAAAAATTATGATGTAAAAATGCTACAGGCAACACATATCTCTTGTAATGTATGCCTAAATATTACTGACCTTTATGTGAAAACAACTAGAGTGGAGGACAGGACAGCAGGCTTGAATCAAGTTTAAAATAGGTTGTAGGTTCTCCATTGTCTGTCCAAAGTTAAGAGCCCACAATGTTAGCAGCTCTAAGAATATTTGGAATTATTGGGTGGCCCATCATATAGATCTTCTGAACTAAGTAACAGGTGTGTTATGCGTTATGTACATACATCTTAAATCCATTACCACACAAATTAGTATAACCCATTATATGGCGGTGCAATACCAGTCCTCAGTTTTTAGCTTGCTGGGATGATGTCCTCAGTTTTTAGCTCGCTGGGATGATGTCCTCAGTTTTTAGCTCGCTGGGATGATGTCCTCAGTTTTTAGCTCGCTGGGATGATGTCCTCAGAGAGTTATTGGGTAGATGGTTGGCATCAAACTTTAATTTTCACATGATAACTCCCAAATGGGTTGACAAATTCAAATAATTTTTAGCTTGCTGGGATGAAGTCCTCGAAGAACTATTTGATTGGGGTATGTTGTTTGGCCGGTGGTCTGGTGGTGTCAAACTTTAGTTTCTACATGATAGCTTTCGAATGGATTGATATATTTAAATAATTTTTCATACACATGTTTGTCTCAGTAAAATAAAGGTCAAGTTCGATTTTGGGCAAAATCTGTAAATTTACAGTTCAGTAAGTGCCTCTTTTCAGCTTAAAATTTGCAAAAAGCACCTTTTTCCGAGGGATAACTCCCGTAATAGGTTGACATATTTTAATAAGGTTTGGTACACAGGTCTATCATAATAAAATGAAGGTCAAGTTCAGTTTTGGACAAAATCTGTAAATTTTCAACTCAATCAATGCCCGTTTTCAATTTAGAATTTGCACAAAAAAAAAAGGAACACCCTGTCTGTGAGATAATTCCCAAACAGGTTGACAGAATTCAATAATTTTTGGTATTCTAGTTGCCCCCTTGTTTCATTTTATTTTGAACATTTTGTTGGGAACGTATTTCTAGACAATAATTTTGAAGTGAATTTCTGCTAGGTTAGGTAGACCTGAGTGATAGCAACTTTTGAACATTCATGGTGTATGGTCATAATCCAGTTGTTGTACTTCATAGATTCATTTCGATGTACTTTACTATAATATGAGTTCCAAAATAACACAGATCCTTATCTTATTAATTGTTTGATTGACTGGCTATCATTATCAGGTCCAGAATAATGATGTATCTAGACTTGGGACAAAATATATCATTATTGTAATGTAATTGAACTGTACCCATCTGGTTCCAGGCCATTCATTCCTCCAAAACAGAGAACCAGATTCGATGACCTCATCAAGCAGCTACATGTAAAGGACAAGACCATCGAGACCCAGACCAATGGCTCCTCCCCCTCCACCGCTCACAAACTTGGACAGAGGAGGTAAATATAGTCCACATCATTTGAACCATGAGCCTGCCTCAAAAGCTGACAATAAGGCCTTTTGTACACAAAGGTCAAACCAGAATAATCCTTTCTTTCTAAACAATATACTTGATGATGATTATAGTTATCATAACGTTAGGGATAATTATAGGAACGATAATTATATCATTAAACCCATGCTTCACAAAGTGATCAGGAACAATACAAACTGCTATACAAAGTGTCTCAGTGGCCATATCAAAGCCAGTATGTAAATATTTTGAAAATAAAATTTGAAAATGTAAGATTTTCTTTTGCATAGCTTTGGAAAGCTCTAGATATCAAACATACCGTTAACCTGTTTTGTTCTTCAACTAATATAAATGGTGGATTTTTCCCATAAGTGAATGGCTCATTTCAGTGTTTTTTTATGCCCCCAAAGGTGGGCATATAGTAATCGCACCGTCCGTCCACGTATCCACTGGATTTCGTTTCCACTCCATAACTCTGACATTCCTTCAATGGATTTTGAAATTACTTGGCAGAAATGTTAACCATCATGAGACGATGTGTCGCATGCAATCTCCAGGTCTGTAGCTCCAAGGTCAAGGTCACACTAAGAGTTCAAAGGTCAAAAATAGGGTATATTTTTATGCTCACCAAAGGTGACGCATATAGTCGCCGCTTCGTCCGTCCGTCCGGGCAAACGAGAGGGCCTTTGTTGGGTATAGGCTCAGGGTTTTGGACATTGGGTTAGGGTTAGGTTTCTTTCTGTTGGGTATCTATTGTTGGGTATTTTGTGTATTGTTGGGTAGGATTTTCTGTATTGTTGGGTAGGATTTTAACATGGCAAATACCCAACATGTATACAACCGTATGAACGTCCGTTCGTCCGTCCGTTCGTCTGTCACACTTTCCTTGTTCGGACTATTTCTCAGGAACTAACGGCTTGAATTCAACGAAACTTTATGGGAAGCTTTATTACCAAGAGGAGATGCGCATATCGTCAGCATGACCCGATTCCTAAATTTTTCACAGAGTTATGGCCCATTGACTTTTCGGCCTAAAGTACATATTGCATGCTTCTTGTCCGGGCTATTTCTCAGGAACTAATGGCTTGAATTCAACGAAACTTTATGGGAAGCTTTATTACCAAGAGGAGATGCGCATATTGTCAGCATGACCCGATTCCTAAATTTTTCAAGAGTTAGGCCCATTGACTTTTGGCCTAAGTACATATTGCATGATTCTTGTCGGGCTATTTCTCAGGAACTAATGGCTTGAATTCAACAAAACTTAATGGGAAGCTTTATCACCAAGAATAGATATGCATATCGTCGGCGTGACCTGGTTCCTCAATTTTTCACAGAGTTATGGCCCCTTGACTTTTTGGCCTATAGTTCATGTTGCATGATTCTTGTCCGGGCTATTTCTCAGGAACTAATGGCTTGAATTCAATGAAACTTTATGGGAAGCTTTATTACCAAGAGTAGATACGCATATCGTCGACGTGACCTGGTTCCTCAATTTTAAAGAGAGTTATGGCCCCTACTACCATGTTGTTGACTAATATTCATGTCATTTGCCTAATTTAACAGGAGATATCATTTAAACAAAACCCCACAAAATTCAATATGCTAGTAATGTCAATCATAATCATGTCAGCTAATTGTTGTTTAGGCCATTATACACTATTTCAAATATCCATTCATATGTCAAGAGTGTTGGTTAACCTCTTTTATATGAGCACACATTGAAATGTATGACTTAATTTTTAGTAGTATAAAAACTTAAAAAAAATCAATGAAAGATCTGATGAGTAACATGTATTATCATATTAAATAGTAAACTGTTACTAAGTCTCCAAATTAGAGTTGGTAAAACATCTCATCTGATAAGGAGAATAGATTTGATTTAGGAATGGGGATTTCAACATATCCTCCCACCCATTGACCAAGGCCTTATTTGTAACAATGACGTTCTTCGGGGAGCATCTGTCAGTTCTACTGACTTTCTTGTTCTTTTCTGCTGCATAACTCTGACATTCCATGATGGATTTTGAAATAACTTGACAGAAATGTTCAGCATTATGAGATGATGTGTCGCATGCAATCCCAAGGTCTGCAGCTCCAAGGTCAGGATCACACTTAGAGTTCAAAGGTCAAAAATGGGGTCTATTTTTTGTATCCTCTTCATAACTCTGACATTCCTTGATGAATTTTGAAATTACTTGGGAGCAATGTTCACCACCACAAGACCATGTGTTGCGCACATTCTTCAGGTCTGTAGCTCCAAGGACAAGGTCACAGTTGTGGACTACAAATCTCTCAGCCCCTTACCGCTGTGGGTTCGAATCCTGGTAGGGACTTTGGATTTTTCATGTGAGGAAGCCTTCCAGCTAGCTTGTGTAGGTCGGTGGTTCTACCCGGGTACCTCTGTGTATTCAGGGTCTTCCTCCACCTGTAATTAGCTGGATGTCGCTATATGATTGAAATACTATTGCAGCGATGGTAAACCCCAATACAACAACACACTTAGAGAGTTCAAATGTCAAAAATGGGGTCTATTTTTTTTTGAAATTACTTGGCAGAAATGCTCACCACCATAAGGCAGTGTGTTGTGCGCATGGATGAATTAAAGGCAAAAATGTTCACCATCATGAAGCAGTATGTCGTGCAATCCCAGGTCTGTAGCTCCAAGGTCAAGGTCACACTTAGAGTTCAAAATGTTTGTTTTTTGTGTCTGCTCCATATCTTTGTCACTCCTCAACATATTTTGAAATCTTTTTGTATAAATGTTCACGTAATGATACAATGTGTTGTGTACAATACCCGGGTTCATAGCTGAAAGGTCATGGTCACACTAAGAGGTCAAGTGCCACAAGCCCTGATTGTGCTTTGGTTTGCCCTCTGTCCGGCTGTCCAGAAATTGGTATGCTGTGGCAACTTAACCATATTATAAGCTATAGAGCTCAATGAAACTTGGTATATGATGGCAATATGGAGATTATGCACCTCACTTTGATATTTTTCTTGGATAAAAGTACTGGTTGCTATAGTTATGGAAATAATCAAAATATGCAGTACCAGTAGTAGACTTATGGTTCAATTATGCATAAATTATGATTCTTAGCTATTGTGTATTTCGTACATGCATAATGCTGTAGTGATTTCACGGTTAAAATTATCAAGGAAAAGTCATAAGAAATGTCAGGAAAATTTTCACAAAACCATGAATACGCACTTTGGGGGCATTCGAAACATCCTATGATATATGTTTTGTTTTTTTTCCAGATTTATGGCCCTTTATATTATACTACTGTTTTATGGATGTAGAAGTTTGCCTGTCCACTATTACAAAAAGAATAAGATCTACCATTCAAAAATGTCCCGAGCTAGATCAAAACCGCAACCTAACTTTGCATTGCACTACATATAAGTAGAGCGGCAGGTGATACACTAACATGCATGTGCATATTTAAGGCAATTACAGGTGATGGAATTGCAGTTGTTAACGTTTCAAATATCTCCTAATGATTTGCGACTTGGCACATTTACTTTTTATTTCTGTTTATTGAACATGTTATTTCCAGAATAAATTTTTTGCACAGTTTACTCTGTTTCAACTTCCATAATGAAACTGTACTTAAACAAACATAAGCATTAACATTATTAGGTGGAAAAAAATCAGACCTCTGGGTAGGAAAAGGAGGAAAAAAATAAATTTATTTAAATAAAGCCCCAAAATATTGTTCGATGCAGAATGCATGCTACCATAGAACATAGTTTTTATAAATGCCATCCAAAGAAAAAGCAATGGTTGTATGTGACTACATCAGAAATGCTCCCCATCCCACCTCTAAGTTCTGTTTCGGCCTATTACATTCTGTCACATCTTGTTGCATTCATCCCATTTTGCTACAGCGTATTAGGTTTCTAATCCACACTGTTTAAAAATCTGGCAGTGGCTGCCGGGAACATAGTGTAAACATAGCATAAGGTCTCTCTCTCACTTTATCTTATGATCAAGAGTTATAGTCAAGGAATCTTAGTGCAGTGAAGCACAAGTATAAGCTCTTCTTATCATTATTCTCATCATCATTGATATCAACATAGTAATACCTTAACATAATGGCTTATTCTGTCTTCAAATTTTATGTAAAAAAAAATAATTTAGTTCTGTGAAGAACAGCATGGTTTTGGTATTTTGTAAATCAGAATATATGAAAACGTGTGTCATCATTTATGATTTTTTGTACGTCACCAGAGGTGGTCATATATTGGTGTCATGATCTGTCCATACGTCCATACGTTCACATTTCTTGTGAACGTGACTTGTCCTAAGTTTCTGAATGGACCTATATGTAACTTGGTCATTGTCATTACTATGACGAGCATGAAGCGGTGATTTTTGCAAAAGTTACGTCCCTTGAAGCTTAGTCTCTGTCGCTGATTGATATTATATTGATATTGCAACCTTGTGAACGAAACTCCTCCTACGTTTCTGACGGTATCTTTTCAAAACTTGGTCAATGTCATTACTATAATTGGTAGATGTGCATGAAGCAGCAATTTTATAGTTGATTTATCTGTGCAAGAGTTATGTCCCTTTAAACTTAGTCTCTGCAGCTGATTGATATTGCAGCCTGACTTAAATATTTTGTTGAACTGGACATTAAACTCCAACAATCCAATCGAATACTTTGTTTGCTATTTCTTTTCCATTAAATGACTGTTTTAACATTTGGTAATTATCATGGTAGTTTTTGTAATTTTTTTTCCATGAGATTATCATTTTTCGGTTTGGCCATTTTGATAGGGATTCCAAGGTAGTTTTTTTTATTCTTTCCATGAAATTACCATTTTTTGGTTCAGCCATTTTGATAGATTTCTAACAATTGATCTTTATATTTTGTGGCGGTGTATACTTTGCCGGTACTGGCACTCTTGTTTTACAAGGTTTTGGTCTGTTGTGACTATCTAAAGGATTTTAGAGAATGACCCTTTCACACATTAGAATATTGGTCTTTTTCTTTCAGATAAATAAAAGACAATTTTACTTTGTTTTGCTATGGATCATGGTTAATCATAGTTCATGAAGAACATTTGAACATCTGACTCATAGTTACAAAACATAGCTGTTAGGTCAACAGAAGTGTTAAAATAGATACTAAGTAAACATAAATAGAACCTCCAATCTGCCACTAATATGCTTACCACTTTCTCTGTTTCTCTAAAAGAGCATAGCTGGTTATGAAAGAGCTTCACAAAGGCAACCATCCCTGGTATATTATTAGATGTTTAAGGAAAGAAATATTAAAAGCTTATGAGTCAGAATATTGTCTTTCCAAATAAAAGAAGAAAAAAAACCCAACAAAATAGCTTATATGAGTCAGGATGCTGTTTTGATATATATTCCATGATCTATAAGAGTTGTTTTGTAAACAAAATAATTAATAAAAACAATAATTTCTACTGGTATATTTTATAGTCAGTAAAAACATCTTCTATTGAGTACATCTCAAAGAAAACAAGATGTGTATTGAAAGGTCACATGTATATCCTATTATTTTCTGAAATATTTAGTTCTTAATTTAAGCTGTTACTTCATATGATGAAGGGAAATATTACCCATTAAAGGCATTTTATCAAATCATAGGTACGGTGAAGCAAATATTTATATTAAAAATAACTTACTTTTGACTCAAGTAAAAATATTGATGTAACAGGAATCGTTTGTTGTCCTGTTCCATTGTGTCCAGTCCTGTCTTGCAAGAAATTCAATATCTTTCTTTATTGTTAAGTCAATGAAAACATAATGAAAACGGGGGTATTAATCATCATTAATGATAGCTCTAGTTGTATTCACTGCATATACAGAGTATCCATATTTCCCAGTCTTGCCGCTTGTTTGCATTTTTAGCTCACCTGAGCACAAAGTGCTCAAGGTGAGCTTTTGTGATCGCCCTTCGTCCGGCGTCCGTCGTCGTGTGTCGTGCGTCGTCAGTCGTCCGTCGTCAACAATTTGCTTTAAACGACATCTCCTCTGAAACCGCTAGACAGAATTTAATGAAACTTGGCAGGAATGTTCCTTGGGTGAGGCTCTACAAAAGTTGCTAAAATAAAGTTGATCTATGAAGAACTCTAGTTGCCATGGCAACAAAAAGAGAAAAAAAATGAAAACTTTAAAAATCATCTTCTTCTAAACTACTGGCCAGATTTTAAAATAAATTGGTACAGATGTTCCTTGGGTCAACCTCTACCAAAGTTGCTAAAATTATTCCGATCCGTAAAAAAACATGGCCGCCAGGGGCGGGGCTTATTTGCCTTATATGTATATAGAGAAACCTTTAAACAACATCTCCTCTAAAACCATTAAACATGGCAGGGATGATCCTTGGGTCAACCTACACAAAAGTTGCTAAAATAAACTTGATCCATGTAGAACTCTGGTTGCCATGGCAACATAAAGAAAAAAAAATGAAAACTTTAAAAATCATCTTCTTCAAAACTACTGGCCAGATTTTAAAATAAATTGGTACAGATGTTCCTTGGGTCAACCTCTACCAAAGTTGCTAAAATTATTCCTATCCGTAAAAAAACATGGCCGCCAGGGGCGGGGCTTATTTGCCTTATATGTATATAGAGAAACCTTTAAACAACATCTCCTCTGAAACCACTGGACAGAATTTGATTAAACTTGGCAGGGATGATCCTTGGGTCAACCTTCACAAAAGTTGCTAAAATAAACTTGATCCATGTAGAACTCTGGTTGCCATGGCAACAAAAAAAAATAAAAAAAATGAAAACTTTAAAAATCATCTTCTTCAAAAGTACTGGCCAGATTTTAAAATAAATTGGTACAGATGTTCCTTGGGTCAACCTCTACCAAAGTTGCTAAAATTATTCTGATCCGTACAAAAACATGGCCGCCAGGGGCGGGACTTATTTGCCTTATATGTATATAGAGAAACCTTTAAACAACATCTCCTCTGAAACAACTGGACAGAATTTGATTAAACTTGGCAGGATGATCCTTGGGTCAACCTTCACAAAAGTTGCTAAAATAAACTTGATCCATGTAGAACTCTGGTTGCCATGGCAACAAAAAGAGAAAAAAAATGAAAACTTTTAAAATTATCTTCTTCAAAACTGCAAGCCAGATTTAAAAAAATAAATTGGTACAGATGTTCTCTGGGTCAACCTCTACCAAAGTTGCTAAAATTATTCTGATCCGTAAAAAAACATGGCCACCAGGGGCGGGGCTTATTTGCCTAATATGTATATAGGGAAAACTTTAATCAACATTTCCTCTGAAACCACTGAACAGAATTTGATTAAACTTGGCAGGAATGGTCCATGGGTCAACCTTCACAAAAGTTGCTAAAATAAACTTGATCCATATAGAACTCTGGTTGCCATGGCAACAAAAAGAAAAAAAATATGAAAACTTTAAAAATCATCTTCTTTAAAACTACTGGCCAGATTTTAAAATAAATTGGTACAGATGTTCCTTGGGTCAACCTATTTATCTCAGGTGAGCGATTTAGGGCCATCATGGGCCTCTTGTTTTGTTTTAGAATGTAATATTGTATATTGAGAATTTTCATTTCTTTATGAATACATGTAGTTGCAATAATATACAGAACAGAATAATATAAACAGTCATGTATAAACAGTAGATTCAGAATAAGTCATCAGTTTAATTATGAAAATAATATGAAAAAAGTTGACAATTAATAATGAATGACAGGTATAATGAGTTGTGAATGATTGTGCTGCTATGAGTCAAAGTGAGAATCAGTATTCAACCCTTTACCTCCTGTATCTTTATATAGATATACACAATTAAGATTTCATGAATTTGAATTTACTTCTCTATAAATGGTATATGAAATAATTGACTTTTCTTTTTCATGAAGACTATTTAGAATCCGAGTCACAGTATTTTATGAGCAAATAGTGGAGACCTGATAAGACAGCTGTCATTAGAAGCTATCTGATTAGGGTCTGCTCTGTTTTCAAGTGCATCAAAATGAGTCTGAATGAGGTAAAGGGTCTAAAAGATCCACTTGACAATCTGGAGGAAAAATATATGTCCCTGCTTCATGAAGTTAGTGGAAACTATACAAGAGAGCTAACTTAGTCATGAATGCTACCTCATTGTATAATAAGCTTCCAGATTTTTAATGTTAGTTTTCATATAATGTATAATTTGGTTAAGTGGATTAACCTTTTTATATATTATCTTCTTAATTACTTGTACTTTTTTAACAAACATGCTTATATATCTTTATTACTCTACTTTAGACCTTCTATATGTGTGCAAGTGTCTGAATGTGTATATTTGTGAAATGTTTTTAGCTCACCTGAGCACAACGTGCTCAAGGTGAGCTTTTCTGATCGCCTTTTGTCCGGCGTCCAGCGTCCGTGCGTCCGGCGTCAACAATTGCTTCAAACAACATCTCCTCCTAAATGGCTTCGCCAATTTGAAAAATATTTTGCAGGAATGTTCCTTGGACGAAGCTCTACTAAAGTTGTATAAATGGTTCTGGTCCTTTGCATAATTAGGTCACAGGAGCTAAAAATAGATTTTAAAAATGCAAACTTTGAAAATCTTCTTCTGCAAAACTGCAAGACCTAGAGCTTAGATATTTTGTATGTAGCATCATCTTATGGGCCATTACCAAGATTGTACAAATCATAGCCCTACGGTGATAAATGCCCCCGCACCAGGGGTCACTTGTTTTACATAGAGTTATATAGGAAAATCTTTAAAAATCTTCTTCTATGAATCCATTAGGCCTAGAGCTTAGATATTTGGTATGTAGCATCATCTAATGGTTCATTACCAAGATTGTTCAAATCATAGCCCTACGGTGATAAATGCCCCCGCACCAGGTATCACTTGTTTTACATAGAGTTATATAGGAAAATCTTTAAAAATCTTCTTCTATGAATCCATAAGGCCTAGAGATTAGATATTTGGTATGTAGCATCATCTTATGGTTCATTACCAAGATTGTACAAATCATGACCCTATGGTGATAAATGCCCCCGCACCATGGGTCACTTGTTTTACATAGATTTATATAGGAAAAACTTTAAAAATCTTCTTCTATGAATCCATAAGGCCTAGAGCTTAGATATTTCATATGTAGCATCATCTAATGGTTCATTACCAAGATAAATCCCTTGGTTTTATAGGAAAATCTTTAAAAAAAATCTTCTACTATGAATCCATAAGGCCTATAGCTTAGATTTTTGGTATGTAGCATCATCTAATGGTTCATTATCAAGATTTTCAAAATGGTGGCCCTTTGGAGATAAATGACCCCGCACTAAGTCTTCTCCTCTGAAACCATAAGGCCCAGTACTTATATATTTGGTGTGTAGTATTGTCAGGGCTAAAATGTTTAAGATTGAGTTATATCAGAATTCTTGTCTGTTTAAAAACCTTGTAATCAGTTGTAGCAATGGTACTCAGGTGAGCGATTCAGGGCCATCATGGCCCTCTTGTTGTTCTTCTGACACAAGATATGCATACAATGTGCAATCACAAATAATAATATTCTGTTTGATTAATTTTCTGTCGATATAACATTTTTACTCGGTTAATGAATGTGTTGCTATATAGAGTTTAGCTATGTCCTTACACATCTAATCTGTTACTGAATTTGATATGATAAAACTTATCAATTATTATTGTATCGTATTTGACAACAACAATGTTCAGAACATGAATACATACCACGCTACTGTCACAGAGTTATGTGTCACAAAGTTAAAAATATATTGTAATAAAGTAATAGTTCTTTATGAATAAAAATGGTCACTATATGTAAGTAAATTGGTCACAGATTAATATGGTTGAATACCTTGATCTTTGGTTACCAGATAGTCTACAGAATGCCAGAAAATAATTACAGGTATTAGGGAAAATTAGCAAACAAGACCATGAAGGAAATCTGAAGTTGTATCCTGTATGATTCCAAGTAAGATAAATTAAGTATGACACAAATGGTGACATATAGGTATGAAAGAGGTTGATGGTAATGATTTTTGGAGAGTGTCAAATAGATAGGAAGTTGGAGAGTGACCTTATAGAGAAAATAAGTAATTTGTATAATTAAGGATGTAGAGAGTTAGAAAGAAACATCACAGAAGCGAGTGAGTTTATTTACAAGACTTTCCCTCGAGAGAGAGAGATAGATGGATAGATAAAGAGAGACAGTAAGAGATCAGATGAACTGAGGAATAAAAGGGCCCGGTTACACTACTTCATTCGCAATTCTCAAAGCAGTTAATACATTAATGCTGCAACGCTTTGATTTTGTAAAACAGACTTTTCCAACTATGCATGATGTTTAGTATCTCTTTGAGCTAGTCATGATTTTTTTTATACTGAATCATTAATAAAGAACATTATAATTATGATATCAAAAATTAAAAAAATGAAACTAATTCTGCAATTAATTTGTGAGGGTTTATGGGAAAATTGATGAGATTTACATGAGTTTACAAAAGCAAGGATAAGAAAAGTTGATTATTTCCGTCTGGAAGCATTAGCCTCTCTGAAGAAAATTAAATAGCAGCAACTGGGATCTATTAAGCAGGTCTTAATGAAACACTGCTTGTAGTTATTTCATCAAAAACAAAGATCAATTACGTCAATTGAAAGAGACTTTGTTTCCATTAACTATTTTCTGATGCATTATTAAATCATTTCAGTGTTTGATTCTGATTGTTCATACTTCTAATTCATGTTCTGCTTATATCCATAATTCCTGCATTAATAAAAACATCTCTTTTTATGGGTTCTATATTTTTTTCCCACTGTCACTGAAAATTAAAATTGATACTTTTCTATGATTTTGCAACAATAGTCATATTCTTGGGAAAATGATGAGATAATTATGAAAAAAGTGAGGTTGATCACAAATACTTATATTTGACATGCTATTCATTATTTTTGTTCTTCTTAAGTCATTGGACCTTTCCATTTCTTTTGGTTTCACTCCTTTACCTCCTGAATGTTTGTGTATAAATTTATGACATGATGCATATATCTTTAAGTAAATAGAGGAGACCATCATGATCAGAAAATCCTGAAAGGATCTTTCTGATCTTGTTCTACTGTGAGTGCTTCAGTGTAAAAAGAAGTGTATAGTATGGGGTCATGTCAATGAATAATGACAGAACACACACACATCCGGGTATCCGATATATTTAAATATTCGACAGAGAAATATTGTTGACATAGAAAGAAAACCTATAAAGAGATAACAACAATTAATTAATGTTACATATTCATATAACTATATAATGATAGTTATACTACATAGATAAAATTAATTTGGAAATGATTGATTTAATATTTAACAATATTAAATCTAGTAAACACAGTAAACAAATACGATCTGATAGGTCGTAAAATATAAGTTTGTTACAAAGGAATAAAAAAAATATACAATTAACGCTCAGTGGAAAGAGCAAGCTAATATCATTAAAATTCATTCTGATCTACACAGACTCAAGTGTTAGAGTGATGTGAAGAAATATTACTTTCAGGGTGCGGCAAAATGCGCAGGGGTAAAACAAACTGACCAATCACTCTCATTCAATCATTCATGCCTAACAAACAGTTTTGACAGGTTCTTGACACGACAAAACTGGACAAAGGACGATCCGTGGAACACCACTCAGTATGAACTATATTATATAACGTAGTGACATGACATGGACTAACAAAACAGATACACAAACACTTATACGTGAATTTGGCATTCTCTACAAGTCTATGTGAGTTAATGGGTTAATTAAAGGCATGGTTAAATGATTATATGGTTATATGTTTAAATGATTATAATTATGGTTAAATGATTATTTTCCCATCATGACAAGGTCAGTTGTTCACAAGCAGTATCACAAAAAAAAAACATGCATTGCTTTAAGTTAATTTGGTTATCCATAGATCACATGGTATCCCAGTGTAGCTATTGGCTAATCTTGTAATTTAATTTGAATATGTATAAACACTGGAAAGGTTCCTTAAGTTTACAATTATACACAGTATAGACCATGATTTAAATCATCAACTCTGTTTTGCAGATAAAACTCTTCAAATAACAGCAGTCTTTGAAGTAGCCATTGGTAACCTTTGTTAGACTCCTTTTTTTCCACTTCTTTTCATAGTGAATCAGTTTGAGTAATACATTTATTCCAGAGCTCTTCAAGTTGTGAGGGAAAAGGGAAGTTTTGGATTTGTGATAAAGGGAAGTAACCCTGCATATATAGAGACAGTGGATGCCAATGGACCTGCAGACAAAGCTGGTCTCCAGGAAGGAGACTATGTTGTCAAACTCAATGGCATTGATGTCAGGTATGGCTTTATAAGAGTATTAATATATAGCAGGTCAGAATATGGTATACATAAATACAGTTTACTTTTTTCACAGAATAATAAACCATTTTGAATAATTTTATGTTTTTGACTGTTCATCTATTCAACTTAATTTATTGACTTAGAAAGTTGTTACCTGATTTTGTAGCTTGACCATGACCAAGGTAATTTTATTAAGATCAAGGTCTTAAGCTTGGGGTATTCATCCTTCAACAGTGATGTTAAAAACTTTATCACAAAACATGGGTGTTGTATAAATATTGTGATTGAACTTTGGCGTGTATCCAGTAACCCAATAACCTGTGATTATCATGCACAATCTAAAATCTGCCACACAGGAAGTGCAGCCATTCCCATCTGGTGCGTCTGCTGCAGGACAGTGGTACCGCACCCATCATGGAGATCCTTCGCTGTGATGAGGAAGACTGTAAGTTAACTCCCCTTACAATCACACCTATTTCAATCAGAGTAGCTGTTAAGCTCAGTTTGCTTCTAAAATACAGTTTAGATACATTATACATGTAATGAATTCCTTTATAACACAATGTCAATATTATGCAAATTTCCAACAATGATCTTGAATCCATACTTTGTGAATGTTTTTAGCTGTCTTAAGGTGCATATGCTCGTAGTCAAGGCCGAGTCCAAAATAATGCAGTACCTTGACATTGGACCCAAAATATAGTGTGATATTTATGGAGCTGCCCTGATGTCCAATATATGATAATATTTCATTATGGATTATGTAACAATACTTTTGAAATACCAAATGCACATCATATTGGTCACACAATAACAATTGTTCACCAGATGTTTACTCAGTCAAATCATGGTTATTCCATAATCCCTTATTCATATACATGTATTCGTATATATGGCATTCTGTGGTGATTAGATTCATTCTTTCTTGGTTCAATATAAAAACCCCCCTGGTCTCATCCAAAATTATTTTTGGCCCATGCTAATAATTGTTCACACCTATTTTTTTGTAGTTGCCTATAAAACATTAACTGCTCTGACACCATTTAGACAACATAGTGGAAAGGTACAAATGTCTTTAAATTACCAGAACATTTTTAAGGGGTTTGGCTATGATTAATGAAAATTTGTACATTTCATTCTTTAAGAAAATACTTAGTGGTTTCATTCATAGGCATGTAATATCTGCAATGTTTAAAGGATGGTCGAAAATAATTTGCATGAAACCAGTAAATGATTTCAATTACAATGCAATTTAATTGTAATTCATACGCACTATCTTAAAGGTGAAAAACAAAGAAAATTTTACTTTTTCTAAAACCTTTCCTGTTTTGTCCATTTACATAAGGAAAACCACAAACAAAAAATTTTTGTGAAAAAAAAAATCTCTTAAAGTATGTTAAATGCCGATTTTGTTAGCTGCTGGGCAGTATTTACATTTAAGGGTCATGTGATCCCTATGATATCATCGATAGACCAAGACTTAGTTCATTTGCCTTCTTAATTTTTATTTAAATTTATGTAATCATTAATCATATTTAGAACGTTTTAATCAAACACGTCAGATTTGTTTTTGGTCTAATATAAAGTTAAAGGTTTTATGGATTTTTTCTATGAAATTAATCCGCAAATTTAATGAAAATAAATATATATTTGTGATTATGCAAATCAGATAGACTGTGAAATAAAAAGTTAAATTCAGAGATAAACAGAAGTTTTCAAGTGAATAGAAGTTAAAATTTTTATAATTTGAATCTGTTTTCACCACTATGACTTGACGTATTTCTGTACTTTGGTGTTAGTAAGTGCAACCATGGTTATTTTATTAGCTCACCTGAGCACTTTGTGCTCAAGTGAGCTTTTAGGATCGCCCTTCGTGCGTCGTCCGTCGTCTACAATTTTCTTTAAACGACATCTCCTCTGAAACTTCTGGACAGAATTAAATGAAACTTGGCAGGAATGTTCCTTGGGTGAGGCTCTACAAAAGTTGCTAAAATAAAGTTGATCCATGAAGAACTCTGGTTGCCATGGCTACAAAAAGAAAAATAATTTGAAAACTTTAAAAATCATCTCCTTCAAAACTACTGGCCAGATTTCAAAATAATTTGGGTCAACCTCTACCAAAGTTGCCAAAAGTTATTCCGATCCGTAAAAAAACATGGCCGCCAGAGGCTTATTTGCCTAATATGTATATAGAGAAACCTTTAAACAACATCTCTGAAACCACTGGACAGAATTTGATTAAACTTGGCAGGGATGATCCTTGGGTCAACCTTCACAAAAGTTGCTAAAATAAACTTGATCCATGTA
>CM037792.1:48962469-48975285 GCA_021229015.1 Solen grandis | reverse complement strand
GCTTTTGTTTTTGAAACATTAGTTTCTGACTTAAAGGGTCTAAAGAACAAATAAAAATATATAGAAAAGAAATACCATCTGAATACAGCTGTTAATAGGACAACGGTATACTGGTACTACAATGCTCATTGTACCCGGTAGTCCCAGATGTAAAGATGAATTCATATCACTATATAACTATGAACATAGTAATTTGAATGAGACTGATACTCTTCAGTGATAAGAAGTTTACCATTTGCTTTCAGATGAGTGAGCCAGAAAAAAGAATTTTGGTCAAATTTGGACCTTCCACTAAAAATTGTTAGATCAAGTACAGATACCTCATTAATAAGTACAATCAAGGAAACCTTTGGTATAAATGCCAGTCAGGAAGTATTGCTGCAGAAAATATGACAGCTCATGGGAGAATATATTGACCTCTGTGAAAGTGATATAGCAAATTTGAATAATCAAACTAAGTTACAATGTTTTTTTGCTCCCAGATCTCAGTACTGATAATGCTGGGAATGATGCCCCAGTGCCGTATATGATATTTATGTTTCTGATTCAGCAAGTACTACAGATTGGAATCCAAAACTTCAACAGTATCAAAATCATCTGTTTGTGCAACACCCTGGCAGATGAATTTACAATGCCCACAAGAAAATACTCAAATCAGTTAAAAACATTGCCTTGATGAAATGTTGCCCTTAAATTGGGCTGTAAGCATGAGCTTTTAACAATTCTTGTGGATGAAGTTTTTCGGTATACATATTATCCAAGTATATTTGAAGTAACCTCTGCTGTAAAGGGTATGTTGAAATGTCATCCCTATTTGACAGAGAAAATAGGCAGTGGGTATGATGGTTGGGTTATAAGCGTACGAGACAAATTGAAAAATGCCAGGAGGAACCTGAATGTGCCTTGTGTAAAATACAGAAAAAGAAAAAGTGTAGAAGACATAAGTCCCAGCAGATTGAAAAGGAAGACTATTCCAAGAGGGTCTAATGTTTTCCCAAGCTTACCTGCAGGTGAAAACTTCTTATCATGTTCAGAGATGATAAATACAATGAAAGAAGAAGTTAAAAATCCAAACATGAGTACAGATTTGATGTCAGATCTTATGAACAAGACTTATGCATTCAGAAGGAAAGTTGTCAATGAATGTGTTCCTGTAAAAACAACAACAATGAATATCCAGCATAAAAATGCAATGCATTGTTGATCAGGAGCTCTGCAGAATTCTCCAAAAAAGTGATTGTTTGAGAACATTTCAGAACAATCTTGTGCAATACTCTGTTGGACTTTTAGAAGTAGCAAAAAAAAAAACAAGATGCTGTGAAAAATATTTTCCAAGAAATGGAGGAGACTCTCAGAAATGTGATGGACCCTACACCACAAAAGGTTTCTGGGATAGAGACAATGTGTGCTATTCTAGTGCTACCCTTTATTCTGGGGGATGATAAATAGCATGGTCATCAACACATACAGTGTAAGGGTCTTTATTGAATAATGTCTATAAATTACAATTAATACCAATAATAATTCATCAAAATTGATATAATAAAAAAAAATATTAATAGTAAAACTCTAGACCATATTGAAACAAATATTTCGCAGCAATGATGTTAGTACCACTTTCCTATAAGATATCTTATTCCTGTGTTCCCAGATAGACCAGTACTTGAAAAAAATGAGAAGTTATTAAATACCATAAATGTTTTGTGTTCTTTGTAGTTGGTGTTTTACATACTGCTCCAGCTTAGATCAGTTTCAACTTCATACTCTTAAACATTTTGTGCTTTGAATGCAAAGTCATTTAAACAACCTTTATAAGAGATTTTCAGAAATATCCATAACATATATATTTGTGTTTGATTCATCTATTTTTGGTTAGGTAAGGTTTCATTATTAAAATCAAAGAATAATTACAGAAACAAATTAGCAAGTGCATTCATGTGTCCATGTTCTATTCTGGTTATATTAAAAAAAAAGATAGACCTTATTTAGAAATATTTTTAAATAAATAAGACTCAATAGAAAAGAAGAAAATGAAATATCAATAACAATGTAGGTCAGCAGATTATGTCTTTCAAAGATTTAATTTTTTAATCCCATATGTTTTGATATTAATTTATTCTTCATTAATAATACCATTTGATTCTGGTATTAATAATGTGGTTTTCATATTTACAGGAAGTAGTAACAGTTGATGAAATCACCCAGTCTGGTCCAAGAACACCCCATCTTGCTGTTGTTGGAAACCGTTTTGCACCAACAACAGTATATACAGTTATAGAGGGAGAGACCTTATGTGCATCATCAGACCTGACCAGTGCACTGTATATCACATTCTCAGCATTCTATACATACAACATTGAATACCCCAAAAAAGCAAATAATACGTGGTCCTTTGTAGAGTATGTTCTACTAGAGAGCCAAGGACAAAAGAAGCCTCCAAAGAAAGTGCTGTCCTTAGTTTCCAAAATATGTAAGTATTTTACATCCTTGTGATTTGATCGTTTGCTATCTTGTAAACATTTTTTTTTATTTTAAATTTCAAATTCTCTATTGTCTATTATGATGAGAAGACAAACTTACACTTGGCCTTCTAAAATATGCATCTCAGCTATATTTGCTTCCTCACAAGAATATTCTGGAGTCATGGCCAGGATATCAATCCAAAATTGCCAGGGGCATCCCAGCATCCCCCAAACACCCAAGAAGATAACCCCTTCACTCATACAGAAGATAAAAAAAAAACCTATGCAAACAGCATAAAACCAGATCAGTCACTTGCAGACTGATCAGATTTTATGTTGATCACTGCTCCTTAGTAGTCTGGAATTTTAAAATAAAAGTATCAGGCTTTAATTTTACCTTTTCATGCTGAATACGGTAACTATTATTTAGTGTGTCAAATATATGATGCATATAATTGATCTAATATGAGGGAAAGGCTTAAAAGTGCTATATTTTTATTTAATATATATGTTTTACATTCATTTGGAAACTGTCAACTAACATTGAGACAAAAAAAGTGCTGCTGCACTGCACTGCATTATAATTTCAAAGACATTTAGCATGATACCACACACTTTGTCACATTTTATCAACACTACATCAAAATAATGCTGAATAAACACAGTAGCATGATACCACACTTGGTCACATTTTATCAACACTACATCAAAAATATGCTGAATAAACACAGTCTTTATTTATTTTTTAGTTTTGGGTCAGTTCTCCTGCTCCTGAGCCTGTGGTGTGCTTTGCTTTATTTAAGTGATAAATAAAGAACTTATATGTATTAGCATATCATTTAAAATGTTATGCACATATTGCGAAAAGAAAAGTTTGCTTTTGAATTTCAGAGGAGATGCATTTGCTTGAGCTTCCCTTCGTGGTGCTGTGCAGGATTTTAGAATATGTTGAAACTTGGACAAAATCCTAGTTCTGCCAAGAACTTGTACATTTTTAAATAAATTTGTTTGGTCAGTCCCAATAATATGGAGGCATGTGAACTTAGTGACAGGGAATCACCATTACTTTCACTGATGAGAGCCAGTTCCAACGCCTTTTCCAGCATTCCCATATATTTCATTGTCTGGACATGCCAAATGTAAATGTTTTTGGTCCATTATTACAGTGGTGCTAACGTATCAGTTGTCAAAAATAGCGTATATCGTTCGTATCGCATCGCATCGTAAGGCAACCGTATATCGGTAATCGTATATCGTAAATCGCATAACGTATATCGTATTGAACGGGTGTAGGACAAAAGCCCACTAGGACATAAGCCCACTAGGACAAAAGCCCATAGGACATAAGCCCACTAGGACATAACCCCACTAGGACATAAGCCCATTAGGACATAAGCCCACTTTTAATAATAATTCAGTATATAATTAAACATTTAAAGTTTTTAGAGATATTAATCATCTCTCTCTCTCTTTCTCTCTCTCTCTCTCTCTCACGGAAATGCAAGAAGGCAGATATAATTATAAATGTTTAATAATTCCAGTAGTATTAACACTAATGAGCACATATATAGTTTTGCACATGATAATGGAGCACATGCTGAAGGCAGGTGTAATTATAAATATTTAATAATTCCAATAATATTAACACTAATAGGCACATTGTTTTGCACATGGTAATGGAGCACACGCTGTTAATATAACCAAATAATTCAGCTACTATAACAGAAAAATTTCATTAATTAATCCAGCATATACAATGGTTGTTAGAGTTCATTTACATTTTAAGAGCACTTGTACTTAATCTACATGAGTAAGACAACAAGATTAAAGAATAGAGGTGTGATATATGAAGACTTTAAAGAGATTAGGTGTGAACTCCTTAATAATTGTATTTAATTGTGTTAAGAAGTTCTTTATATTAATATTCTTATACCCCTTTTTTTCTTCCCATAATTAAGTTTACAAAAAAAAAAAAAAAGTGGCTTTTGTCCCCCTTGTCAAAAATAGGTGTGGGGTTTTGTCCTATGGGCTTTTGTCCTATGGGCTTATGTCCTAGTGGCTTTTGTCCTAGTGGGCTTTTGTCCGTACCCCGTATTGAACCACCCAGTGGTTTAAGACAGTTTAAGTTACGGGACACCATCGATATTTCGGAAATAATTAATGTTCGTGTCTTTAAATTTAATATTTGCTTAAATTTATTAATGGTGGATCATTAAATCACATTATGCAGTACATTTTTTTTCATATTTTACCAATTGCAATAGTTATATTTCTTTTACTTTATTATTTCATACATGTGTTATGGCCTACGTGACTTTCAGGAGCAGACGCCATGCGATGTTATATAATTTGATGCACGTGTGAAAGTACTATATCAGAGACGTAAATACCTTTAATATAGCTTCGTGACTATATCAGTATTAAAGTGAATAATTTTAAAATATGTGTAATCGATATGTTTGATCAATGTTTGCTTTATTAACCTGTCTAAAAACTAACAAATTAAAACTTACCTACTTATGCAAGATCGTCCGAAATGTTGCTTTCGTGTGATTATTTATTTCCCGGGACATTTTTTACTGCTGTATTTACACGAATGCCCATTTTCTTTATTATTTAATGAATTCGTGAACAAAAGATAATTGTAATTTACGAATATAGTTTATTATTTAATTATTTCCTATTTTATTTAGGTTTCTCTATCTCTCTTTCATTACGCACACGCGCGCGCGCACACACACTTCCAAAAAAAATGGATGAATGATTGAAAATTATGTTTCTTTTTTCCCCCTTTTTCATCAGTATGGAGATAATCAAAATTCAGGTAGGTGGAGACTGAAAATCCAAACCAGAGCATTTTTTCTGATGATCGCGTAAATCCTAATACGTATATGATGTGTACAAGATGCATCGGTATTGCTTTGAGAACACGGAGCTCTAAGTACTAGTTCTACACAGGAACATGTTTACAGTATATCGGTGCTATACCTCGGACACGTATATTTCGAAGAGCATTTTTTTTTGCGAAATTAGCATGGTATCACACCCGAACTTAATTGTATCCAACAACTGTCTCTTTCATATGAAAAAAAAAAAACAATGATAAAACGGGGCACATTTTCGTGATATGCTTCACTGCTATGTCTTAATATTTGATATGATAAACCAGGAATTATTGCAAGCCATAACAATAGAAAAATAAACATAAAACCTACATGGGAATGGAAGATTTGTTATAAAATAACTGATGTATTTTATTCCGTGATAAACAGAGTTCACTGACATGATAATAGTTAAAAGAAAATGATCTTGTTTCCATATTACTACAGTTCGCTAAAGATCTCATTTCCATATTATTACAGTTTGCTAGAGATATAATAGGTTAGAACATTTTCTTGCATATCCCTAATCTTTTATGTATAATTAAGTGAAAAAAGTGTTTCGCAATACCGGAGGCGTGCCATAAGTTCTTATCAGCAGGCACAGCATGTGTTTATTTTGACCGGGTATGTCACCTTTATGTCTCGCCGCTGCCGGTATACCACCCCCAGAGGAGAAGACTTTTGACATGTACACAGAGTGAATGTTATTTCCGGTACTAAAAGATTACAATTTTTAGCGATAATTTGAAATTCTATTTTAAACACACAATATTCATAGAATAATAATAATAATAATAATAATAATAAAACTGTTTCCAATCTAGGTATGAGGCACAGAATATATTTCGAAGAGAGAAAAAATCTTAATGTACACGATGATGATGATGATGATACATGTATCAAAAATACATTTGTAAGGGAGTGTGCGGGCACACATGTGTGTGACTTATGGACTTATTTTTATATCACAAAAAGAGCGAATCATAGGGTATTCTTTAAAATATTTGATTGTTAAAACGGCGAGTAAAGTACACAGATTTTAAATAGACTTTTCTTTTTTAATTTGTTCTTCCGATTGATACCCATTGTGTCTACAAATCAAAATCTCTGCAAATTAAAATGTGTCTCGAAACCACATACATGATAACATTAATGACCATTAGCTCAAAATATAGGATGAGAGAGAGAGAGAGAGAGGAGGAGAGATGAATGCATATTTATGCGGAAGACACAGTGAATTAGTGCGGGGATGATACATATGCACACAATATAAATGTGATATCATAAATATTTAATAAAATATTAAATACTTTACATTTAAATAATTTTACAATAATACTTGGGTCAAAAACATGGATACCATTACAAAATATTGAAAGCCCAACACATGATGATATTTCCCTACTTAATAAGAGACAATTAGTTATATATCCTTTACATGTACCAATGCATGTGTTAGACAATCTGGAAACATGTCTGGAAAGGTGTGAAATAACTTTATACAGTAGATGAAATGGGTGTAGTCAAAATGAGATATAACCGATTTGGCAACTATTTTATTCTTGTACTCGATAACGAAACAAAAAATATTAAACTGTATACGCATGGCGGCGTATGACATTTCTCACGAATACCCGGTTAAACGGCGGCCTCTTCACTCATGCCATCTTTTCGACAAAAATAGCTTTTCGACCCATGTTAATGTACATGTATTTAATTGTTTAATTACCAAGGTCAATTTCCAACAACAATTCTTCGGGCTTAGGGCTTTTAAAACAATAGCGGATTTTCCGAGCTGCTGGTTAAAGTATATGAAAACATATTTATATTAAATCTATACCTATGACAGTTACCTACTTGTAATATATACGAATATTCTAATAAGAAAATAGATACGGTGCTATTCTCAAACACTCACTCGCGTTCTTTTTATATTTGATACATCCAATAAATTATATATACATTTATGTTTGATGGGTTAAATGCAAAGTTGAAAAATTGCCGAAGATGTTGTTTTAATTAGCACAAATGACAGCGTACTAGATATTAGATGATTACTGGTATCATTTGTTTTTTTGTTTTTTTATGTGATTAATATCAAAACATATAATAACAAAGCATAATTAATACATTTTTTATGAGTCCTTATTAGGAAAAAATCAGTTTTTCATTATACGTGCTTATGTTGTTATTGACGGAGACAACAGAGTCCGTAACATTTCTAGAGGAACCGCAATTTAGTTTGTCCCCATTTCCTGTTTCCCGTTTTGTTTATTTCCGCTGTTTATTTCAGATGAAAACACGGCTTGTGATAAATATTGCTAAAAGCTTAGTTGATATTTCATATTTTTGAACTTATTGTAAAATCTAGTTATATACAGTTGTAAAAAATGCCATTTATACCGTGCTTATCCTGTATCGTATATCGCACAACGTATATCGCAGATCGTAAATCGTATATCGTATGGTATCAGACAAAGAATGCATCGCATCGCATCGTAACGAATCGTAAAGGTAAAACAGACCTGCTATCGCACATCGCATATCGCAGATCATATATCGCATATCGTATATCGTCCGTATTTCTATCGTATTCCAATCGTATTTTTTGACAACTGATACGTTAGCACCACTGTACACTCATTTGACCAATGTATCAACGAAAAACTAATTCAGAGTAACAGTATGGTATATCTGGACCTCAGTGGTGCGCCAATATCAAGTTTAAGATTTTTAGAAGGTTGTTTTAACCTGGAAACATTATTACTTGCAGAATGCTATGCATTAAAAGACGAAGAGTTTCATAATCTAATTCACTGCAAGAGACTTAATATATTGGACCTAGGATTCACATGTGTTACTGGAAACACACTGGCAGCAAGTCTTAAGTCAGACGTTTTACATCATCTTGAATTGTTCAAGGTTTTGATAACTCTTCAAGAGATTGAGCTGATTTTAAAGGAATGTAAAAATGTTCAGTCAGTCAGATGTTACTTACCTGATGATGTTAGTTTTTTGGAGTTCAGTGAGTTTGTTAAAGAACATAGTAATGTATGTTTTTCATTACAGCCAAAGAAATTTAGACTATATAGGTATGAAGTAAATTAAACACATGCAAATGATAGAAATCATTTTTTTTTCAAGAGATTGAGCTGATTTTAAAGGAATGTAAAAATGTTCAGTCAGTCAGATGTTACTTGCCTTATGATGTTAGTTTTTTGGAGTTCAGTGAGTTTGTTAAAGAACATAGTAATGTATGTTTTTCATTACAGCAAAAGAAATTTATACTATATAGGTATGAAGTAAATTAAACACATGCAAATGATAGAAATCATTTTTTTCAAGAGATTGAGCTGATTTTAAAGGAATGTAAAAATGTTCAGTCAGTCAGATGCTACTTACCTGATGATGTTAGTTATAGTTATGTATGTTTTTCATTACATGCAAAGAAATTTATACTGTATTGTTATGAAATAACTCTAAATGCATGTAAATGATGGAAATTAGTTTTTTTGCAGAAGTAATTTTTAGTCAGATTGAAAACATTAATAAATGTTCAGGACACACGTTGTCTCTATAAATGTATACATATCCTTGTGAATGGAGAAAAATACTGAGCTATGATATACGCGTAGTATCTTCTTCCTATGTCAACATATTCTAAAAAGGCTCAATTAAGCCTATCAGATATTCGACAAATTTTCAATCAATGTATTTTTTAGGCTTGATTCTGTATTTTATTTGTAACAATGACTGAGATTATTGTGCTATATTCTTCTTATATTTGTTAAAAGAAAATCATAATCTAAATAAAAGTTGCTCTGATTGAAAAGCGCCAAGACAGAGAATGTACAACCCTGCTCTTTCAGAGAAAAATTTATACTTATAGTGAGTTAATCCTTTATATAGTGACCAGTTTGTCATTTTTATATGAATAAAAGCATATTATTATTAAATGACCTATCTTACTGTGTAGATCATATGTAATATGTAACATTATACTGTTGTAGATCATTATGTACCTTTTATGATTGATATAGTAATAGCGGACCTAGGTAGCTGCAGCAAGTGTTATTATTCAACACTTTTGAGTGAGTCAATTTTAAATAAATGTTGTTGTTTTGATATACATTGCTTAAAGTTTCAAATGAATAACATAAATGTAACAATTTTTAGCAGAAAATAACAGAAGATTAAAGTATGGCTACATTATTTTTATTGTGTTGAACAAGAATATATGCTAGTAAATACATATAAATAAGGAGTGCTTTCTAGACAAAAAAAAAATAGAAAAAAAATAAATATAAGTCATTATCCTGTTCAGTGTTGAAGTTCTTGAAAATAATGATCACAACTTTTATTCACAAGGTTGAGGTATTTTGTTTCTTTTAACCCATTTTAGGTAATTTTGTTTGTGTTGGTTTGTATGGAGTTAGATTAGTTTCAATCTGATTGAGGTTTGAAGAACAAACCAGAAATGTACATGATCAAAAAATCAACAGACAGTAGCTTTTTCAGGAAATGTATTATTAATTATTTTGCAATGTACATTTGGATGTTCTGTTAGCTTTTTTGTATAGTTCATATATATTTTCTTAGAGTTTTAGAGTACAGTTGATGTAGACAAAAAATGTTGAAGTGCCTTGTTTATTAAACTGTACATGGAAAACATACCTCATGCCCAGGAAATGATCATAAATATATTAATTGACTGCATTTAAGATTTGGACATGTAAGCATGTTTTTCTTTGAAAGATTATAAATCATCTGTTTTATTGGAATCTCTGTAATATTCCACTTGCAAAATGATGCAAAAATTTCTTTGACCTATTTTTTCATTTTTATGACTATTATATGCTGTGCATCATCAATAGGATTGATAGCATTAAGGGGGGGGGGGGCAAATATTCAGTTCAAGTTTCATTAAACATGCTTTATCGTTTGTCTCCTTGAAATCTGTTGAGATGGAAATTATGTCACATGGGGTAAAAAGAATAGGTCACAAGTGTATATTATAGAAAAACATTGTTTTAAATTTGAGATTTTTTTACTTATTCGGCGTGATTTTGGATTTTTTATACACGAGGTCAAAAAGCATGTCAGACTTGTTAAGGATGTAGATGTCACATTTTGGACTTAATCTATATGAATCTTGATCCTAATATGTTTCTCCATAAAGTTTTAGTTGGGTTTGAAATTCAGTAATGAGAGATTAGAATGTAGGTCCTGAGGTAAAACCAATGAATGATGAGTGAAACAGTGTAGAGGTTATAAATACTTTTTGCCAAAATAAAATTTGGTAAGAATATCTGTGTCATTAAAATCTTGGTTGATTTTTTGATGGCCACATTTTAAGATAGAAGGTCACTAGATTAAGCTATTCCCTCATAAAGAAAACCTTTAAGAAAGCTATGCAAACAGCAAAATACCTAATCAGCCTGTGAGTTACTTGCAGGGTGATCAGGTTTTATGCTGTTTGCTGCTCCTTAGTTGACTAGAAATGAGAACTAACAGTTGAATTAAACTGGCTTTCTGCAGATCAGACTTTTAGTGGTACTTAATGTGAGCATCATAATGAATCTGCATGAGAGAAAGGGTAAAATCATTTACCCATCTAAAATCTATAATTTGTTTATTTTTATTCATATAAACAATCAATTAATCTGCTTGCTGGTCTATTTTTAGATTTCTAGAGTAGTTTTTATATAAAAAACCCATCTAAAATCTATATTTGTTTTTTTTTATTCATTTTCTACCAGACATTTTGTAGGGAATGAATGATGTGTAATAATGGTAAACATTTGATTTCTTTCCTCTGAGGCATATTTCACTTTTATGTTTTTACAATTTCTTTTACCATAAGCAAGTTATTTCACTTTTTTATTATTATTTAATTTTTATTTTACATTTCTTCTGACATCAAGACTCTGGACAGATCATTTTGAAATTCATGCAGGTGGGGATATCCACTAAAATGTTACAAAATAATTAATTTTTTTTTATTCATTCTCTTTTAGCCATTTAAATAAAAAAACATTTAAAAAGGCCTGTAACCATACAAGTGATCATATTTCTCAAGTCATTATCTTGTACTTTACTTCTTTTTCATTTTATATTTTATACTATACTGATAGAAAAAAGTTTAGCAAGTTACTTTCAGTGAAGGTTGTACAATAATCAAATACATGTATATAACAATGTTTCAATTGTTACTGCATGCATTGGCAGGTCTTTGACAAGGTAATTTGATAGAATGATTTTCATTTTAAACAAGAGAATAATGTTTGATAATTGTCCTTTGTTTAACAACTTTTTGACTCATAAAACTAAAGGTCTATATCCTTTACACATTTGAATCTGTAAACCGGTTGATGTTGAATTCTGGTAACAAAAACAAGTTTTAGAAACATCATGAATATTCTCATTTAACTGCAGTAGTCCTTTGAAAATATCATTTTATTGAATTATCTACCTTTACATTAAATTAAATGTGATTTCAGATGCCTCACATTAAACATATTCATGATTTTTTTTTTATTTATACTTTACTACGCATCCTATATTGAAATTATCTTTTGAGATGACAGAAACTCTTAAGCCAAATATATGTTGCCTATGGGAATTCCCAGCTTATAACTTGCTAAACTTTTTTCCATCAGTATATATTACCCTCTTCATAATTGTTTGTATCTTTTTTCACAAGATTAGTGACATACAGTTGCAATAAATAATGAATGTAAACAAATGCTGACTTATTATTGAATGTTTTGTGTCTTAAATGAAAAATTAAGCTTTTCATGACATCCTTAAAGTAAACGTGTTGAAGTGTCACTTAAGTCAAAAAAATAGATGTAGGAGTATTGTTACACTTGAGTGGGAGGCACTCTAGCTGCCACCTATTTTGGTGTAATGTTGCCATTTACCCAGTGAGTTAATGAACCCTTCAGTGTAAGGTGAAATATCATCCCCCAAAAATTATATAATTGTTTCCTGTAAATTGGTTTTACTTTTCCTTTCTCAATGAAATAATTATTACACCGAAAGAAGAGAGCTTTTACTCCTGTTTGGCCGTAAACTTCCACCTACCAGTGAAGAGCTGAATTTCCTCAAACTTATTTATGAAAGGTTAGCTCTTTCTTTTTTGGCAACTTTACACCAAAGCGGGTGGCAGCTAGAGCTGCCTCCCATTTTGGTGTAATGTTACACTCCATTTTTACAGTGTACTAAATGTCTGAGGTAACTATAATTAAATATATGCTTGTGACACATCAGTTTGAAAATTACACCATTTGATAACAATTTTAATGCGGTTAAATAATCAAAATAGTAAAATAAAAACTGTACAAAACAGATAACTCAGAACATATATATTTTCATAAAGGCCAATTCTTCAGATAACAAAAAAAATGTGAATTTGTACCGAAATTCTGACCAGTGGCAAAACCAAACCCTTTAAATTTTTCCCCAAAATT
>CM037792.1:48944666-48962369 GCA_021229015.1 Solen grandis | reverse complement strand
AATTAAAATACTAATAATCAAATTTCATTTTATATTTAAAATTTTTAAAGGTTAAAAATATTATATAAAATATTAATTATGATAAATTTAAATTTTTTAATAACTAAAGCATATAATTCTGGAATTTGATAAAGGACATCATAACACATATAAAACATAAACAACCTTTCATAAAAATATCATATTTGATATGAAAATTAATAAAATATAGGTGAAGGACACATTCAACAGTCAGAGGGACATATTAAACAGTCTCAGGGACATAATCTACAGTCTCAGGGACATAATCTACAATCGCAGGGACATAATCCACATCACAGGGACATAATCAACATTACAGGGACATAATCACTCGAAAACTATAACCCTAACCCTAACCCTAACCCCTAACCCTAAACCCTAACCCTAACCCTAACCCTAACCCTAACCCTAACCCTAACCCTAACCCTAACCCTAACCCTAACCCAAACCCAAACCCTAAACCCAACCCTAACCCAACCCTAACCCTAACCCTAACCCTAACCCTAACCCTAACCCTAACCCTAACCCTAACCCTAACCCTAACCCTAACCCTAACCCTAACACCCTAACCCTAACCCTAACCCTAACCCTAACCCTAACCCTAACCCTAACCCTAACCCTAACCCTAACCCTAACCCTAACCCTAACCCTAACCCTAACCCTAACCCAACCTAACCCTAACCCTAACCCTAACCCTAACCCTAACCCTAAACCCCTAACCCTAACCCTAACCCTAACCCTAACCAACCCTAACCCTAACCCTAACCCTAACCCTAACCCTAACCCTAACCCCTAACCCTAACCCCTAACCCTAACCCCTAACCCTAACCCCTAACCCTAACCCTAACCCTAACCCTAACCCTAACCCCTAACCCTAACCCCTAACCCTAACCCCTAACCCTAACCCTAACCCTAACCCTAACCCTAACCCTAACCCCTAACCCTAACCCTAACCCTAACCCTAACCCTAACCCTAACCCTAACCCTATGTTTCAAGCTTACCACGAACTCTAATCTGCATACCCCGTCGCGACATTGGAAAAAGTTGCTTTCAATTTCAGAAAGATATTTCGATGCATCTTTGTAGAGACTTCTCTCACATGGTGTACTTTGAATACCTTTTACAATCAGTATTGATGCAGAAATAGGATGAACCCGTGTCGTTGGATAACGGTGTGGTAAATCACTGTACATCTGAGCAAATCTGATGTCTTCGGGACAAACGTCTCTAAGCAAGGCAGAAATACTGAGATCCCTACCATCCAAAGACGTTTGAAAGTTTGCACATTGTCCAAAGGAAAAGGCAGATATAACTTGGCAGCGAGGACCAGTCACTTCTTTAATGCCTTGCCGGCTCCAAAAGAGATCCATTGTTCCGGAAGATATGGCATGACCTACGTGAACACACATCTCTTCCACCGCTCTCTCATCTGCAATTGGCAGTGGTACTAATCCGCTCCATTTATCTCCAAAACGGAAACTAAACACAATTTTTCTGAAATTTGGAAGTTCGGTCAGTTCTGTATTTCGCAAAGCGTTTTTAAAACTTTGGAGGATCCTAGCTTCATCTCCTGGTAAGACAAAAACCCTCTTAGCAGCGTTCAAGTTATTCTTTGCTAATGTTTGTAATGCCTCGCCACGAATCCACATTTTCTTCAATTCTAACTGAAAATTAAATCTCAGTCTCTCCATAAACTGAACAACAAGCTTTTTTTGCAAGTCGTGTGGATAAGATGAAGCTTCCTTGAAGTCAGGAAGAATTCCAAGCCAGGTCTCCCACTGTCCGTCATATATAAGCTGTGTCCCGACTGCTTCTTTCAACACTCTTAGACTGTTTTCACTATACATTGACAATTTCAAATGCTTCTTTAGAACGGGGAACAGTTTTTTCAATCCAAAAATACCTACTGGCAATAAATCTAGGTGTCTGAATTTCGACAGAAAACCATCCGCAATGCTTTTCCAGACTATGGTTACTCCATCAATATCAGACTTGAAATCAAGTTCTTCCAGATCTGCTTCAGATGTTATGTTAGTTCCTCGGACAGATATGTATTTATCACGTAGCAAAAACTGTTCAACACTTTCATACTTCCTAAAGCATTCAGCAAATCTCAAACCATTCTCTAACGCTGTGTCTAGCAGATGTAGATTTTCCACCTCATCGTCCTCGGAATCGGCCATCTGAAATGGATAAAATACAATTAATTAAATAGGAATTTTGGTAATTGAATTCATATTGATTAATTAACTCCAAATCACAGTTTCAGTTAACCCCTTAAGTGAATCGGGTTAGGGTCTCACGGGTTTTTGAGTTATGGTTAAGGTTAAGGTTGGAAAGGTTTTACAGCTAAGGTTAGGTTAGGGGTAAGGGTTGGAGTAAACTAGTCGCAAAAGAGTTTACTCCAAATGTATGATGCAGAAATTAAAAAATCTCGATAAATGTTTAAAATTTAAATCGGTACTGAGATGACGGAGGGTTAGAGTTAGGGTATTGGGTTAGGGCTGGAGTAAACTAGAGGTAAATTTACTTGCAGATTGAGGATATGATAATCTCGATAAAATAGTTAAAAATTAAAAGTTATGTCCTATAAAAAAATAAGCTTCTAATCATATATTTTTACTTCTATTAACAAACACAGTTTTAATTATGATATATTAAGGTCTAAAATTAATAACTCCACAATATATATTCAAAAAAGAAAAACTATGACACAATGCTACTTATTTGTTCAAAAAAATGAATCGTGAAAGAGAAGTGGAATATATCAATAACAACCAATACTTGTTTGATTATAACTCTGACGAAATAATAACTACTTTAACTATAAATTAAAATAAATCTATTTCCTCAAAATCACCACGTTATGATATCAATTCAAAGGAAAAAAAAAAAATAATGAAATGCAAAAGATCAACTTACCTTCAAAAAAGTAGGTAGCACAAAAATCCAGAAATATAAATCACTATCACATCTTTTCACATAAACTTGCAAAGCGTAACTGACAAAAGCGAGGAAAAATGTATAGTGAAGTCAGATAGTAAGAGACATATGCCGTAACAACAAATCATTGCACGGAAAAAGATCACGTGACTGTCAGCCATTTTGTTTTGGGTCACGTGTTGGGTCATCTGTTGACGGGTCAACATTCGTTTCAAGCCTATACCCTAACCCTAACCCAACCCCCCCCCTAACCCTAACCCTAACCCTAACCCTAACCCTAACCCTAACCCTAAAAATCAAATATAAACATTCATACCCATAACCCCTTACCTGATAAAGTTTATAAGGTATACTCTTTATACTGAAAAAGGGGTGTTAACTCTAACCCGAACCCATTACTCCAAACCTTACCCTATATTTAACCATAAATTTTGCCATTTACACAATTAATTTAAAATTCTATTTTTCATTATTTTTGACATACATGCATTCATATATACATACCTATATAGGTATTGAGTTTCAATGCGGCTTACTCTAAGGCTGACGGTTTGTGTAAGGAATTAATTAATAGTCCTGACAAAAATACACAATAGTTGGCAATAAATTCAATAAGCCCGAGCTCAAGATTTTGTCCCTGTTTCATTTGTTTTTCTTTTTTATTCGCTTCAGTTTTACTTTAAATGCTTCGAGGGATCTATCTGGTATTTGCATTTCCCGACAACGTTCTTGATAGTACTGCCATTTCTTAAACAATGTCCACTGTGGATTTGTTGAATCACTTTCATTAAGAAGACCCAATTCAACTGACGTCCATACGCTGTTACAGCGACTGCTTGGTTTGTGTTTGATCTGAGCTTCCTCTGACTCTGTTGTTGTTCTTATGCTAAGTTCATAATCCCCTATTCGGTAGGGTTGATCAACGTTGTCGTCACTCTTTGGTACATTTTCTTCTACCACTTGTGTTTTTTCTCTTATGTTTGAGGTATCCTCTGTAGACCTTTTTTTGTCCAATTTTATCGGGATTGAGGGATGAAGGCGGTACAACTTTACTGTATTCACAAATGGGACTTGAAATTTGCACTGAATTTGAAGGATCCTGAGGGACGATTGACTGACAGGAAGCTGTCTCTCAACAGAACCTAGCTTTCGATAGTCGACGTACCTTCCAAGTTGAATCAATGCTAAACAAGAGACAAAGACTAGCACCTTAATCAGGTCAACTTCTTTCAATTGCTGTTCGGCAAGTTTCTCCCAAACAGGCTTTATCCAAGGAAATGGGTTTTCTCTGTACAATGAACTATGGCAAAGTTTCATTTTCTCCATGCTTGAAACAACAACTGCATGCACCCTATCCACGTCAATACTTCCGTTGTCCCTTCCTGATATGTCAACAATGGACCAATAACCATACTTATACTCCCAGCACATAACTGCATTTCGACTCTCGTCATGTGACCTAAACGCAGGAAAGTAACCAAGAGATAAACTGTTTATACCTTTTTCAATAGATGACTCAACATTGACCTTTAGATTCTGAAGAAAGGTCCTTAATACGACAAATACCATCGGCCATTTTCCCTTCTTAACTGACATCAACCTTTGTATGAGTTCAGCGATTGTGATTCCACCGACTATTTTCTTATTAGCATTTCCGTGTGAAGCTTTCAACAGCATTGTGAAATGATCGAGTGTCAGAAACAAATTGCCAATTGAATGAAATTCTTTTAGTAAAGTCATCAAAAGTTTTTTGCCTATGACAGTTTCACTACATCCAACCAAATTTACGAAACCACTTGCGCTCTCAATCCGACGTTGCGCTGTTATGTTCTTTGTGTACAGACGCAATGGAGGCAATGTAGTTCCATCTATACAACAAGCAAAACAGTTTTCCAAAGACAGAAATCCCATTCGGTCTGTGCGGCTACGAGATGGGTACTCTAAACCTGGACCTAGGTTTATGGAATAAATTCTTGAAGTGCCAGCCATTGGATGTCCCCAGAGAAGTTTTTCCACAGCCAATTCACACTGAAATGTTTTCCAAACACTGTCTATATCACCGGTCCCCTTCTTGGTCTCAAAGGCTTCAAATAATTCTCGATGCAAATGAAGACCAACACTTCGCAACCTGTATATAATGTTGAAACCTTTCATGAATGGTACAATCATGGAATGGGTAGCTAGTAGTTGTTCGAGTTTGTCCTGTCGTATTAGGTTTGCTGCGTCAATTTCTTTTCTGATATGTTTCAAGCTTACCACGAACTCTAATCTGCATACCCCGTCGCGACATTGGAAAAAGTTGCTTTCAATTTCAGAAAGATATTTCGATGCATCTTTGTAGAGACTTCTCTCACATGGTGTACTTTGAATACCTTTTACAATCAGTATTGATGCAGAAATAGGATGAACCCGTGTCGTTGGATAACGGTGTGGTAAATCACTGTACATCTGAGCAAATCTGATGTCTTCGGGACAAACGTCTCTAAGCAAGGCAGAAATACTGAGATCCCTACCATCCAAAGACGTTTGAAAGTTTGCACATTGTCCAAAGGAAAAGGCAGATATAACTTGGCAGCGAGGACCAGTCACTTCTTTAATGCCTTGCCGGCTCCAAAAGAGATCCATTGTTCCGGAAGATATGGCATGACCTACGTGAACACACATCTCTTCCACCGCTCTCTCATCTGCAATTGGCAGTGGTACTAATCCGCTCCATTTATCTCCAAAACGGAAACTAAACACAATTTTTCTGAAATTTGGAAGTTCGGTCAGTTCTGTATTTCGCAAAGCGTTTTTAAAACTTTGGAGGATCCTAGCTTCATCTCCTGGTAAGACAAAAACCCTCTTAGCAGCGTTCAAGTTATTCTTTGCTAATGTTTGTAATGCCTCGCCACGAATCCACATTTTCTTCAATTCTAACTGAAAATTAAATCTCAGTCTCTCCATAAACTGAACAACAAGCTTTTTTTGCAAGTCGTGTGGATAAGATGAAGCTTCCTTGAAGTCAGGAAGAATTCCAAGCCAGGTCTCCCACTGTCCGTCATATATAAGCTGTGTCCCGACTGCTTCTTTCAACACTCTTAGACTGTTTTCACTATACATTGACAATTTCAAATGCTTCTTTAGAACGGGGAACAGTTTTTTCAATCCAAAAATACCTACTGGCAATAAATCTAGGTGTCTGAATTTCGACAGAAAACCATCCGCAATGCTTTTCCAGACTATGGTTACTCCATCAATATCAGACTTGAAATCAAGTTCTTCCAGATCTGCTTCAGATGTTATGTTAGTTCCTCGGACAGATATGTATTTATCACGTAGCAAAAACTGTTCAACACTTTCATACTTCCTAAAGCATTCAGCAAATCTCAAACCATTCTCTAACGCTGTGTCTAGCAGATGTAGATTTTCCACCTCATCGTCCTCGGAATCGGCCATCTGAAATGGATAAAAATACAATTAATTAAATAGGAATTTTGGTAATTGAATTCATATTGATTAATTAACTCCAAATCACAGTTTCAGTTAACCCCTTAAGTGAATCGGGTTAGGGTCTCACGGGTTTTTGAGTTATGGTTAAGGTTAAGGGTTTGGTAAGAGTAAACTAGGAAATTTACTCAATTGAGGAAATAAAATCTCGATAAATGTTAAAATTAAAGGTACTGAGATGACGGAGGGTTAGAGTTAGGGTATTGGGTTAGGGCTGGAGTAAACTAGAGGTAAATTTACTTGCAGATTGAGGATATGATAATCTCGATAAAATAGTTAAAAATTAAAAGTTATGTCCTATAAAAAAATAAGCTTCTAATCATATATTTTTACTTCTATTAACAAACACAGTTTTAATTATGATATATTAAGGTCTAAAATTAATAACTCCACAATATATATTCAAAAAAGAAAAACTATGACACAATGCTACTTATTTGTTCAAAAAAATGAATCGTGAAAGAGAAGTGGAATATATCAATAACAACCAATACTTGTTTGATTATAACTCTGACGAAATAATAACTACTTTAACTATAAATTAAAATAAATCTATTTCCTCAAAATCACCACGTTATGATATCAATTCAAAGGAAAAGAAAAAAAATAATGAAATGCAAAAGATCAACTTACCTTCAAAAAAGTAGGTAGCACAAAAATCCAGAAATATAAATCACTATCACATCTTTTCACATAAACTTGCAAAGCGTAACTGACAAAAGCGAGGAAAAATGTATAGTGAAGTCAGATAGTAAGAGACATATGCCGTAACAACAAATCATTGCACGGAAAAAGATCACGTGACTGTCAGCCATTTTGTTTTGGGTCACGTGTTGGGTCATCTGTTGACGGGTCAACATTCGTTTCAAGCCTATACCCTAACCCTAACCCAACCCCCCCCCTAACCCTAAACCCATAACCCTAACCTAACCCTAACCCTAACCCTAAAAAAATCAATATAAACATTCATACCCATAACCCCTTACCTGATAAAGTTTATAAGGTATACTCTTTATACTGAAAAAGGGGTGTTAACTCTAACCCGAACCCATTACTCCAAACCTTACCCTATATTTAACCATAAATTTTGCCATTTACACAATTAATTTAAAATCTATTTTTCATTATTTTTGACATACATGCATTCATATATACATACCTATATAGGTATTGAGTTTCAATGCGGCTTACTCTAAGGCTGACGGTTTGTGTAAGGAATTAATTAATAGTCCTGACAAAAATACACAATAGTTGGCAATAAATTCAATAAGCCCGAGCTCAAGATTTTGTCCCTGTTTCATTTGTTTTTCTTTTTTATTCGCTTCAGTTTTACTTTAAATGCTTCGAGGGATCTATCTGGTATTTGCATTTCCCGACAACGTTCTTGATAGTACTGCCATTTCTTAAACAATGTCCACTGTGGATTTGTTGAATCACTTTCATTAAGAAGACCCAATTCAACTGACGTCCATACGCTGTTACAGCGACTGCTTGGTTTGTGTTTGATCTGAGCTTCCTCTGACTCTGTTGTTGTTCTTATGCTAAGTTCATAATCCCCTATTCGGTAGGGTTGATCAACGTTGTCGTCACTCTTTGGTACATTTTCTTCTACCACTTGTGTTTTTTCTCTTATGTTTGAGGTATCCTCTGTAGACCTTTTTTTGTCCAATTTTATCGGGATTGAGGGATGAAGGCGGTACAACTTTACTGTATTCACAAATGGGACTTGAAATTTGCACTGAATTTGAAGGATCCTGAGGGACGATTGACTGACAGGAAGCTGTCTCTCAACAGAACCTAGCTTTCGATAGTCGACGTACCTTCCAAGTTGAATCAATGCTAAACAAGAGACAAAGACTAGCACCTTAATCAGGTCAACTTCTTTCAATTGCTGTTCGGCAAGTTTCTCCCAAACAGGCTTTATCCAAGGAAATGGGTTTTCTCTGTACAATGAACTATGGCAAAGTTTCATTTTCTCCATGCTTGAAACAACAACTGCATGCACCCTATCCACGTCAATACTTCCGTTGTCCCTTCCTGATATGTCAACAATGGACCAATAACCATACTTATACTCCCAGCACATAACTGCATTTCGACTCTCGTCATGTGACCTAAACGCAGGAAAGTAACCAAGAGATAAACTGTTTATACCTTTTTCAATAGATGACTCAACATTGACCTTTAGATTCTGAAGAAAGGTCCTTAATACGACAAATACCATCGGCCATTTTCCCTTCTTAACTGACATCAACCTTTGTATGAGTTCAGCGATTGTGATTCCACCGACTATTTTCTTATTAGCATTTCCGTGTGAAGCTTTCAACAGCATTGTGAAATGATCGAGTGTCAGAAACAAATTGCCAATTGAATGAAATTCTTTTAGTAAAGTCATCAAAAGTTTTTTGCCTATGACAGTTTCACTACATCCAACCAAATTTACGAAACCACTTGCGCTCTCAATCCGACGTTGCGCTGTTATGTTCTTTGTGTACAGACGCAATGGAGGCAATGTAGTTCCATCTATACAACAAGCAAAACAGTTTTCCAAAGACAGAAATCCCATTCGGTCTGTGCGGCTACGAGATGGGTACTCTAAACCTGGACCTAGGTTTATGGAATAAATTCTTGAAGTGCCAGCCATTGGATGTCCCCAGAGAAGTTTTTCCACAGCCAATTCACACTGAAATGTTTTCCAAACACTGTCTATATCACCGGTCCCCTTCTTGGTCTCAAAGGCTTCAAATAATTCTCGATGCAAATGAAGACCAACACTTCGCAACCTGTATATAATGTTGAAACCTTTCATGAATGGTACAATCATGGAATGGGTAGCTAGTAGTTGTTCGAGTTTGTCCTGTCGTATTAGGTTTGCTGCGTCAATTTCTTTTCTGATATGTTTCAAGCTTACCACGAACTCTAATCTGCATACCCCGTCGCGACATTGGAAAAAGTTGCTTTCAATTTCAGAAAGATATTTCGATGCATCTTTGTAGAGACTTCTCTCACATGGTGTACTTTGAATACCTTTTACAATCAGTATTGATGCAGAAATAGGATGAACCCGTGTCGTTGGATAACGGTGTGGTAAATCACTGTACATCTGAGCAAATCTGATGTCTTCGGGACAAACGTCTCTAAGCAAGGCAGAAATACTGAGATCCCTACCATCCAAAGACGTTTGAAAGTTTGCACATTGTCCAAAGGAAAAGGCAGATATAACTTGGCAGCGAGGACCAGTCACTTCTTTAATGCCTTGCCGGCTCCAAAAGAGATCCATTGTTCCGGAAGATATGGCATGACCTACGTGAACACACATCTCTTCCACCGCTCTCTCATCTGCAATTGGCAGTGGTACTAATCCGCTCCATTTATCTCCAAAACGGAAACTAAACACAATTTTTCTGAAATTTGGAAGTTCGGTCAGTTCTGTATTTCGCAAAGCGTTTTTAAAACTTTGGAGGATCCTAGCTTCATCTCCTGGTAAGACAAAAACCCTCTTAGCAGCGTTCAAGTTATTCTTTGCTAATGTTTGTAATGCCTCGCCACGAATCCACATTTTCTTCAATTCTAACTGAAAATTAAATCTCAGTCTCTCCATAAACTGAACAACAAGCTTTTTTTGCAAGTCGTGTGGATAAGATGAAGCTTCCTTGAAGTCAGGAAGAATTCCAAGCCAGGTCTCCCACTGTCCGTCATATATAAGCTGTGTCCCGACTGCTTCTTTCAACACTCTTAGACTGTTTTCACTATACATTGACAATTTCAAATGCTTCTTTAGAACGGGGAACAGTTTTTTCAATCCAAAAATACCTACTGGCAATAAATCTAGGTGTCTGAATTTCGACAGAAAACCATCCGCAATGCTTTTCCAGACTATGGTTACTCCATCAATATCAGACTTGAAATCAAGTTCTTCCAGATCTGCTTCAGATGTTATGTTAGTTCCTCGGACAGATATGTATTTATCACGTAGCAAAAACTGTTCAACACTTTCATACTTCCTAAAGCATTCAGCAAAACTCAAACCATTCTCTAACGCTGTGTCTAGCAGATGTAGATTTTCCACCTCATCGTCCTCGGAATCGGCCATCTGAAATGGATAAAATACAATTAATTAAATAGGAATTTTGGTAATTGAATTCATATTGATTAATTAACTCCAAATCACAGTTTCAGTTAACCCCTTAAGTGAATCGGGTTAGGGTCTCACGGGTTTTTGAGTTATGGTTAAGGTTAAGGGTTTGGTAAGAGTAAACTAACTGTAACTAGAGTTTACTCCAAATGAGGAATGAACTTAATCTCAAGAAAAAGTAATAAAACATGAATAGTGACTGACAAAACAGGTTTTACAGCTAAGGTTAGGTTAGGGGTAAGGGTTGGAGTAAACTAGTCGCAAAAGAGTTTACTCCAAATGTATGATGCAGAAATTAAAAAATCTCGATAAATGTTTAAAATTTAAATCGGTACTGAGATGACGGAGGGTTAGAGTTAGGGTATTGGGTTAGGGCTGGAGTAAACTAGAGGTAAATTTACTTGCAGATTGAGGATATGATAATCTCGATAAAATAGTTAAAAATTAAAAGTTATGTCCTATAAAAAAATAAGCTTCTAATCATATATTTTTACTTCTATTAACAAACACAGTTTTAATTATGATATATTAAGGTCTAAAATTAATAACTCCACAATATATATTCAAAAAAGAAAAACTATGACACAATGCTACTTATTTGTTCAAAAAAATGAATCGTGAAAGAGAAGTGGAATATATCAATAACAACCAATACTTGTTTGATTATAACTCTGACGAAATAATAACTACTTTAACTATAAATTAAAATAAATCTATTTCCTCAAAATCACCACGTTATGATATCAATTCAAAGGAAAAGAAAAAAATAATGAAATGCAAAAGATCAACTTACCTTCAAAAAAGTAGGTAGCACAAAAATCCAGAAATATAAATCACTATCACATCTTTTCACATAAACTTGCAAAGCGTAACTGACAAAAGCGAGGAAAAATGTATAGTGAAGTCAGATAGTAAGAGACATATGCCGTAACAACAAATCATTGCACGGAAAAAGATCACGTGACTGTCAGCCATTTTGTTTTGGGTCACGTGTTGGGTCATCTGTTGACGGGTCAACATTCGTTTCAAGCCTATACCCTAACCCTAACCCAACCCAACCCCTAACCCTAACCCTAACCCTAACCCTAACCCTAACCCTAAAAATCAAATATAAACATTCATACCCATAACCCCTTACCTGATAAAGTTTATAAGGTATACTCTTTATACTGAAAAAGGGGTGTTAACTCTAACCCGAACCCATTACTCCAAACCTTACCCTATATTTAACCATAAATTTTGCCATTTACACAATTAATTTAAAATCTATTTTTCATTATTTTTGACATACATGCATTCATATATACATACCTATATAGGTATTGAGTTTCAATGCGGCTTACTCTAAGGCTGACGGTTTGTGTAAGGAATTAATTAATAGTCCTGACAAAAATACACAATAGTTGGCAATAAATTCAATAAGCCCGAGCTCAAGATTTTGTCCCTGTTTCATTTGTTTTTCTTTTTTATTCGCTTCAGTTTTACTTTAAATGCTTCGAGGGATCTATCTGGTATTTGCATTTCCCGACAACGTTCTTGATAGTACTGCCATTTCTTAAACAATGTCCACTGTGGATTTGTTGAATCACTTTCATTAAGAAGACCCAATTCAACTGACGTCCATACGCTGTTACAGCGACTGCTTGGTTTGTGTTTGATCTGAGCTTCCTCTGACTCTGTTGTTGTTCTTATGCTAAGTTCATAATCCCCTATTCGGTAGGGTTGATCAACGTTGTCGTCACTCTTTGGTACATTTTCTTCTACCACTTGTGTTTTTTCTCTTATGTTTGAGGTATCCTCTGTAGACCTTTTTTTGTCCAATTTTATCGGGATTGAGGGATGAAGGCGGTACAACTTTACTGTATTCACAAATGGGACTTGAAATTTGCACTGAATTTGAAGGATCCTGAGGGACGATTGACTGACAGGAAGCTGTCTCTCAACAGAACCTAGCTTTCGATAGTCGACGTACCTTCCAAGTTGAATCAATGCTAAACAAGAGACAAAGACTAGCACCTTAATCAGGTCAACTTCTTTCAATTGCTGTTCGGCAAGTTTCTCCCAAACAGGCTTTATCCAAGGAAATGGGTTTTCTCTGTACAATGAACTATGGCAAAGTTTCATTTTCTCCATGCTTGAAACAACAACTGCATGCACCCTATCCACGTCAATACTTCCGTTGTCCCTTCCTGATATGTCAACAATGGACCAATAACCATACTTATACTCCCAGCACATAACTGCATTTCGACTCTCGTCATGTGACCTAAACGCAGGAAAGTAACCAAGAGATAAACTGTTTATACCTTTTTCAATAGATGACTCAACATTGACCTTTAGATTCTGAAGAAAGGTCCTTAATACGACAAATACCATCGGCCATTTTCCCTTCTTAACTGACATCAACCTTTGTATGAGTTCAGCGATTGTGATTCCACCGACTATTTTCTTATTAGCATTTCCGTGTGAAGCTTTCAACAGCATTGTGAAATGATCGAGTGTCAGAAACAAATTGCCAATTGAATGAAATTCTTTTAGTAAAGTCATCAAAAGTTTTTTGCCTATGACAGTTTCACTACATCCAACCAAATTTACGAAACCACTTGCGCTCTCAATCCGACGTTGCGCTGTTATGTTCTTTGTGTACAGACGCAATGGAGGCAATGTAGTTCCATCTATACAACAAGCAAAACAGTTTTCCAAAGACAGAAATCCCATTCGGTCTGTGCGGCTACGAGATGGGTACTCTAAACCTGGACCTAGGTTTATGGAATAAATTCTTGAAGTGCCAGCCATTGGATGTCCCCAGAGAAGTTTTTCCACAGCCAATTCACACTGAAATGTTTTCCAAACACTGTCTATATCACCGGTCCCCTTCTTGGTCTCAAAGGCTTCAAATAATTCTCGATGCAAATGAAGACCAACACTTCGCAACCTGTATATAATGTTGAAACCTTTCATGAATGGTACAATCATGGAATGGGTAGCTAGTAGTTGTTCGAGTTTGTCCTGTCGTATTAGGTTTGCTGCGTCAATTTCTTTTCTGATATGTTTCAAGCTTACCACGAACTCTAATCTGCATACCCCGTCGCGACATTGGAAAAAGTTGCTTTCAATTTCAGAAAGATATTTCGATGCATCTTTGTAGAGACTTCTCTCACATGGTGTACTTTGAATACCTTTTACAATCAGTATTGATGCAGAAATAGGATGAACCCGTGTCGTTGGATAACGGTGTGGTAAATCACTGTACATCTGAGCAAATCTGATGTCTTCGGGACAAACGTCTCTAAGCAAGGCAGAAATACTGAGATCCCTACCATCCAAAGACGTTTGAAAGTTTGCACATTGTCCAAAGGAAAAGGCAGATATAACTTGGCAGCGAGGACCAGTCACTTCTTTAATGCCTTGCCGGCTCCAAAAGAGATCCATTGTTCCGGAAGATATGGCATGACCTACGTGAACACACATCTCTTCCACCGCTCTCTCATCTGCAATTGGCAGTGGTACTAATCCGCTCCATTTATCTCCAAAACGGAAACTAAACACAATTTTTCTGAAATTTGGAAGTTCGGTCAGTTCTGTATTTCGCAAAGCGTTTTTAAAACTTTGGAGGATCCTAGCTTCATCTCCTGGTAAGACAAAAACCCTCTTAGCAGCGTTCAAGTTATTCTTTGCTAATGTTTGTAATGCCTCGCCACGAATCCACATTTTCTTCAATTCTAACTGAAAATTAAATCTCAGTCTCTCCATAAACTGAACAACAAGCTTTTTTTGCAAGTCGTGTGGATAAGATGAAGCTTCCTTGAAGTCAGGAAGAATTCCAAGCCAGGTCTCCCACTGTCCGTCATATATAAGCTGTGTCCCGACTGCTTCTTTCAACACTCTTAGACTGTTTTCACTATACATTGACAATTTCAAATGCTTCTTTAGAACGGGGAACAGTTTTTTCAATCCAAAAATACCTACTGGCAATAAATCTAGGTGTCTGAATTTCGACAGAAAACCATCCGCAATGCTTTTCCAGACTATGGTTACTCCATCAATATCAGACTTGAAATCAAGTTCTTCCAGATCTGCTTCAGATGTTATGTTAGTTCCTCGGACAGATATGTATTTATCACGTAGCAAAAACTGTTCAACACTTTCATACTGCCTAAAGCATTCAGCAAAACTCAAACCATTCTCTAACGCTGTGTCTAGCAGATGTAGATTTTCCACCTCATCGTCCTCGGAATCGGCCATCTGAAATGGATAAAATACAATTAATTAAATAGGAATTTTGGTAATTGAATTCATATTGATTAATTAACTCCAAATCACAGTTTCAGTTAACCCCTTAAGTGAATCGGGTTAGGGTCTCACGGGTTTTTGAGTTATGGTTAAGGTTAAGGTTTGGTAAATTTTAAAAAAAGGTTTTTTAGGGGTAAGGGTTGGAGTAAACTAGTCGCAAAAGAGTTTACTCCAAATGTATGATGCAGAAATTAAAAAATCTCGATAAATGTTTAAAATTTAAATCGGTACTGAGATGACGGAGGGTTAGAGTTAGGGTATTGGGTTAGGGCTGGAGTAAACTAGAGGTAAATTTACTTGCAGATTGAGGATATGATAATCTCGATAAAATAGTTAAAAATTAAAAGTTATGTCCTATAAAAAAATAAGCTTCTAATCATATATTTTTACTTCTATTAACAAACACAGTTTTAATTATGATATATTAAGGTCTAAAATTAATAACTCCACAATATATATTCAAAAAAGAAAAACTATGACACAATGCTACTTATTTGTTCAAAAAAATGAATCGTGAAAGAGAAGTGGAATATATCAATAACAACCAATACTTGTTTGATTATAACTCTGACGAAATAATAACTACTTTAACTATAAATTAAAATAAATCTATTTCCTCAAAATCACCACGTTATGATATCAATTCAAAGGAAAAGAAAAAAAATAATGAAATGCAAAAGATCAACTTACCTTCAAAAAAGTAGGTAGCACAAAAATCCAGAAATATAAATCACTATCACATCTTTTCACATAAACTTGCAAAGCGTAACTGACAAAAGCGAGGAAAAATGTATAGTGAAGTCAGATAGTAAGAGACATATGCCGTAACAACAAATCATTGCACGGAAAAAGATCACGTGACTGTCAGCCATTTTGTTTTGGGTCACGTGTTGGGTCATCTGTTGACGGGTCAACATTCGTTTCAAGCCCCTAACCCTAACCCAACCCCCCCCCTAACCCTAACCCTAACCCTAACCCTAACCCTAACCCTAACCCTAAAAATCAAATATAAACATTCATACCCATAACCCCTTACCTATAAATTTCTGAAAAAGGGGTGTTAACTCTAACCCGAACCCATTACTCCAAACCTTACCCTATATTTAACCATAAATTTTGCCATTTACACAATTAATTTAAAATCTATTTTTCATTATTTTTGACATACATGCATTCATATATACATACCTATATAGGTATTGAGTTTCAATGCGGCTTACTCTAAGGCTGACGGTTTGTGTAAGGAATTAATTAATAGTCCTGACAAAAATACACAATAGTTGGCAATAAATTCAATAAGCCCGAGCTCAAGATTTTGTCCCTGTTTCATTTGTTTTTCTTTTTTATTCGCTTCAGTTTTACTTTAAATGCTTCGAGGGATCTATCTGGTATTTGCATTTCCCGACAACGTTCTTGATAGTACTGCCATTTCTTAAACAATGTCCACTGTGGATTTGTTGAATCACTTTCATTAAGAAGACCCAATTCAACTGACGTCCATACGCTGTTACAGCGACTGCTTGGTTTGTGTTTGATCTGAGCTTCCTCTGACTCTGTTGTTGTTCTTATGCTAAGTTCATAATCCCCTATTCGGTAGGGTTGATCAACGTTGTCGTCACTCTTTGGTACATTTTCTTCTACCACTTGTGTTTTTTCTCTTATGTTTGAGGTATCCTCTGTAGACCTTTTTTTGTCCAATTTTATCGGGATTGAAGGATGAAGGCGGTACAACTTTACTGTATTCACAAATGGGACTTGAAATTTGCACTGAATTTGAAGGATCCTGAGGGACGATTGACTGACAGGAAGCTGTCTCTCAACAGAACCTAGCTTTCGATAGTCGACGTACCTTCCAAGTTGAATCAATGCTAAACAAGAGACAAAGACTAGCACCTTAATCAGGTCAACTTCTTTCAATTGCTGTTCGGCAAGTTTCTCCCAAACAGGCTTTATCCAAGGAAATGGGTTTTCTCTGTACAATGAACTATGGCAAAGTTTCATTTTCTCCATGCTTGAAACAACAACTGCATGCACCCTATCCACGTCAATACTTCCGTTGTCCCTTCTGATATGTCAACAATGGACCAATAACCATACTTATACTCCCAGCACATAACTGCATTTCGACTCTCGTCATGTGGGCTAAACGCAGGAAAGTAACCAAGAGTAAACTGTTTATACCTTTTTCAATAGATGACTCAACATTGACTTTAGATTCTGAAGAAAGGTCCTTAATACGACAAATACCATCGGCCATTTTCCCTTCTTAACTGACATCAACCTTTGTATGAGTTCAGCGATTGTGATTCCACCGACTATTTTTTTTATTAGCATTTCCGTGTGGGAAACTTTTTACAAACATTGTGAAATGATCGAGTGTCAGAAACAAATTGCCAATTTAATGAAATTCTTTTAGTAAAGTCATCAAAGTTTTTTGCCTATGACAGTTTCACTACATCAACCAAATTTACGAAACCATTGCGCTCCATCCGACGTTGCGCTGTTATGTTCTTTGTGTACAGACGCAATGGAGGCAATGTAGTTCCCTCTATACAACAAGCAAAAAAGTTTTCCAAAGACAGAAATCCCATTCGGTCTGTGCGGCTACGAGATGGGTACTCTAAACCTGACCTAGTTTATGGAATAAATTCTTGAAGTGCCAGCCATTTGGGTGTCCCCAGAGAAGTTTTTCCACAGCCAATTCACACTGAAATGTTTTCAAAACTGTCTATATCACCGGTCCCTTCTGGTTCAAAAGGGTTTAAATTAAATTTCCCATGCAAATGAAACCACACTTCGCAACTGTATTAATTTTTTTTGA
>CM037792.1:48891261-48941261 GCA_021229015.1 Solen grandis | reverse complement strand
TTTTTTTTCATTGAGCATGAGAATGATGGCAGTCAGCTGCAGTTTTACTATTTTGCTGGCAATAACTTAAAAGAAATGCTAGCTCACAACAACAAAGAAATACTGATAAAAAAGCTGTTACCACACAGTTCTCATTTATAATAAGATTACACAAGTAACATTTCCATATCAAGCACTTGGTGCAAGACTATTTTAACTGCTTCTTTATTAAAAGGTAGTTACAATAGTTTTGCATCAAGCCCTTGATATTCAGTCCTACAGATCCGTATTTTCAGGAGCATATTTTTTTAATTTTAAATTCTCCTCCCATATCCGCTTGCTGAAGTGTTAATTCTTCAGCAGATTTTAAGTATATATTGTGTTTTGGATATTGTTTCACTTGAGGATAATAGTGCAATTTTCATAAAAAAGAAAAGATAAAATAAAAATGGTACGTAATGTAAAAATTTCTGCTGTAAAATAACAGCTAAATGCATTTTAAAAGTTGATCACATTATGTCATCTAGAATTTTGTATGAATATGAGAATACTGTTTCATTGTTTATATTTTGCGTTTGCAAGTATTCTTTAAAACAGTCTGTTATTGGAAATAATCTGAATTTGAAAAATGTTGCCAAATCACGATTTGTTTATCTGCTACAACATCCATTATGTACTCCTAATACGCTCCTAATACGCAGTCGCTATACAGAAGATCTATTTAACCCTTTCCCTCATAGAGGACACCATGAAAAGACCTATGCGAACAGCATAAAACTAGATCAGCCTGCGAGTAACTCGCAGGCTGATCAGGTTTTATGCTGTTCGCAGCTCCTCAGTGGTCTGGAAATGAGGATTTTGTAATTAAATTTGGTAAGGTTTAACTGTGGTTTTCTGCAGATCAGGCTTTATGTGGTACCTACTGAATGCGTCAAAATAGTCTATATGAGGGAAAGGGTTAAAATGTCAGAAAACTGATGAAGATTCATGTATATGCAAATAAGGTATTTTTGTAAACAATTAAATGATCTTTAGTTAACGATTCTGTCAGATTTATGCGGTGTGGTAATATTGTCATTAACGAATATGCACGGATTGCATCTCTTAAACAAATCTGTAGCACCTATTTGGCTTTCCGTCTGAAGAATATGCACTACCTTTGGAAGAAATATGGGCCTATAATGTTTGTTTGTTTTTGTATAGAATAGAATTTCAGAATATAATTATGTATGTATATTTTTAAACATGTTTGCCTTCCCCTTCCTTCCCATAGTTGCTTTCAGTCATACTGAGTCAGTCTGTCAAAGATAAAAATTATTTTAAAGTTATTTAAACACGTATTTCCGGCAGTTTTGAATTACATGCAGGTTTGCCTTGTAGAAAAAAAAATGGGGGAATGGCAGAAGTGGAACAGATATGTTTTATTCAGGAAATAAGAGTTTGGTTTTTCATGCTATATCGCAGAATAATGTAAAGTTCGGATGTGTAGTAATCTAATCACGAAGGCCTGAGTGTTTAAGTCTATACAGCATCTGAAAGCAATACCATGCATTATTCTGCAATATAGCCTGAAAACTCTCTTTACATTCTAACACGTTTAGAAGACTGCAAAGTTTTATAAGTGATACAAATGTGTTGGTTTATCCAATCATTCATATGATGTTATGTCATATAAATTAACATAATTTGTTTTTAAATTTTTGGAACTGTAAATGAATTGGAATATATGGTAGGGTGACAATGAGTGAAAAGGTGCTTAAAAATAGGAGTAGGTGGGACAGATATTGCAACAAGCAGTGTTACATATCAAAATGTTCGCCAGAGTTTTTAGTTTTATGAAACTGCTGGCATAAATTGGCATAAGTGGTGGTGTTCCGAGAATCCAAGATGGTTGCCACGTGAAAAATTGAAGCTAAAATGTATATATGTTAATAGTTGTCTTTTTACACATTTTAGAAATAGGGAAAAATAAATACCGGTAATTAAAACTTCTTTGAAATGAGGTCTTTTGATGATGTTGATAATTTAAACGAATGGCCAGTTCACAACATAATACGTCCCTTCAGGTAATACAACTAGATGGGTGTTCCTCGGAGCACTTGTGTCACCTGCATTCCAGCAGTTATCAGAGAAAGGGTGAACATCAAATGATCAAAATACTTGTCACTATTCAAAACAAGTTTTGAATGCATCCACCATATAGTATTGAAGTTATGCTCTGATAATCACTTCTTATGAATGTGCGATTTCCAGGATACGAAGGGGTCTGTAGTGTAGGTTTCAAATTCAACATGTTTTTCATTCTTTAGATATGTTTTTTGTGTAGTTGAATTAATTATTTGAATTTTAAGACATGAATTAATATATTTCTGTCCAAAAATGGAGGTTTTATGAATCTATATACAAAGTGAACAAGCTGATCTCTTTTACGGAGGAATATTTTCAATTTTCAAGTCGACCAATCAAAACTTACAGTATTCATCAGCTGTTTAGTGACCTTCACCTTTAAATTTAGACAGGAAGTTCAGGTGGAATCAAACGGCCATAAAAATTCAAGTCTGATAAGGGTCTGATTTGGTGGCATAAAATAGTTTATCTTAAAATGTTGAAAAATATTTATTCTAATATTCAATATCAGTATTCAATGTGTCTACAAAACATTCAACTAAAACAATTTCTTATATGAGGACAAAAAAAAAAGAATCCCCCTGCTGTCTTTAGTGTTGTAAAAAATCATGCAAAGTTCCGCAAAGGCTGTTGTGTCAGTCAGGAAAGTAAATGCAAAAAAATATCAGTTCATAATACAGTGTCATAACGTTTTTCTTATCTTTCATAGAGCTACTACATTAGATGGTAAATACTTAAATAAGCGTTTGCTGTCTTCCATGAGATTAGCTATACAGTGGTGCTCACTTATAGCAAACTCATATAAAGCAAACACTTGGTTATAAGGAACACTTTCGCTAGGTCCCGATTTTACCCCTTCTTTACCTTGAATTAAAATCTGTGTTTGTAGTATACTTGCTTATAATGTAAAAACAGTTTATAGGAACATCTTTTCTTGTTCCAAACCAGCATTTTCAAATGTAATTTAGAAATTTAAAGCAAACTTTGAAAAACAGTTCCATCCTTGCCAAGAGAGATTTTTCACACCTCATCTGCTGTTGTTGTATTGGGGTTTACCGTCGCTGCGATAGTATTTCAAGCATATGGCGACGTCCAGCTAATTACAGGTGGAGGAAGACCCCGAGTACACAGAGGTATCCTGGTAGAACCACCGACCTACTGCAAGCCAGCTGGAAGGCTTCCTCACATGAAAAATCCGAAGTCCCTACCAGGATTCAAACCCACAGCGGTGAGGGGCTGAGAGATTTGTAGTCCATGACTGTAACCGCGGCCTCACCTCATCTACAGTCTATTTGACAAGCTTGATTGACACTTAAAATACACGTCATTACTGCTTAAATAATAATAATCATCCTTTTGTGTGTCCGAAGAATAGAAGTCTCCATTGTTATTTTACAATTTGTATTTTACATGTAGTGCATCTAAGTGTGTGCGCCTGCATGTATATACATGTACACTGTCTTGTTATACATAGCCACTGAGTGAACACATTCCATAAATTATATTAACTGTTCAATACAACTTATAAATCTATTGTGATTGTTGAAATTCTGCCCACATTGTATAAAGCCATAAATTAAGTCAGCATTTTTTTCTCTGCTTATTTGATCGCTATTTGTAGCTGTTATACTATTTGTAGTGTTTACATTAGCCCAAACACATGAAGGAAGTTTCAGTCCCCCAGCTTTAGTTCTTACTGAGATAAGAACTTACAGGGAAAAAAACTTTAAATATTCGAAACTTCAGAGAATTGGACATCTTTTTTAAATGGACAACAAAAAAAAATCTTAAGTTTAAAAGTTTCTGATCAATAACTTGGGAACACCTGGGCCTAAAAACTTCAAACTTAGTCTGGAGATTGATCACGACCAGTAGATGAACCCTATTGTTTTTGGAGTCACTTAGTCAAAGGTAAAGGTCACAGTGACCTTCATTTACTGGGAGAACACCTGGGCTTAGGAACTTCTTAGTATGGAGATTGGTCATGACCAGTAGATGTACTCTATTGTATTTGGAGTCACTTGGTCAAAGGTTAAGGTCACAGTGACCTTGATTTACTGGGCTTGATATTGAAAATGGTGACAAAGCTGTTTCCGAACAATAACTTGAGAATGCCTGCGCCTGGGAATTTCAAATTTTGGTTGGGCCAATATTGTTTTTGGAGTTACTTTGTCAAAGGTCTAAGTCACAGTGACCTTGATTTACTAGGCTTGATTTTGAAAATGGTGACCAAGTTGTTTCCGATCAATAACTTGAGAACGCCTGGGCCTAGGAACTTTAAACTTAGTATGGAGATTGGTCATGACCTGTACATGAACCCTGTTGTTTTTGGAGTCACAAGGTTAAAGGTCAAGGTCACAGTGACCTTGATTTACTGGGCTTGATTTTGAAAATGGTGACTAGGCTGTCTCTGATCATAACTTGAGAACGCCTGGGCCTAAGAACTTCAGACTTATGGAGATTGGTCATGATCAGTAGATGAACCCTATAACAGTCATGATTGTGAAATGTAAATAATATAAATAAGATCAAATATTATTTTATAAAATTGTGTGCATTGGTCACATGGCTTCAACTATCATCATGTGACTTGTATGGTGGCAGTTGTTTAAGTTACGTAGCGTGACATAACAGATGCGCAGAGTTTGGTCTGGCCTTTGGGCATACATTTTTTCAAGCATATCTTGTATATATTAAAATCTGTATATTATTAACAGTGTTTCCTTACGTAAAATTTCCAATTCATTGACATTTATTTCAGTAAAGATTAAGTTTCATCTTTTTAGCAGTGTTAATAATTATCTGTTGTAAACCTTCACCAAGATAAGTTCTGAAATTTGTAACATGCCCACGTTATAAAGCCAAACATCATACATATAATATAGCTATATAAATATTATGGCATATGAGGGGAGCATATATGTCTTACAAACATTTCTTGTTTATTTGGTGGTCATCTTGGTGGCCATCCATTTATGCCGGCAGTATCATAAACTACAAACTCTGGCGAACAATTTGCTTAAATACCATTGCTTGTTGCAATATCTATCCCAGTTCATCAATTTTTAGACCTTGATTGTCACCCTACCAATAACACAAGCTACAAGCCTTCTTTGTTTGTATAGCATTTTTTTTTTTACCATGTTAGAAGGGAAAATTAAGGATTAGTTCTATTAACCAATTATTTCAGTACTTTTCACTTGTCTAAAAAAAAATAGTCTAGAAATTTAGAAAATGTTACCCTGTCATTTTTAATTTAATTTGGTAACCATTACAGAAGACAATGTCTCCAGATAGTTAATTTTCATATACAAGCTGTCTTCTGGTAGACACATTAGAATTCTTTGTATCTGGTTTTTGAATCTGGTAATCAGGTAATATCAAGTGACCTGGCCGCTATGACCCACTTGTTTTTCTGGTTTAGAAAGAGAACTCATACCATTCAGTTTGGGAAATTTTGCTCAAAGATGTTAGAAATAGAGAAAAAATAGTCAAGAAATTACAGCAAATCTAGGGAAATATTGATCTGTTTATCAACACTTGCTATTTATAAACTCTAACTTGAGACTAATTTAAGCCCCTTTTTAGCATTCCTTGTGAATTCATGCAATGCATTCATTTTGGGGAAAAATATAATATTGTGTGGCTTTGGGTATACTGACTTAAAAAATTATGGCTTTAAAAAACGGCCTATATAGAGTAATTGCACCTTGTGTCAGAAATTATTAGATTTTCAGAAAAGCTATGAAGACAATATCTCTTGTGTTGAAATTTTAAAGAAATCCCTAAGTAAAAAGTTGATCCAGACTTATTGCCTTAATTAATTGAACATTTTTTAAAATAATCCTTTCTAACATTATTTTTTTCAAAATGTATTAACTCTTTTTAAGAAACTTAAAGAGTGAATGTATTTAATTCCCTGAAGAAAAAAAAAGTATGTACAACTGCTTTGTATTGTGACCATGCAGATCTATCACTTCCCTCAAGAATTATTTAATTAATTTTCCTCAAATTCAGTGTGTATGAAAAAAAACTAGGAAAAACCCCAGATTCTTTTCATGGGTTATCACATCTGCACCAGTGTGTTTGAACATTTGTCAGATATTCATAGCTTTTCAATTAGCTATTGCTGGAGCAGGTGACACATGCTCTCATGAACACATTTCTAATGTTTTACTCTTCTTCAGAAGTCATTCAAGCAGAAGAATGGGCCAAATTTTTGCATACGAAGAACAAAATCTATACAGACTTCGATGAAATAAGAGAAGAGATCAGCAATGAAACTGACAGAATGTCAGGATCCAACAAGGTAATCATTGAAAAGTCTTGCTTTAACCTTTAACCCTTTCCCTCATAGAGGAAACCATGAAAAGACCTATGCAAACAACATAAAACCAGATCAGCCTGCGAGTAACTCTCAGGCTGATCAGGTTTTATGCTTTTCGCTGCTCCTCAGTGGTCTGGAAATGAGGATTTTGTAATTAAATTTGGTAAGGTTTAACTGTGGTTTTCTGCACATCAGGCTTTATGTGGTACCCAATGAGTGCGTCAAAATGAGTCTATATGAGGGAAAGGGTTAACCTCATGAATATTCATGTGAAAAAAATTATATCTGTGAGCATTAATGAACTTTAAATTGGTTTATAAAACAATAGATTTTTTTTGGTCATGAAGACTGGGTAGAAGCAGAGAAACAATATTATATGAACAAACAGTGTTGACCCTGATCAGACAATTCTCCACCGTTTGCCAATGTATCAGAATGAGTCTATATGAGGTAGAGGTTTAATGAATTTTGCCAGAGTTTGTTTTACTTCAGTAAGTCTTAGTTGAAGGGACTGACCTAAAAAATTTGAGACATCAGGACTTTGACATATGTATAGGGGTATATCATTTGTCAAATTGTCAAGTCTTTGAATTCTAGATAAGGCTTTGTTGCATCAGCTTTCGGTTGTAAACATGATGTTTTTAAAAATTTGCATGCATTACTGTATATGAAGCAGATATTCCATTGTTTTCAGGTGTGTTCATAACTAAACATATTTTCTGTGAAAAGAAAATTTATTTATAAGCAAGATAATCATGCAAACATAACAAAACGTTGCTGACTTAATTCAAAGATACCATTTGTATTGAGTACAAATTGAATAATTAATCAAAGTCCAGATGTCAGTGTTAGATACCTGGTCCTTTGGTAACAAGCGCATCATGATCAGCGGAATTATCCATGGTTGAAACTAAGTCAAAGTTTAAGTTCAAATGATATGGCACCTAGAGCGATTACAATTAAAGCAATTGTTTTCACATACAGGAAAAGCCAAAGAAGACCATTAACCCTTTCCCTCAAAGACGACATCATGAAAAGACCTATGCAAACAGCATAAAACCAGATCAGCCTGCAAGTAACTCGCAGGCTGATCAGGTTTTATGCTGTTCGCTGCTCCTCAGTGGTCTGGAAATGAGGATTTTGTAATTAAATTTGGTAAGGTTTAACTGTGGTTTTCTGCAGATCAGGCTTTATGTGATACCTATACTGAGTGCGTCAAAATGAGTCTATATGAGGGAAAGGGTTAAAAGATTCAGCTTTTGTGTAATTAGCACCTGTCATACAGGTAAAATCATCAATTTCATTGCAGCAGAGGCAACCAAAACGTGTGAAAAATACTTTCCTGCTGTGGAGGTTGTGAAAGCAGCCAAAGGGTTTTGACATTTTTATGGTTAAATGTACTCAAATTATGATGTAAGGACGGCAAAAAACTTTGACACATTGAACAAGTTTGACTAATAAATGGGTCGAATTTATGAATATATATAGGGGGAAATGCTTGGACTTTTATTTAACTTTGCCACACAAGAAACTGGACTCTTCAAAGTTTGAAACACAAAAGTTCTAGTGTATGTGTTTGTTTTTATTTTCTGTTAACAGTATTTTATTGCTCTGAATACACTGGCTTGGCATTTATAATTAGTTTAGAAGAAACCTCAGTACCATTGAGAAAGTCCTTGTTCTTGAATGTTAGACTAAGAAACCTTAAGTATAAATATACATACTAATACTATTATAAGGCCAGAAAAAGATGGAATTAAACTGAGACTATTATGTTAAAATACCAGTGATACAATCTTGAACATACAAATGTATGTGTTATTCTCTACAAAGGTTGCCTTCTTGTAATGACTGCCTTTTCAGTCCATCTAATTTACGTTTGGAATTTGCTTCTTAAAATGGTTCTCTTTAGTGTCTAGCGGCATAGTATTTTAGGTTGTAACAGTTGAACCACAAACAAGTTTAAGATCACTTTGCAATTTCATCATTTACTCTAAATAATCTTATCAGTGTGAATTTCATGGTAGCTCATGCATACTGATACTGATTTTAGAAATAAGGACCAAATACTGCAATAATGTGTTGATTTCCTGTTGCCTATTTACAACTTTAAATTGTTTTTCTCACTCCTTGATGACATTGATAGGGAATTGCCTCACTTTTTATTGCACAATAAGTGCCATGTTAGAATAAAAGGGGAAACAAAGCAGATTATCAAGTGCTGAGATTGTAAACAGTATTTACCAAAAGGTATTGAAGCTGTTTGTATACATTTTCGGAGCATACTCTTTTGCTCTTATCTTTGTTTATCATTAGTGTTGCATTATCCAGCTGAAAAACATCAGTCTATCATAGCTCTGTTCTTTTGCATTTCCAGGGAATATGTACAGAAGCAATCAATCTGAAGATATATTCCCCTAATGTGATCAGTTTGACACTGGTTGACCTTCCTGGCATGACCAAGGTTCCTGTTGGTGACCAACCTTCGGACATCGAGAACCAGATCAAAGACATGTGCCTGCACTATATCAGTAACCCAAACTCCATCATCCTGGCACTGACAGCAGCCAACACAGACCTTGCCACCTCTGAAGCCATCAAACTCTCAAAAGAAGTAGATCCAGATGGTAAGCTTACTGACAACACCCTGTGTCAGTCACTGAGCTACTTCATTTTGTATTATAGAAGAAACTGATCAGACAGAAAAATATTTCATATCTGAACAGGCTTAGAGTCTGAAAAGTATTTCCATCTGATCTCTTAGTTAAACAGGAGAGGGAACAGTACAAAACTTGGAAAGCCTTGTAAGTTGATTTGTGTCATTTGGTCACAAAGGTAATTTTCGTGCCCCCTTTTGAAGAAGAGGGGGCATATTGTTTTGCAAATGTCAGTCAGATGGTCAGTCTGTCAGTCCATCCATCCATCCATCCATCCATCCATCCATCCCATCCCATCCCATCCCATCCCATCCCATCCCATCCCATCCCATCCCATCCCATCCCATCCCATCCCATCCCAATCCATCCAATCCAATCCAATCCAATCCAATCCAATTCAATCCAATCAAATCATGGAGAATGCTTGGGCCGACATTCCTCAAACTTCATAGGGTGATTGGTCATGACTTGTAGATGACACCTATTGATTTTTGGGTCACTTGGTCAGAGATTAAGGTCACAGTGACCTGGAGTGTGAAAATTGTTTCCGATTAATAACTGGACAACGCTTGGGCCCACATTCCATAAACTTCATAGGATGATTTGTCATGACTAGTAGATGACCCCTATTGATTCAGGATTTGTACCTCAAAGATCAAGGTCATGAGATGATAAGTTAAATTCTCACAAACACTGTGTAAATTAAGCATTGTCAGACTGATTACTCAAAATCTAATTGACTATTAGTTCTCAAACATTGTACAATATTTACTTATGACTAGTAGAAGAACCCTACTGATTTTTGGGGTCTGTACCTCAAAGGTCAAGGTCACAATATAATATATTAAATTCTCTTTAACATGGTGTTAAGGAAGTATTGTCCAACTTATAACTCTAAGGATCTCTTTTGTATCAAGTATTGCACAGTTGTTGCTTATAAGTAATAGGAAACCCCTTTTGACTTTGGTATGTACCTCAAAGGTCAAGGTCACAAGGGTGTAAGTTGAATTCTCACAAACACTGTGTTAAGTAAATATTGTCTGACTGACCATGAATCATTTATAATCTTTTGGTTGTATATTATTGACAGTATTTCATACACTTATGTAAATTATCTCCAATTCATTTATATGTATTTCAGTGAAGATTTAGTTTAGTCTTTTTGGCAGTGTTCATAATTATCAGTAGTAAACCCTCACCAAGATAATTTCTGAACTTTGTGACATGCCCACATTATGAAGTCAAACATCATACATATAATATAGCTATATAAATATTATGGCATATGAGGGGGCATAAATGTTTTACAAGATCATTGAATATAAATTTTCAGGCATATGAAAACTGAAGTTATCTTCTTATGTAAGTACATATTTTGATATATGTAAATACATTACAAAAAGATGCCAGTCATCAGTAGCTATTGTGTACATGTGATATAGGTCGGCGAACGCTAGCGGTGGTGACCAAGCTGGACCTGATGGATGCTGGAACAGACGCCATGGAGATTCTGTGTGGCCGTGTCATACCTGTAAAACTGGGTATCATTGGTGTGGTGAACCGCAGCCAGGCTGATATTAATAGACACAAGGTGAGAATGTTATTTTAAGTCCTTTTACTGAAGAATGGAGTTATAGAAGTTTTAATTATGTAAGTTTTGTACAGTATACAAAGATATTTTATGTTATTCTTATTTACATTTCTTTGTGACTTGTCCTGTTGGCTGTTTGGTTAGATCGTCCGCCCTGGAATCAAGAGGTCATGGGTTTTATCTCCAGCCATGACATATGGAAGATTGGCTCAAACCAAATATGTTATCCACACTAAATAAAGACTTGACTTACTTACTTACTTACTTACTTGTTGTAAAAAATTGTACTGGTATAGCTCCCTTGCATGGCTCTCAGCATACAAAGGTATGGCCTGGTGTCAGGATAATGTGACTGGGTGTAGTTTTAAGCTACATGTCTACATCGTGATATTGCAGTGTGGCAGCACTATATCAGTCTCAAGTAGACATAGCCTCCAAATGACTGAAACATTGTTGGTGGGATGTTAAACCGAACAAACAAACATTTCTTTCTCTTTTTTGGGGTGGCACTTGATAATTTTGTGTATATGAGTGGTATTAGTTTAAACCCAAGCTTCACACAATGAGGTGGAGGCAGTATAGGAATCACACACATTGTCCTGTTGTGTCCCAAAATGTTAAATACATCTTCATATTATTAAGTCAATGCAGTGTAGTTAGGGTATTCATCACCTTCAGTGATAGTTCTTGTATATTCTGGTTATGTTGGTGTCAGGAGTTTTTCTTTCCTAGAATGAAGCCTGTCATGTAATAAAGTCTTTTCTTGTTTTTCAGGACATGAAAGAATCTTTGAAAGATGAGGCATCTTTTCTACAGAAGAGGTACCCTAGCATTGCAAATAGAAATGGTACCCCTCTGTTGGCTAAGACACTTAATAGGGTAAGTCCTATAATATGCATTGAATTGCATCACTTAATTTTCACCACATCAATATATTGATCCTTTTAATTTCCTGCTTTCTAATTAAATCTTATTAAATTAATGAATTTAAAATAAATCTTGTCTAGCATATTGTTTTAGTTTTAGATATTAGAATTATGTGTTTTTAGAAATTTGCATAGAACAACTCTGAGAACAAAGGCTTGTGAATGCAATCCCATTAGAAATAAAATCTATTTGCAAGTTTTGAAAGGAAAAAAAAACTTATGCATGATGTTCAGATGTGACTTACGACAGAGATTATAATGCATTATTGATACATGTAGTACTTATTGAGGGCTGCCCGCAGAACTGATCTTAGTGCATATAGAAATAGAGGAAGTGGACTAGTTTCATGGTCAGCCCTCATTATATATTCTTGTGCATGTGTAGTGGTTACTCTGTAAATATAACACAGTTCTGTTTACAGCTGTTGATGCACCATATACGAGACTGCTTGCCAGACTTGAAGACCCGGGTGAATGTCCTGTATAGCACAGTTTCAGTCTCTTCTCAGTAGTTTCGGAGAACCAATTGAAGACAGGGTAAGTAGCATCTCAGAAACTAGTTTTGGAAAACTCGGTCTGATTCTTGACTGGTCTATGTGACTTCTAGTTCATATAACTGGCCTCATTTCAAAAGGCGTGTTTTCCACATTCAGGAAAAAAATGGTGTTTGACACAAGGGCTTCCAGACATCTGAGCTTCAAAGTCTTGTGTTTCGTATGTAAGAAGTATATTTATGAATCAAAACTGGCAAATATATATATATTTCTAATTAAAGCTTGAAAATTATACTTAGAGTACAATATTTATTTACAATATTTTTGGGCCTGCCTTTGTCATAAAAGATATTTTAGAAATCAAATGTTTCTGTTGTTTTATATTTCTACAGTGTTTCCTTTATTATTTTCCATGTTGGCTGTGTGTTATTACAAATTATTTAACCAGTATAAAGCCATATCAGTCTTAACTGGTCTCAGTCTGATCAGGTTGGTACAGTGTTTCTTCATGTACATGTTGCCTAGGAAACCATATAAAACCTGATCAGCCTTCAAGTAAATGACTGGCTGATTTGGTTTTGTACTGGATATGTAGGATAACAAGCGTATAGTATATGCACCTTAGCCATGTCATACAGTTTTTTTTTTAAATAAACAAATGAAATATGGACATGTTTGCAGAATATGAATGCCACAAAATGCCACATTGATTAATGCTGAAACATATCTCATGGAGGCATCATTGAAGCATCATCACATAAGTTTTGTATACAGTTTAGAATTGTCCAGTAATGCCTCTCATTATAATTGCAATCAAAGGAGTTAAAAATAGCAGGAGCTGAAGAATTGCAGAAATCACAAACTATTCCATATATTCCAATGCTTATGGTGGTCTAGATTTATAATTTTCCTTATTTAGTGTTTCAAAAATGATTTTTGTCTAATGTTCTTTCACCACATATACTGTGTATTGGTATCTTTTTTTTTCTCTGGTTTGAAAATGGGCAAAATGTTTCTTTTTGGTGTTAAACTCTGTAAACTATCTATTTTTAAGAGTTTGGAAGTAAGTAACAAATTTAATTTTGATTAAATTGTTTATGTTTGCCCCAGCATTATGGGCAGAGTTCTTAGGTTTTCACAATCTTTGTTTAACTGTTTAATCTTGTTTGCTATTAAACATATCTGTTCTGGATATTCACATTGCATGTTCATCTTTTTATTTATTGATATTAATTTAAAAAAATTATACTGGTACTTCAATTTTATTGCAAACTGTGTATAAGGCCTTAGTTTCATTATATGCAAACCAGTCTGAAATTTGTAAGTTTCATTATAAGCAAACCAGTCTGAAATTTGTAAGGTTTAGGTTTAAGGTATTCCATCCATCATTAAATTATAATCTTGGTCCTTCAAATGTTAAAAAGACAATGGTGTGCAGATGCAAGCATCCATTGACTTCGATTTCCAGTCTATAAAGGCTTACATTTAATATAAAAAAAATTTATGATCACAATTTAATGATGAGCTTGATAAACAATGCTACTGCTGATCAGTATCATTAAAGTGCTATGGTAATCCTTTAGGGACCTGGTATTACTGAGACCATTTTAACACAGTTTGATTTGGCTTTATTCTGTGTTTTTGATTTAAGAACTGGGAATTGTATGTTAATAAATGATAAATCTTTATCTTATACCATAGGAGATATATAGGATCTGACATGAATTGTTATTTCATATCAAATTTTACTAAACAAGTAAAATGAACTCATGAATGAGTTGAGTAAAATTTGATATGAAATAAGAATTCATGTCAGATTTTTTTCATAGTATGACTTATACTGACATTAATTGCAATTATAACAACATAGAAACAAAATCATGAATTAACGGTTGGTGAATGAATTACTATTTGTAATCTTAACACCAAGAAAATAGTTTCGTATAATAACTGAAAAAAACAACAACAAAAAAAAAACCCGATTTAGTGTGTGTATTTCTCATACATTTTCTATCATATGAATAATCTAATATCTGAATAATATGTTTCCTTTTGATCAAAGTTAGTTGCATTAAACAAATTTAATCCAGCTGTTCAAGTTCAACACACTATGTGTAGAATACACGCACATGATGCAGAGTGATGTAATGCGGCCTTAAAGTTATATGTAACATGCTAAATATAAGAAAATATATGATGGTTATAAGAAATTGGAAACAGCTGTTTGAGCATAATGTTAATAATATGTTAAAAAATGTTATTGTTTTCATGACAAGAAAAACTGCCTGTATCCCTATTTTAAAATGTCATTGAATATGACATCATGTTGTAAAGAAGGCCCCCTAATGGGAAGTTCAATTCAATAAGAGGGGGGTATTAATTCTCTTGTGGTCAAAGAAAATAAATATTTTGACTTTCAATGTTGCTAAATAACCAAATCTACTGTTTCAATGGTTGCTATTTGTTTATGCTGGATGATTTGTAGGTTCCTACTACTGCAAGAATCATGCATGTTGCATTGCTACACATCACATTATGTTGTCTACCTGTTAAATTTGGTACCTGTCTGTGAAACTCAAAAATTTCTCAGTGCCACAAAGAAAAAGTAGTAGCGAGAGGATATGTATACGGTGGATGGAACCACAAAGTCACTGCTACTGAAAATTGATCAGTTGACGGTTGTATGAACCTGGACCAAGCAATGTGGAGGAGTTCAGTGATAACTCCAGTTGCATTTGTTCTGTTATTGATTTGTGGTTTTCCTCTTGCTTTATTCACGTTTAGAGTATCATATCTATCCATAAAATTTGTTGTTTGAAATGATAAAAGCCCGTGTTTTGGTAAAATTTGTTTGAATGTTATTTTTTCCTCTATCTTTTTTCAGAGTCAGTTGTTACTACAGATTATCACCAGATTTGCCTCGGCATACTGTAGCACAATTGAAGGCACGTCACGTAATATAGAAACCACCGAACTGTAAGTAATTCTTTATATTTCCATCAACCAGTCCTGGTGACAGAAGAGGTTGCAGCATACAAGCTGTAACTTTGTGATTGTGGGTTTAGAACCCAGTCAGTACTCATTAAAATAACTAAAAATGACACTGGTATACCTCCCTTGCTTGGTACTCAGTTTTAAGGGTAATTGCAGGACTGGTTGGCCAGATGTCAGGATAATGTGACTGGGTGTGGTATCATGTCACTAGTTTTTGGCATGGTATCACTGTGAGGCAGCACTATATTATATCTATCCCATGCAGACAAATTCCCTAAATGACTTGAAATACCATTGGGGGGACCTTACACCCAAACAAACAATCCTAATTCCACCCTTACTCATGATATAATGTAACACGGAAGTTCCATAGGAAGGATATTCAGTCATCATGTTTTACTCAGTGGTGGCTACCTTATCACAGATGGGTACCAAGCAACTAAAAAACACTGACTGACTGAAATAAAGATTGTTTCATTGTCACATTTTACATTATTTGATTATTTTAGTAAAATTAACTAACTTTATTTAAAGAAATAAGAAATAAAGCTTTCTGTAGTTAATTTTGCTAAGAACACTATTTCATACCTTTTCTTGAATTGTTTAGCAGAAATAATGTGTTAAATGGTTACTGGTATACCCCGGTATATTTTCAGAATTTACTAAATAAATCTGGCATTTCATGAAATTCCTAGTTTCACAGTTATACTGTAATATATACAAGAACTAAGAAGTAAAAATGCATGCAAAGTGTAAAACATACATAAATATGAATATATATAACATATGAAACATTAAAATAATAAAACAAACCATTATCTGATATTTTTCCAAGCAAACATATGATAAATATTTTATACTTTTGAACTGAATGAACATTTATATTGCTCAGTACCTGTCACGTACTAATGTGCAGGCATAATAAAACTGCCATGGAGGATTATGACTTTGTCGGATGAAGCATACCTTATCCCCCGTCTCTAGAGGCAGGATATTGTCAGGCAAGAAACTAAAAATACACAAATATTGTGAAATGTCACTTTGTTCCCAAGCAAAATGGACTGCTTAGAAGAGACTCATAATAGCAAAAGTTAGTAGAAATTATGCATAATGAAATGCTACTCTTTAATTCTTTGGAGCACTCTGACAGTTTATCTGAATTTTTTTTCTTCAAATTTACATTTTTCACATTGATATATTAAAATAAAAAACAGAGATTGATTTATATAAGTTGTGATAACTTGTTTATGATGCCTGAATAGTGCAGTAGTAATTTGGTTTGCTTCTCAACTATGCGTCCTGGGTTTCATTCCTGGTTATGTACATAGTTGCCCATCCAGACATGTGAGTTATCTCCTGGTTATCCAGTTTCCTCCCTCAATAATGACCACATTTACAACCACCAGAGCCATCGAGAGTTGTGATAACTTGTTTTGTAAACAGTGTAAAAAAAATAAAATTTAAACTTTGAACATCAAATTTATAAATAACAATCATGGTATCCAGTAACACACAGATTAATGATATGATTACAGGTGTGGTGGAGCCAGAATCTGCTATATATTCCATGAGACATTTGGGCGAGTTCTAGAGTCTATAGATGCTCTAGTGGGATTATCTACAATGGATATTTTGACAGCTATTCGTAATGCCACTGTGAGTTATCAAACAGTTTACATTAGTGATTTTGAGAATTTGTGAGCACTTTTGTCGTAGAAAATGTCAGTTGGAATCAAAACAAAGATATTTAGTGTCTGTGTAGCTTCACTCTAATATTACTCTGAAAACAGATGATATGAAGACAGACCTGGATCCTGCAATTATAGAGTACCATTCAGTTGGTGATTTTACCAATGATATTACAGGACTCATTAAAATTTATCATTTTTAAGTTATAAAGTTAAATATCAAGCATAAAAGAACTTCTCAGTAGTACACTGTATAATAGAACTCAAATAATTAAATGTTTAATTAGTCTTATAAATACTTTATAATTAAACTTTGACATAATTATGTGACCAGGGTCCAAGGCCAGCATTGTTTGTACCTGATATATCGTTTGAGCTGTTGGTGAAGCGGCAGATTAAGAGACTGGAGGAGCCAAGTCTGCGGTGTGTAGAGCTGGTCCATGAAGAGATGCAAAGGATAATACAGCATTGTGGCACTCAGGTAGGATGCTTAACCAGGTTTTCTGAAGGAAAAATCGGGTTATTAGATTGATGGGTGGCAGATGGCTGTCAAACTTTTCTTCTGAATGCAATTCATCCTGCATTTCTTAAGGGATTTTGATTAAACTCTCACAGGATTTTTTATCATCAAGAGCCCCAGTGCATATTATCAGGATTTTGATATTATTTGCAGAGTTATGCCCCTTTGTTCATTTTGTCCATTTTAAGTTTTGAGCGAAACTCATCCTACATTACTACATGTATTTTTTATGGTAGAAAAAAGGCAAGCTGTAGGAGATTGAAAACCTGGTTTGGGGTCATTTTATGACACTTATTAATTATTGTTTTAATGGTCATTCTGCACAGGTGTGCCATTTATTGTATAGCTTTGATTGAAACTGCTACACACAGGTGTTGCAGTCTTTGAATGGTTTGAATTTTCCAAATCAATATTCACATACAAATTTATGACATGATGAATATTTTTTTTCTTTGCCATGCAGACTATAGAATCTTAACCACAATATTGTATGTGAAAACTTAAGAGACCCTGATCAGAAAGCATCTTCCAGATATTTTTATGCCCCCCCCCCCCCCAACTCCCGTAAAGAATAGGGTGTATATTGTTTTGCAAATGTCAGTCAGATGGTCAGTCTGTCAGTCGGTCTGTCTGTACTAGTGTAGACCACTTTGTTTCCAATCAATAACTGGTGAATGCTTGGGTCCACATTCCTCAAACTTAATAGGGTAATTGGTCATGACTAGTATATGACCCCTATTGATTTTGGGGTCAATTGATCAGAGGTCAAGGTCACAGTGACATCTATAGGATTGGGGGGGAGCATAGGGGGCATATATGTAGTTCCGACAACTCTTGTTAATGTTTTGCATGCACCTCAGGCGTATTGTGCATGGTGCTGCAATTTTTGAAGGGGAATGCCTTTAAGTCCTTTTTTAGTTCTCTTGGACTTTTTCTGTTAGAGTTGCCCACCTTTAGCACCTCTAGGCAGGTGCACCTACATACAGAGACAGATGCGGATACAAGGGATCCGGGTGCTCTACCTTAGCTCATTCTGAATAGACCTCCAGATTCTATAACATGCCCTGTTTATAGCACCGACACACTCAGAGCCCCTTAATCACTCTCTGAATGAATCAGGGCTAAGCTTCTAGTTAGGCAGGGAACAAGATATTTCTACCCGGATTTGAACCCAGACCCCTGGATTAGCAGTCCAGGGTGTTGCAAATGAGCCACCACTCTGCCTCGTAGTCTGTTATGAGTCTGCACTGTTTGCCAAAGCATCAAAACATGTTTACTTACACTGTTACACAGGAATATTTCATAATAATTTTATTACACTGAACCACTCGTAATGCAGATGTTAGTTCACAATAAAATCTTATTATTTTTACAGCAAGAGATGTTGCGATTCCCAAAGCTACATGATAAAATTCTTGATGTTGTCACACAGCTACTACGAAGGAGGCTTCCACCTACTAACAGCATGGTAATAAACATCTCTTCCCTGAAATTCATATTTTATTATTTTGTGACTTTAACCTTTAGCATTCAGATACACCATATCATGTTTCATCATGATAAGCTTTGTGAAAGCTGCATACAATCAAGAATGAAAACAGTAAGGATCTCAGTCTAAGTATGGCTTACAGTTCAGTGCATATCTTTTATGATGTGTCTCCATGTAATATGAATACCAGTATAGCATGTCATTTTCCATCCCTGGACCGTTTATACGGGTGTATTGGTTTTTGAGCTTGTGACAAAATTTACATTGACTTTAATGAACCCTTTGCTTCAGTAGAAGTTATTTACATCATAAAATAGACAAAAAATTATAAATGTCAATATAGTAACCAATTCCATGGAAATATAGTCATTGTCATGCAGGTAATAAAACATGGTTGCTGCACTCAGGCGCAATCCCAATTGCCCAATGAATGGTTTCAGAGAAGTCTATTGCATAGCATGCAGTTCTGTGGTGCAGTAATAACATCACAAATACTCTGATAAGGTTATGTGGGTCCCTGAGGGATCGAAACTGCAAATGTGAGGTACTTCATCACATTGTTATCTGGTGCTTTACAAGAAATGACTGTCGTTGATCATAGTCTGAGCTCTCGGTGTTATAGAATTTGTGTGTTCTGTGTTACAATAATGTCCTTAAGCCTTTTCACATATTTATGACATTTTCTTTTTAGCTCACCTGAGCACTTGTACTCACAGTGAGCTTTTGTAACCGCCTTTTTAGCTCACCTGAGCACAACGTGCTCATGGTGAGCTATTGTGATCGCCTTTTGTCCGTCGTCCGTGCGTGCGTGCGTCCGTCCGTCGTCAACAATTTGCTTTAAACAACATCTCCTCAGGAACCGCTGAAGGGATTTTGACCAAACTTCACAGGAATCATCCTTATGATGCCCTCTATCAAAGTTGTACAAATTATTCAGATTGGTTAAAAAAGTAGGTCACAGGAGCTAAAAATAGATTTTAAAAATGCAAACTTTGAAAATCTTCTTCTGCAAAACTGCAAGGCCTAGAGCTTAGATATTTGGTATGTAGCATCATCTTATGGGCCATTACCAAGATTGTACAAATCATAGCCCTACGGTGATAAATGCCCCTACACCAGGGGTCACTTGTTTTACCTAGAGTTATATAGGAAAATCTTTAAAAATCTTCTTCTATGAATCCATTTGGCCTAGAGCTTAGATATTTGGTATGTAGCATCATCTTATGGTTCATTACCAAGATTGTACAAATCATGACCCTATGGTGATAAATGCCCCTGCACCATGGGTCACTTGTTTTACATAGAGTTATATAGGAAATCTTTAAAAATCTTCTTCTATGAATCCATAAGGCCTAGAGCTTAGATATTTGGTATGTAGCATCATCTTATGGTTCATTACCAAGATTGTTCAAATCATAGCCCTATGGTGATAAATGCCCCCGCACCATGGGTTACTTGTTTTACATAAGAGTTGTATAGGAAAATCTTTAAAAATCTTCTTCTATGAATTCATAAGGCCTAGAGCTTAGATATTTGGTATGTAGCATCATCTTATGGTTCATTACCAAGATTGTTCAAATCATAGCCCTATGGTGATAAATGCCCCCGCACCAGGGGTCATTTTTTTACATAGATTTAATAGGAAAACTTTAAAAATTTTCTTCCATGAATCCATAAGGCCTAGAGATTAGATATTTTGTATGTAGCATCATCTAATGGTTCATTACCAAGATTGTTCAAATCATGACCCTATGGTGGTAAATGCCCCCGCACCAGGGGTCACTTGTTTTACATAGAGTTACATAGGAAAATCTTTAAAAATCTTCTTCTATGAATCCATAAGGCCTAGAGCTTAGATATTTGGTATGTAGTATTGTCAGGGCTAAAATGTTTAAGATTGAGTTATATCAGAATTCTTGTCTGTTTAAAAACCTTGTAATCAGTTGTAGCAATGGTACTCAGGTGAGCGATTCAGGGCCATCATGGCCCTCTTGTTTGTTTTGTTTGTTGTGCGTCGTCTGTCGTCAACAATTGCTTGTGAACACTCTAGAGGCCACAGTTTTGGCCCAATCTTCATGAAACTTGGTCAGGATGCTTGTCTACATGATTTCTTGGATGAGTTCGAAATTGGGTCATGTGGTGTCAAAAACTAGGTCCCCAGGTCAAATCTTTGAAAAACCTTGTAAACACTCTAGAGGCCACAGTTTTAGCCTAATCTTCACTAGTTTTGGTCAGGATATTTGTCTACATGATATCTTGGATGAGTTCGAAAATGGTCTTGTGGGGTCAAAAATAGGTCACCAGGTCAAATCTTTGAAAAAACCTTTTGAACATTCTAGAGGCCACAGTTTTAGCCCAATCTTCATTAGTTTTGGTCAGGATGTTTGTCTACATGATATCTTAGATGAGTTTTGAAAATGGGTCACGTTGGGTCAAAAACTAGGTCACCAGGTCGAATCTTAGAAAAACCTTGTGAACATTCTAGAGGCCACAGTTTTAGCCCAATCTTCATAAAATTTGGTCAGGATGTTTGTCTACATGATATTTTAGATGAGTCAAAAACTAGGTCACCAGGTCAAAATATTAAAAAAAATCTTGTGGACATGCTTGAGGCCACATTTTTGGCCCAATCTTCATTAGTTTTGGTCAGGATGTTTGTCTACATGATATCTTAGATGAGTTTTGAAAATGGGTCACGTTGGGTCAAAAACTAGGTCACCAGGTCGAATCTTAGAAAAACCTTGTGAACACTCTAGAGGCCACAGTTTTAGCCCAATCTTCATAAAATTTGGTCAGGATGTTTGTCTACATGATATTTTAGATGAGTCAAAAACTAGGTCACCAGGTCAAAATATTAAAAAAAATCTTGTGGACATGCTTGAGGCCACATTTTTGGCCCAATCTTCATGAAACTTTGTTAGGATGTTTGTCTATATGATATCTTGGATGTGTTTGAAATTGGGTCATGTTGGGTCAAAAACTAGGTCACCAGGTTAAATCTTAGAAAAACCTTGTGAACACTCTAGAGGCCACAGTATTAGCCTAATCTAAATGTAACTTGGTCAGAATGTTTGTTTTCATCAAATCTCGGATGAATTCAAAACTGGGCCACATGGGGTCAAAAAGTAGACCACCGAGGCAAATTTTAGAAAAATCTTGTGAACACTCTAGAGGCCTTCATTTTTGGCTCAGTCTTCATTAAACTTGATAAGAATGATGACTGTATGAATTCCCATTTGAGTGCAAATTCGGGTAGGATCAAAATCTAGGTTACTTAGTCAAATGTTAGAAAAAGACTTAAGATGCCACAATTTTTGTCATCATGCCTAACACAACAATCTTACTCAGGTGAGCGACACAGGGCCATTTTGGCCCTCTTGTATGATTCTGGAATGCAGTTCTGTGGTGACAACAGGGGGGGATCTGATCTGGGTCTCCTCTGTTTGCCAATGCTTTAACTAGAGCCTATATGAGGTAAAGGGCTTAGTCAAATTCTCCATAACCCAACATACTGAAAAGCATAATAAAGACAACTACTATCTAGACAGTTCATTTCAGGACCTGTTTCCCCTTCATAACTCTCCAACTTGATCATTAAACAACCATACTATTAAGTTAGAACAATTTACGTGCTTTTTTATTTGTAGTCTCTTTATCCAGGTTAAATGCTAAATAGGTGTTGGGGGTCTTGGGTTTAATCCCTGGTTGTAATATACTTAAGTCATAAAAAATGATACTGGTATAGCTCCCATGCTTGATCTCTACATATGAGGGTAGTTCAGGGACTTGTAGTTGGTTAACCTGGTGTCAGGATAATGTGACTGGGTGTGGTATTATTCCACATGTCTATGAAGTGATACTGAAGTGATACTATATCTGTCTCAAGTAGTCATAGTCTTCAAATGACTAAAACACTATCCCTGAGACTTTAAACTCAACAAACAAACAAATATAAATGTTAAATTCTACATCCATGTACAGGTAGAAAACCTAGTTGGTATAGAGTTGTCCTACATCAACACAAAGCACCCAGACTTCCACGAGGCACAGTTCGCCCACAAGGCAATTACTAATGACCAGGATGGTCTCAAGCAGCTGCAGAGGGAGCTGCAGCAGAAACAGATCGAGGACAGGGAACGAAAAAGGGTAGGTACCCTAGTCACTGGCGACAGAATGTGTGTTTCCTATACTTTTATTATTCTTTTGTATGCAGAATTTAAGATGAGTAAAGTGTAAATTGGAAAGTTATTTGCAATTTGTATTGAACCCTCCCTCTTCCTCATGAATATTTATGTTCATGTACAAATGTATGACTTCATTTTATACTGAACTTTAAATTGTATGGGAAACAATGGATTTTTCTTTGCTGTGCAGATTGTGTAGAATCATCATTTTGCATCCCTTTCATATCATAATTTTGTTAACCATAGTTTTCAATTCACAGCATACTGTTTTGCTTCAATTTTTTTTCTTCAGAATTAATGGAAAAATATAGGTGAACCATGATAACTCGTTCATTATGCTGTTTTAGGAATTAAATCATCTTTAGTAAAAAAAAACTTCTGTGAATGTGTACAGGATGCGTCCCCAGTTAACGATGTGTCAAGCAGTTCTTGGAAGATCACCAGCTTGATCCGTAACAACAAAATAGAGGCAGGTAGCCAGGGGGGAGACGGTCAGCTTATGGTTGCCAACTCACAACCGGGTAGTAACGCTAGCAGTGCATCTGCCTCACCTTCACACAGTAGGAAGGGAATTAACCTCTTACCAGAAGTTGTGAGTACCAGTTGTCTCCCTTTGATTGTTTATATTGAAGCTTTGAAAACATACTTGAATTTTGGGCATGTTTCAGTGCCGCTGCTTATACTGGGATTGGCATAAAGGTTACTGTGTTGCTGGAAATACTTTACTAATCATGGTCACTTTAAATGTAAGTTTTTTGTTCAAACTTTAATTTTAAACCAGATAAGATGCACAAATGTTTAGAGTATCTGCCTTGCAGTTGGGAGTGGGAGGTCACGAGTTTCATCCCCAGCTGTGAAATACCAAAGTCATTAGAAATGGTATTGATAGCTCCCTGCTTTATGCTCAGCATAGTCACACGGTAGCTCCAGGAATGGTTGGCCTAGAGTCCGTATAATATATGACAGTGCATGTTATTTTGCAATATATCTATGTTGTAATTATGGCAATGTGGCAGAACTATATCTGGGTCAAATGTACATAGTTCTTAATAACTTAAACTAAGAATCCAACAAATAAATAGTATGAGCTTTCATCAGATTGTAAAAAATTTAGTTCTTAGTATTAAAAGTAAATCTTTAAACAGAGAGAAATATTGATATGTGTAAACTGTTCCAGATAGTGGTGAAATATTTTAACTCATTGAGGATTTTGTATTAGAGTTATTTTCTTCTCACAAATGGCTGAGAGTATTAATTCATGAATCTTTTTTACCAGTTTTGTATCAAAGTTGATAAATGATTTACTGTTTGTCCATCATGAAAAGACTCACTCCAAACAATTTTAAAGAAAAATCAACTAGTTCTCTTTTCATATTCAATCATTGATTGACAACTTCTTTTGAGTTTGTTTTAAAAGAATACATTTGATCTGACGGATATTTCGTCTGATGACCAGTGACTGAAGTAGTTCAACATAAAGTGATAAGACAAAATTACTGTGTACCAACAGGTGAGCAAGAGAAATTACAAAAAAAAATGCACAAGCAATTGAATTTATATATTGGAGTTGTATAGATTATTTGATATGATTATTTTGTAATATTTTGCTTTATATCTATGTGATGTTAATTTGTATATGTATATTTTAATGTCTGTGTCCATGCTGTGTGTGTTTCTGCGTGTGTGTGTGTGTTTTATGTTATGTTCATAATGCACTTGGGTAATTTCTAATGTTGACTTCTTAATGGGATTTTTTTTACTTAAAATTTCTCTAAGTTTGTTTTCCTTTCAGTATTAAATTGCAAAATTTATTTGTTTTAATATGTGCAGTTTTCTTAAAGGTCACAATCTATGAAATATGTCTTAATTTAATATTAATTAAAATCCATCATTGAAATAGATATTATGGGGGAGCAAAACTGAATCCTCAGGGCATGTAAAGACTGTACATATTTTGTCATAAAATCTAAATTTAGCCCAGATACACAAAATCACAAATTTCAGCATGCCCATAAAGCTTTTTACCTGTTTTGCACTTTGGTAATTTCAACAGCAGTAAATCTACAATGCCTAGTAGAGACAGCAAAGGACAATCTGCACGATTCAACAGCATATCATTCTGTAAGCCTGGTGTGACAGTTTTATTGTGTCACCTGCTGTAAGGGTTCACTTTTCCGTCGTCAGTCCGTCCGTGCTCCGGTATAGATACTAAAGTGGCTATTGGAACAAAAGGGTTTTGATGTCATTCATTTCATTTGCTCTTATGTAGCTGTAATTGGATCTTGTGTGGCTAGAGAGAACAAAAGATTAGCTACATATGTATCCATACATGAGAAGGTCCATCCATCTGCCCGTCTGTCTGTCCATCACACTTTTTCTTCATGATTCAGCAGATGAGACACCTGTTCCAAAAAGCATTCTTGTTAAATTTTAATGAGCCCTTTCCTTCACAGAAGAGGTGGCTATATACTGTAGAAATCTTGCTTGTCACTTTCCATCCTGTTTTGTCCCATCATGTCCGACACTCACATCTAATGAAGACAGGCTTGGGATGCAGTGTATTAAGGTAGCGACATTGGGTAATAACGGTAAAATGCATCAAAATGGGTTTTTAACAGAATAAAATACTTCACACCTTCTTCTAATGATCTGTGAAAACAAAAATCCAATATCTCACTCCAAAATATGCGATTTATGGCCCTGAATAACCAGACCCCATATAGCCGAAAAAGCAGTCCGCTATTTCGATCACGTGACGTCGAGTAGGCGGGGCTTTCAGAGGCGCCGTGTAGGGAAATCAGTTTATACGCTAGGAAGATATTAGTTTGTCGTTTGTCAAATAACTATCAGTTACTATAGCAGCAGGTTAATGTTTATTATCACCTGAAGTAAATATGGGAAATAAAAGAAATCTTTTCAATAGTATTTAATATACTCAACATCTTAAAGTATTTGTCCTTTTATTTGAATATCGAAATGAACTTCATTTTTTTTTTCATTACACTTTATCAGTACAATTGTTTCCACGCGGTCTCTTAGAGACCCAAATAGTAACAAATTAGAGGCCCGTTAGTTGTCAACATGTAGCCAGTTACACTGGGGACAGGAAGTCTATTACGTAATATACTAGGTGACAGCTCGGGCCCCGAGTCCAGTAAACTGTGTGATATATGACCAAACGGCACACGGTAATAAAAGCACACGTGCAGTACACACAGGAAACCAGTTTTCAGGGGACACTGATTAACCCGACCCAGACAAATCAAGTCATAATCTATATAGACAATATTTTTAAACACAAAGTTTTTGTATTGTATTATTGCAAAAGTAGTAAACAAAACTTTATATATGCCAATACGTTTCAATAAGGTTATTTTCATTTAAAAGTATTCCCTCGCAATGGCTTTTTTTTATAAGCTTTTATTTGCAATTATATTTACACATACAATTAAAAATAAAAAACCATTATAATTACTAATTTTAAGAAATCAATCTGTTGTTATAGAAGTTTACAGTTTTGGTATATTGGGGTTCGTATATTGCATGTTAGCAGGATAAGAACCCGTTTATATGTAAGAAATGATGAGACAGTGTTGATAAATAAGCAAACCAATCAAAAGTCCGATAAAACCCATACTTTTTTGTCGTGAAGATTTCAGTTAAGAATCAATAAAACGACAAAAGAGAAAATTTGCTTATTATTCAAAGACAGGCGTGACGTTGATTTTATGACGTGCGCTATATACGTCTGTGCATGGAGCATAAATAATGGTTATTTTATTATAATCGATTATTTCTATTAATTTTGGAGATCTGTACCAGAATGAAGATACAGACTGATGAAACAAAATGTGTCCTTTAATTTTATTTTCATAGACATTTTGATGCATTTTACCGTTATTACCCAATGTCGCTACCTTAACCAAAACCCTAATTATGTATCATATTGAAACAGGCATAATATCAAATAATAAAATACGGTATATGTAATTAATAAATGCAAAAAACACATTTCAATCATACCCTGCCCCTACGACTGCTCGGCTTAGTGCGGCTTCGGTATCCATTATTTCCCTGTGTGGGGCCCCTTATCTCGACGCTTGAAGATAGTCACGTGACTTTTTATGTGTTATATGCCGTGTGCACTATGACACTAGATGACTTTATGGGATGTAAACCAAAAGTTTAGGTACTTATATGTTCGGAAAGTGTGAATAATGGACGATGTATCAAACAGCTAAACTACTGAGCAAAAAGAATTTAATTAAGGCTGAGCAGTTATGCGATAATCCCATTTAATTAGCACATTTTGATCACTAGTTCATTTGTATAGATACAGTTGAATACAAAAACGAAGTTATTTGGTGAAAAAATGACTTAGATATCGCTGTCCGAAATTTTCGAAAAATGTGTGCAATATGGGGAATAACAAAGGTACTAATTATATTTTGTCGACTCTGAGAACAGATATCTTGACATAAGAAAGGGGTATAACTTTTGTACTAACTATGTTTATACTCAGGTTATTCAAAACCAGTAAATTTGATAGTTGTCCATTACCCAGTGTCGCTACCTTAATCATCTTCAGTAATACATTGTAGTTCTAGTTTCATTGCATTCTCGTACAATATTTCGAGAACCACTTTCTTTGAGGAAAGTAAAATTGTATGTCCACAATGCAAAGGAAAATATATATATTTGTATATGTAGACTAGAGGATTTAGATTTAGTGTCACTTCACTTGCCAATCATTTGAATGTTGCAGCCGTCCCTGCCATTAACGAGAAAGTTAACCACACGTGAACAAGGAGAGTGTGACTTGATCCGTAAGTGTGACATCCTCACATGTATTTGGATGCTAGACTTTACTAGAGAACTGTGTATTCCAACTGTGTGAGAAAGTCATCATTGCTGAAAAAGAAGCTTAAATACTTTAAGAATAATATCTATAGAAAATGTCTGATTGTAAACATTTCTAAGTTAAGTAGGTATTTCAAGAACAAACATAAAGACAAATTAAAGAAGCTACCAGTCCTTTTATTCTCATCAACTTCAGTACTGTGTCAACAAAATATAGGTAATTTTGGCCAAAACTAGGCAATAATTTTCATAAAAAAAGCTTTATAAAACGTGATGATTTACTTGATCTACTCTTGGCATACACAGGTTTTTGGTGTTATATTGTTCTAAGGTAGGTTTTGGTGTGAAGATCTAACTAGGTGTTTTTTCTTACAGCCAGTCATGCCTCACAGACACCTGTCACCCCGTGAGCAAAGGGAGGTAATACTCATTGGTAGGTGAAATGGTTGTGGTTATGACCCTTTGATCAGTAATTTTAAAATGGTTTGAATTTCAGCCCAAAATGATTCCTCCTAGAAAATTAACAGCACGAGAACAAAGGGACGTTTCTCTTGTAGGTATGTGATGGAAAATTGAGCTTTAAACTAAATATAGATATTGTGAAAGTGACCCAGTTCAGCTTCTGCCTGGCATTTTCTATGAAATGACTATTTTTTTCATTTATGTTTCTTTTTTACTTTGACTGAATTAACTTGTGTGGCTTATTTTTATGTAATGTCTGTAGTTTAGTTCTCTTTTTTTCCTTTGGAGAGGGGGGATTTTTTGTCATCTTCATTTCTCTTTGATTCTAAATTACATTTCTGTTCTTTTTTTTTTTTCTTTTTTTTATTATTTATAAATATATTGGGTTAAAAATGTTAGGATTGATATAGTCAGAAGTCTGGTTTCTAAATTACAATACTTTCCGATACTTTGATGTTACTGAAACAATATTTAGTGCCAAAGTACAAGCCAGTGTCATAGCCTCTGGATAAGTATTTCAGGTTGTTACCTTGCTTGGTAAAATATGAAACCAAGTTAAGATTATAAACATTATCTTTATATTAATGATTCTCATCCTCTTATTTCATACCTCATGAGATACCTATCAATTTTAACATATGCATGTGGCTGGCATTGGTTCACCATGGCACAGTGGGTTTCAGTGGCTTTCTCAGACATTACATTTATCTGATTAGTACTGGCTAGTTCACAAAAGCTTATTTGACTCAGGAACAAAAGCTTGACCTTTGCAGATTTGCCTTCTACTGAGCACATTTTGTACTTACAATTAACTATTAACCTCATTTAGATGTGTTTTGATTCCTTTGCAAATAGACCAGACCCATTAAGAAGGAACTGCACAGTGACAGTAAAAAGGATACATTTTCAGCATATTATTCCCTTACTTTGTAAAGTTATTGACTATTTAGGAATCACGTGCATCCCTTGTCACATATAGTGATAGCTCTAGTTCATGATCTGTCATATAATTGTTATGTTGATTGTCTTTTTTTTTTCCTTTTTTTTTGAGATATTTGAAAAATGTTGCATGTATTAGAAGATACTGACTTTTGGCATTTGGTTGTACAGAAGATCCTGTAATAGTGGTCTCCTCAGAATAACAGCCAATCTGTGAACAAAGGCCAGGGACTGTATTCCAAGTATTGAATAGATAGAGAAATTAACCTCTAAATAACAGCCACCTCTAGATAAGGGCCAGTTTTTAATTTCTTTTATTTGGCCTTTGTTCACAGGTTATACTGTATTATATTTTTCCCCTTGAACATGAATGAAAAAAAATGATATTTTATGTTTTATATATTATATGCTGTTGAGGCCTTGAAAATGAAATTGACGTGTTTCAATATTCATAAGTTCTATAGTTTCTGTAGTATTAGGAAGATATTCAGTTGTTTTGCATAGGAAAGTTTTGGAAAGCACGGTTAGCATAATGTATAAGAATTGATTTTATTTCACACTGGCAATTTATCACCTTCAGTGATAATCAAGTTCTCCACATCTGATGCTGTTTCTTTAGTGACACTTGAATGTTCGTTGTGCGTAAGTGCATCAACCGTCAACAATTTTTGTGTCGCCTGCATAGCATGGCAGACACATAGGGATCACTTTGTCCGTCGTCGTCGTCGTCGTCGTCGTCGTCGTCGTCGTCGTCGGCGTCGTCGGCGTCACACTTTCTTGTCCGGAGCATAACTCGAAAAGTATTTGAGGTATCACCTTGAAACTTAAAACATGGATAGATCACATTGAGGTGGAGTGCAGTGCACAAGAATGATAACTCTGACTTTCGTATTTTCTGAGTTATTACCCTTTGTTGATTTAGTTTATTTTTGTCCGGCCATAACTCAAAAAGTATTTGAGGTATCACCTTGAAACTTAAAACATGGATAGATCCATTGAGGGAGTGCAGTAATTTCAGTCTTAATTTTTGTCCAGGGCATAACTCAAAAAGTATTTGAGGTGCTGACTTAAAACTTTATAGATAGATAGATCTCATTGAAGAGGAGTGCAGTTCACATAAATGATAACTCTCACTTTCTTTTCTCCTGAGTTATTGTCCTTTGTTGATTCTCAGTCTTTATTTTTGTCAGGAGCATAACATAAAAAGTATTTGAGATATTGCTTTGAAACTTCATAGATGGAAAGATCTCATGGATTTGTAACTCTGTTTTATTTTCTGAGTTATTTCCCTTTGTTGATTTTCAGACTTAATTTTTGTCTGGGGCATAACTCGAAACGTATTTGAGGTGTTGACTTGAAACTTCATAGATCTCAATGGTCTGAGTGCAGTGCACATGAATGATAACTCTGTTTCTCTTTTTCCTTGAGTTATTGCCCTTTGTTGATACTCAGACTTCATTTTTGTCTGGAGCATAACACGAAAAGTATTTGAGGTATTACTTTGAAACCTCACAGGTGGAAAGATCTCATGGAGTGCATTGTGCAAGAATGATAACTGTTGTATTTTGGAGTAATTTCCCTTTGTTTATTTTTTTTGGATTTAATTCTTGTGTGGTGCATAACTTGTAAAGTGTTGCCTTAAACATTTATAGTAGATAGATCTCATTGGTCTGAGTGCAGTACACAAGAATGATAACTCAATAATGATAATGATGACTACAAACTTGCAACATATATAATTAACGTCATAAGTGCTTAATGACGTCATAATTTTTCTTACAGTTAATGTTTTGAATTCATAGTCATTCTGACACTCCTCTGATGAAGACTGTATAGTCGAAAGTGCTCGGGAAAATTATTACATATTGCACTGTTTGAATATTTTATTCCCCCCCCCCCCCCCCCCCCCAAAAAAAAAAAAAAAATATATATATATATATATATGTGTGTGTGTGTGTTATTTTGTACCTCACAAAATAGATTATGCTTTATCAATAATTTGTCAAAAGATCGATTTTCTAGTCAATTCTTTCATCAAACATGCTTAAATGCAGGCGACACAAGTGTTCCGAGGAACACCCACATCTAGTTAGTGTTTACACTTTAGCATCTTCATTTCTTAGGCAATCATCTTCAAAGTTATGACAATGTTTATGACCATTATCTTTCGATCAAGTTTGATTATGGCTGAGATAAGCCAAATTTTCCCCTTTTAAAAAACCATTTATCGACATATGGCTAAGATCGACCAATAAGGACAGGAGTTATGTCCCTAAATAATTTTTTAAAAAATGCCTGATTTCACTTTGTTACATTGTGTTTTTATATTTTAAACAGTCATCTGCAAACTTTGTGATAATGTTTATGACCATAATCTCTTGATTGAGTTCGATTATGGCGGAGAATGAAGTTATGGCCCTTCTAATATCCAAAAATGCCACATTTCACTTTGTTTACACTCTAGTGTCTTTCTTTCTTGAACAATCATCTTTAAACTTTATGACAATGTTTATGACCATAATCTCTTTGTCAAGTTTGATTGTAGCAGATATTTGTTCATTAGATGAAGAGTTATGGCCGTTTATTTATAAAAAAAAAATGCCAAATTTCATCTTGTTTATTTTGTCCAGACCATAACTCAAAAGGTATAAAAAATATCAAGATGAAACTTAAAACGTGGATAGTTCTCATTTAGGGGAAGTGCAGTGACTAAGAACCATATCTCTCATTTGGGTAGTTATGGAGTTATTGCCCTTCTTAAATTTTCATATTTAATAATTGTCTGGGCCGTAACTCAAAAAGTATAGAAGTTATCAAGATGAAACTTCAAATGTGGATAGATCTCATTGAGGGTGAGTGCAGTTACCAAAAAAACATAACTCTCTGTTGCATAATGTTGGAGTTATTGCCCTTTGTAAATTTTTATACTCCCTGAAGGGAGTGCATATAGTTACCGCTTTGTTCATTCGTCTGTCCTTCCGTCTGTCCATCATAATTTTGTCCGAAGCATTACACAATAAGAGGCATCAACATGAAACTTTATAGGTAGATAGACCTCAATGAGGAGAAGTGCAGTGTACAAGAACCATAACTCTATTTGGCATAATTTAGGGGTTATTGCCCTTTGTTTTTTATACTTAAATTTTGTTTGGAGCATAACATCAAGCCTATAAGAGGTATCAACATGAAACTTCATAGGTAGATAGATCTCAGTGAGGAGAAGTGCATTGTACAAGAACCATAACTTTGTTTTCTTAATTTAGGAGTTATTGCTCTTTGTTATTTTTCATACTTAAATTTTGTCCGGAACTCATATTGTATCAAGTGACAAAGTGCAGATAAGGGAGCATCCACCAGTTGTCCTGGCTCTTGTCATACTTGTTCAGGACGTAACTCAAAAAGTATAAAAGGTATCAAGATGAAACTTTACATGTAGATAGATCTCAATGAGGGGAATTGCAGTGACCTAGAACCATAACTCTCTGTTGGATAATATTGGAGTTATTACCCCTTGTAAATTTTCATACTGGGCTGTCATTCAAAAAGTATAAAAGGTATCAAGATGAAACTTCATATGTGGATAGATCTCATTGAGGGGAAGTGCAGTGCCCAAGATCTGTAACCTTCATTTGCGTCATTTTAAAACCTCTGTGACAAATCGGCATATATTAATAGGTACACTTTATAACTGCAACTAGCTGTAGATTTAGTCATGCTTGTGAGCTACTGGGCAGGGAATATAGCATCTCAGCACCTTTATTAAGGACTTACCATAGTGTTACATGCTTATCAAATATCAGCTTCTTAGAAGGACACAAGCCGGTTGTGCAATTGCTGGAAAATTTCGCAAATTGTATATTGAGATGAATCCAGGGATTATCCTATCTGAGTTTAAAAAAAAAAAGAGAAAATATCTTAATTTAGATAAAATAAATGAGAACTTTATGTCCAGTGAGAAATTTATGTCATAGTATGATTGGTTTACAATATTGAAAGGATTTTTCTTTTTAGCTCACCTGAGCATAGCTCAGGGTGAGCTTTTGGGATACTTGATTGTCCGTCGTCCGTCAACAATTTTGATGTTTTATACACTAGAGGCCACAATTTTGATCCAATCTTCCTCAAACTTGGTCAGAATGTTTGTCTTGATGATATCTTGAACCCTTTTGAAAATGGGTCAGGTTGGATCAAAAAGTAGGTCAGTAGGTCAAATCTTAGAAAAATTTTGTTTACACACTAGAGGCCACAATTTTGATCCAATCTTCCTCAAACTTGGTCAGAATGTTTGTCTGGATGATATCTTGAACCCTGTCGAAAATGGGTCAGGTTGGATAAAAAGGTAGGTCAGTAGGTCAAATCTTAGAAAAATCTTGTTTACACACTAGAGGCTACAATTTTTAATCCAATCTTCCTCAAACTTGGTCAGAATGTTTGTCTTGATGATATCTTGAACCAATTTCGAAAATGGGCTGGGCCGGACCGAAAAGTAGGTCAACAGGTCAAATCTTAGAAAAATCTTGTTTACACACTAAAGGCCACAGTTTTGATGCAATCTTCCTCAAACTTGGTCAGATTGTTTGTCATGATGATATCTCGAACCAGTTTGAAAATGGGTGGGCTGGACAGAAATGTAGGTCAGTAGGTCAAATCTTAGAAAAATCTTGTTTACACACTGAGGGCAACATTTTTGGTCCAATCATCCTCAAACTTTGGCAGAATGTTTATCATGATGATATCTTTTGTGGATGGAGTCAGAAAATTCCTGAACATTGTTTCACCTCATCATCTTAATTCTAAAGCAATCTGTTTTGTACAGGCAATGAATGATACTTTTCTCAGGTGAGCGATCTAGGGCCATCTTGGCCCTCTTGTATCTAGAATATTTAAATGAAATTTCAAGAAGAAAGGAAACACACAAAATCTCACCCCAGGATAATCCCTGCATATTATTACCGGTAAAGCACTTCTTAAGCATTAAGTGGGTACCACTGAATTTATTTTTTTCTAATTTAAGTAGAAAGTTAATCGGAACCCCAAATTTTAAGATTCATGTCTTAAAGAATAACTAAAAGTATATTTGCCTTATGTTGATGGTCCAAAAAGTCGCATTTTAATGTTTTTATGCAAATTTGGCTAAAATTTCAATTAAAAAAGCAGTTTTAGTTAAAAAAAACAACAACAACAAGCAAAAAAACACAATGATGTATACATTCCTTTTTACATTTTCTGAAAGCCTTTACTATCAGAGGTTTGAATCTGAAAAAAAAAAAGAAGAAAACTTGTACATTGATTTTTTTATCAAGAAAAATATACATAGAATTTCTGTCTGATAGAAAGAACCTGCTGAAATGCCTTTAATGCTAAATAGATGATGTTGCATAATTTAAAAAATAATTTTGATACTGGTTTACTTTATCTTGTTTTTTTTTCTTCAAAATATTAACTACTGATTTGCATAAATATGGGTAATCATGCAGTTCCTTGGATTTGAATACTTGTGTCATACTAGACTGTAATCCTAGGACCTGTTTCACTAAAGTTTGCTTTCATCAGAAAAAGTGCTTTACAGTTACAGAAATACAAAACTTTGTGGAATGACTTTTTCATATGGTCCATTGGCATGGTTATGCTCATTTCTCACATAGCAGGGGTGTAAAATTTCAAAATCTTCACTCACCTATCCCAAATTTGAGAGAGTAAATTCAAGAATAATGCAAACAAAAATTTTTTTTTTCCCCTTCTTTGATGTTTATTCACAATGGCGAGTGGAATTCTAGTGAAAACCACATGTACCCTGAAAAAATTACATGTGTCTTTTATTAAAATAAAATTGAGAAGCCTGTCAATAAGAATTTTAACTTGTTAATGAAAGGTAGCATTTTAAAACTTGATCAGGATGAGAATTACTCTGCATGGTCTGTTTTTCATGAAACATCTCAACTTTGAACTTGAAAATTTAAGGTCTAGAATTCCTTGTTTTTGACCAATAGCAAAAAAAAAGTATTTTTATGTTAGCAACAGGAAATGGTCATTAATATTTTCAATTGTTGTAATTATCATGTTACAGACTTTAAGATTGTTTAGTTCTCAACCAAAGATGTTTCATGATACACAGGCATGATCTGGTTGTGTAAATTGTAAAACCACCAGTAAAAGGTAGACATGTACTATGTATATTTTGTTTTATGATTATGATTTTGTATACCAAATAAAGGGCTTGATGCAAAGCTAAGATCACTATAAATAATCAATCACAGTAGTTGTGCGCCAAGCCTTTGAAGTGCTATACAGTTTGATTATCATATGACATCTTGTTTAAAGCAGGAATTGATGAATCACAATGATTACTTTCTCCCATTTCAGAAAAGCTGATCAAGTCGTACTTCATGATTGTGCGTAAGAACATCCAGGACAGCGTTCCCAAGGCAATCATGCACTTCCTGGTGAACTACGTAAGGACAATCTACAGAGTGAGCTGGTGAGTCAGCTGTACAAGCGCGAGGAGATCGACACGCTGCTGGAGGAGTCGGAACACATCGCCATGCGCAGGAAGGAGGCCCAGGAGATGGTGCAGGTGGGAAACTGTCATGTTTCTGGAGTTTATGTACTCTGTTGAATTGATGTTAAAAATAATGAGAGAAAAAAATTCTTGTAAATTGGGAAAAATATCTACAGTGAAACCTCTTTACAGCAGCATTCATTATAACAGCATCCTCTTTACAACAGCAGTAGCCTTGATAACTTAAGTGCATAATCCTTCTATGTCTCTTCTTTACAATGGCAATGTCTTTATAGCAGCAAAATTCACTGAAACAAACACTGCTGTTGTAAAGAGAGTTGGCTGTAAAAGCTTTTGTTCATGATGGGAAACAGGATCTCTTTTGTGTTGTACCTAGTGAGATGTCATATTTCATTTGTGTAACAATCAGCCAAATTGCTGCAAATGATTGCACAATGGTAAATGTTTATTCCACAGCAATTAAACATTCAACTTGAAAATAAATAAGGACAGATTCATAAAAGTGATATGTTATTAAGGCATTTCTTTGTGTCTTTTAGGATATTTGAGTGTGTCTTAAAGTTTAAATCTTACATTTCATGCTATTAATAAGGAATTGAACAGATAGATAGAGTTTGTCATTTATATTTCTTAGCAATTATAAACTCACAGGGTTCAACATTGATAAATTTAAAGGTTGGATTCATTGAAAATTATTATATCACTATGTAAACTGAAATTTATTGTGTGTAAAGCTCAACATCGTAAAGCAAAATGAGCATTCAGTTTATATTCTATAATGATCTGTTTTTCATTCAGTAATATATACACCCTGTTGTTAGAAAATGTAAGTAAATTAAGTATTTGCTGAAGTTAAATGCTGTTTGTATGAATTTGTCTCATTCTGTATGTATTGATTAAACGTATGTTTGAAATATGTAAATGATATGGGGAAAAAAATAAAAAGAAATATGATTGTGTGTTTGCAGGCTCTCCAGAAAGCTAGTCATGTGATTGGAGAAATAAGGGAAACGCATTTATGGTGAGCGCACAGCAGTGTGATCAGGGACAACAAGTGGCTGGAGGAAGAATCACATGCCATTAGGAGAGGACGCACACGTGCAAACTGACTGGATCAATCAATATCTAGAGAACACAAACATACACCTAGCATCAGTTTGTATCGTCATTCATGCCCTTGACAGGCAACAATATATTGATTCATGTATCCTGTGTAAAAACCAGATTAGCTTGTGTGTTTTTCATTTGTTGGTCTAGATTTATACATGAATTGTGATCGAACAAAGAATTTATTTAAGATGATTGGTATGTCACCATGGAGTATGATATAGCCTGATATGTACAGGTACTGTCCACGTAAATAAACTGTACCTACCATGAGGGTGGAAATTAAAACCTGTACTCCCACACAGATAATTTAGAGCAGCTTTTCTTTTCATGAGATTTTAAGATGGAGCTGTGATAGACTTAAGCAAATACCTTGAATTAACAAACATACTCCAAGCATGAAACAAAAGAATGGCATTTTGGGATTTCTTGAAATCAAGAAAAAGAAATAATTAAATAATGATTAATTGATTTTATATTTGTAATAACACAAATATAGCGTATTAATATAGAGTCAATTTTAATTTAACATTGTAAAAATATTAAACATTGAATATTGTATTATTTATTTCATTTTTTTCCTTAAATAATCAAGAAATTTCTGTTTGATACATTTTTTATTATTATTTAATCAACATTGGTATGAGGTTATGTAAACGTATATAGCAGGTCTGATCAGAGTGTATGAAGCAGTAAATGAGCTGAATTGAATCGGGTATTTGTTTACTTAATAACAATGTACTAGAATTTCAGTGTTTTGATTGTTGTTGTTTTGGGGGGTTTTTTGGTAATACTTTTTAACATCTATAGGGATCTATTGAAGATGATTTGGACCATATATATCAATAGCAAATTGCAAGCGCAAAGAAAAAGATGAAATATGCTTGAAAAATTAGCTGGAGACATTTTTTTTTTTTTTTATTAATAATAACTTTATGGGATCATTTTCATCTATTATTTCCATGAATTCTTTGAGGATTGCATGATTTTATAAAAGAAATATCAATGATTTTGAAATCTTAAATAAAAAATTATTACATAAACCTAATATAAAGCCAGACGGTCAAACTACAAACATATGGATACTAGTCAATTTTAGAATATTTATACTTACCTTTATATAGTTTCATTTTTCATAAGTCATTATTTAGTATGGTAAGGAACTATAAACTACTATGAATTTCAAACATTCAACTGTGTTAATTGTATATGAGATTAATATTTAAAAATATTGTAAGGACATTTTTTTTAAAAAAAAAATTTGTTTTGGTAGTTACTAGATTTGTTAATTGATTGATTTGCCCAATTATTTGAGATTGTATTTTTCTTCATACATGCATTTAGAAAAGCTAATGAAAGGTCTTATGAGAGATATAGGTATGTGTGTGCAATGAAAGCTTTTTGCTTTTCAGAAACAGAGTGCAGGAACTGCATATAGGCCACCAATGTGTTAAAAAAACCCAGTTAAAACCAGTTAAAACCAGTTATCAGTTAATTTCTGTAACACTCCTGGCTTATAGCGCCTATTGCTACCTGTACCCTACAGACCATGTTATTGTGAGGTTACAATTTACCTTTTTCTAAGGAGGAACGAATTTAATTCTTAGTTTCATGTATATGTGATATGTTTCATTCCTATTTTGTGTGTGTTTTTTTTAATACTTACAGCAACAAAAATATGTTCATGTTCATGAAATAGATACATTGGTTTATGTTTTCACATAGTGAAATATTTATGTACAGGTATGAAAGTGAGAAGTCAAATTTTGAAATCAGAACTTATTCATTCTCATTAGGTAATACATTAGTAGAGGACTGTAAGTAGCCTTAAATAATTTGAAGAAAAAAATACTTAAAGAAGTGACAATATTTTTTCTTATTATTTTGTCAAATTGGTTTCACACAAAATGCAGTTTTCTTTTTTCACCGTATCTTTTTATACCAACTTCATGGGTATATATATTAATGTTTAGTCTGTATAATTATTATATATTTCATTAGACCAGTAAAGAGTTATTGACAGTAACTACAGTAGCCCAAGGTTTTATGAAAGCATTATATCTGACAGCTACTAAATGTTGTATGAGTGTTTGAATGATTGACAAAATTTTTGACTAGCATATTATTGAGTGTAACTGCTGCAGTAGGAATATGTTTGTACATGAATGTTGAAACCAGTTAATAGAAAGGATTCAAGGTAAGTTTTATACTAAATAAACTGCTTTTGTTTTTTCCCTGTTGAGCAGCCTACAAATGAACTTGGATCAATCCTAGATATTGCCTTCTCTAACTACCCAGCTGGAAATTGTTGCATGTACCATGTACTGTGTACTATTCTGACCACCACCTGACTTCTGTCCACATGAAATTATGTTGAATAAAACAAACCTTCATGTACCAAGAACAACAAACTACATGTACTGATTTCAGCTACCATATTATCAATATTTTGAATTTGATTCTACATAATGTGACAAGGCCCTTTTTGGTAGGGGACTTTTATTGCTTTTCAATAGTCTTACTTATTTCTTATGGAAACTGACAAAGATTTATTGGTACCGTAATTGTGTTAATGCAATGTACTTCTACATAAATACAAATTGAAAGTATCTTACATAATTATCCCTACTTAATGCAATACATTCTTAAAATCTTGCTAGTACTTTTAAAAAACAGCATGAAGAATTACTCTTTATCTATTCAGAGCTGCTTGCATAAAAAATCTTTTTCATTGAAGAGTAATTGCTAAAACAATCCAACTGAGAACTTTGTGCAGGTGTTATACACTGGTTTATCAAGCTTTATATTGATATGATAGTAACTCTTTCATGAGGAATGGATTTAAGTGTTTAAAGAAATGAGGGTAAAAATGTATTTTTGATATGAGTGTCTAGGATACTGCTACAGAATGTAACATTGTTTGTTGTTAGTGGATATGGAAAATATGAGATGTGATTAAATTTGAATATGTTCATGTGCTCATAGATTGATAGTGAAATGAGTTATTAGTGATGTTTTCAAGCTACATGTATAACTCAAAAGTATGGTTGTATTCCGTATCCACTCACAACTAACAAATTTTCTCTTAATTTTATGCTAACTGATGACAAAAGGATGTATTTTGTGTTTTTGATCCTGTTCCCGTGTCAACGGTTGCCATTTGGGAGGCAGCTAGTAAATACTTGAATGCTACATATCCATATATTTACCCAACTTATCTCCCTTTTAAATAGAAAGTAGGTATGGCTGATCATATTACTCACAGTGTGTGCAATAGCCCTGAATAATATGGATTTTATCTCACCAATAGAACACAGTATTTCATAAGTTAGCATAAAATAAAGATGCATAATATCGGACCATGACAGATATTTTGTTGTGTTGTGTTTAATTATTCATATTAAATTTTGTGCTATAAGCAATATGAAGTGTTTTTCTTCTTCATTTCTGTGCTAGATTTTATGCAACTTGCAATCGTTTGAAGTGGGTTTTCTTTTGCAGAGTGAGAAAATGTGTTCTATTTTCAGCAAAACTGCATATTTGTTATTTAATCTGAAACTACCTGTCTGTTTAATGTCTTAAGTTTTTGTTCAATTGCTCAGCTGTTTCCTATTTTATTTTCCCTTTCTCAGTTTAGTTCAGTATTATTGATTCTATATTCATTGATCTCCATGTGAAATAATCCAGCTCTCCATACTCAGCGTTTTTAACCTTCTGCCTGTATTTATATAGATTTAGAAAAGTATACAGTGTGACTGAAAGAATCTGTTATTGATATAACAATGACTTTACCAGGTAATATAAGCCATAAATTTAAAGGGGACATAAGGCTTCGAGTTCTCCTAAAAGTTAAACTATACATAAGTTTGATTTTTGATGCTCAAACTCAAATCATGGCCATTAGGAAGGGATTTGAGCATATCGAGTTTAAGTCTGAGATTGTATTGATAGTATTTTTGAGAACTTTCAGCCTGGTTGACTTCACATATCAGATTTAGAATATACCTGACAATATCTCACCTCTGATAATCAGCCATCTGCCTACAGTGGCCACCATCTCCTCCATTTTTGAAGTATACATTTTTCTTTAGTCTGAACTGATACAAAGTCTTTGAGTGGTATACTGTAACTTTCAACTAGTGAGCACATGATGAGCCATACTGTTGGATAGTACTGATAGCTGGCCTTCAGAGTCCAGACTGAACTGGAGACTGTATGATGTGTCATTTACCTGACTGTGTGTGTCAAGACAGGGTCATTTCACTGCAGTGCTAATTAGTAAGGCTGCAAAATGAACAGAGTTGCTGTAAAGAGATTTCTGTTTAGAAGTGTCCTTTAGTTATGATATAAAACACAAGTAAATGTTTAAAGAGGATGTGTTACCAGAACATGATTGTCTTTTCTTTAACCCTTTCCCTCATAGAGGACACCATGAAAAGACCTATGCGAACAGCATAAAACCAGATCAGCCTGCAAGGAACTTGCAGGCTGATCAGGTTTTATGCTGTTCGCTGCTCCTCAGTGGTCTGGAAATGAGGATTTTGTCATTCAATTTGGTAAGGTTTAACTGTGGTTTTCTGCAGATCAGGCTTTATGTGGTACCTATTGAGTGCGTCAAAATGAGTCTATATGAGGGAAAGGGTTAACTAGATATATCCAGTACAAGAGAATTACATGTTTTATATTTAGATGTTCAACAGTTATTTAAACAATATAGTTTTGTATGCATGTGTATATCATTTAACTGGGCAAGTAAATGCACTTGTTGAATACAATTTAATGGTGCATTGAAAGGTGTGTCAGAATGATAGCCCAGTGAAGGGAATTAATTGTGTATCCAAGTGGACTGTATACATGTCCTGATATTCTCTATGTCTTCATTTTTTTGTTTCATGCCTGTAGGATATTACAAGTGTTGTAGGTATATGCTAACTTCTGGTCGTTGTCTTATTTCGATTAAACTTGGGCTCTGTGCAAAATGTCTGAACCGATCGGGTTCATCGTGAAATATTTTGTACTCGGCTCATGATTTTGTGTACATTATGATGTAGTGAATAGAAATAGTGTAGATTATAAGTGTGATGACCAGATATTTCTCTACATTTCCATTGATGTGTATCTTGCCTGTATGATATATAAATCAAGGTTGTCTGTGAAATTTATCGTCTCTATTGTTTCTTTATTGTTAATATTACTTTAACATACTGTCAAAGAAACAAAATCTAAAAAAAACTATTCCTTTCTATTATACTTACTTGGATTAGCTTTACTTTCGAATTTCTTTATTCATTGATGATATTCACTTATTAACATTACTTAAATGTATGAGCTAATGAGTTTTATACATTTTGATTTTCTTTTCATCTTTTTTATCTCTATCATTCAGGCAAGTTACACATACCAGCAAACGTGTACTAGTATTTCAATATTACTTCATCATTTCTGCCTTTCCTTAGTACAAGTTCTATAATCAGAATGAGGCGTAATATTGAAGTTCAGTCTGATTTCCAGTGTATTAATTTCACAATACTTTACATGGTTGTCACTTTTGTACATTAATTTCTGAACTATTGTCTTTTTGTTTAAGCTATTATGCATTAGGTGTAAATGATTTAAACTTTCATTATAAAAGTATGAATCAAAATCAGTGTAGCTTTGTTTAATTCTCTCCATAGAATTCACCCTGGAAATAATCATTATCAAAAGTACAAATAGATCTTTAAAAGCACCTGGCTTAAACTCTGACACACAGTCTATTCCAGAAGTATTAATAATTCTATTGATATCTGTTGGCCTTTGTTTGGACCCTCCGGTTATATAACAAGTCTTTGTATGAAGAGAAACTAAGAGGAATGTTTGAGTTAAATATAAAAATGCACAACTTTTGAGTGTATGAACCCAAATGAGTAGCATGTGCATAATGTATGTGAGCATATGAGCAACATATGAGCCGCATCCATAGATTTCATGTCTTCTCAAAATATAGTGGACTACCAATTTCATATAATACTGGCGTGTGTTCAGTATGCAAAAACCGTATGCAACTTGTAACTTACAGTCAGCTATGGAGTTGTCTTAGGACCATATATCATGTTATTGACGTGCACCTTATGCTCCACAATCATAGGTAGACGTGGACATCGTGGTTTATGGCACAAAGACAGTTTCATAGCTGACTGTAAGCATACAGTTGCATACAAATGGGCATGCTGAATGCATGTCTGGTGTTGGAGAAGAGCTACCTCAATCCTCTCTCTGTTTTCATTGGCCAAATCACTGTCACATTGTGATATATTTCTATGTAGGGTCAGTTGAAATCTATATAGTTGGGTTCCAACAGTCAGGCGGAAAAAAATCTTTTTTTGAAGGTCAAGGAAAAGTCAAGGAATTTTTAACTGGTCAGTGAAATTTGAAAATTGAGCAAAAGTCAGGGAATATTGTAGTTTGTAGTTGAGGTCTGAGAAAAAAAAGAAATATTGAAAATACAAGACTAAGTCACTTTCTTTGATACTTTTTTTGTGTCTAGGGGTTACTTTCGGCCGCGGCGTCATCCCCATCTGCTTGTCCGGAGCATAACTTTGTCACCATAAGTTTGAATGACTTGAGACTTGATATGTATGTTTCTTGCAATGACCCGGAGTGCAGTGCACAAGAACCATAACTACCTTTTGCGCTTTTTGAGTTATTCCCCTTTGATTTTCTTGGAGCATTTCTTGACGGGAGCATAACATTTTCACCATAAGTTTGAATGACTTGAGACTTGGTATGTATGTTTCTTGCAATGACCAGAGTGCAGTGCAAAAGAACCATAACTCTACTTGTGCGCTTTTTGAGTTTTCCCCTTTTTTCTTACATAAGTTTGAATGACTTGAGACTTGATATGTATGTTTCTTGCAATGACCTGGAGTGATACCAAATTCTTAAAAGAAAGTGACAAACTGGCATCTTTACTGTCAACAGATAAGTCATCGTCAGGCGACACATCGGACTCGCGGAGTTCTAGTCTTTTCTAAATAAGTCTGGTGTACACTATGAATATATTTCAACTTGCTCTTCAAAAACTTAGTCTTGATGTCAACATAGTCATTTGAAATTTGATGAAAATTAAGCAATTTTTATTTAAGTGGAGTAATTTACATTTATTTGAAGGAAAACATAAAAATAAATTGTAATGATTTGGAGAGAGAGACTAGTCCTCAAAGATAAAGACCAAGGTTAGGGCGCAAACATCCTAATAATCACCCCGTGTCCATGATCAACAATTTGCTTTAAGATATAACTTCTGAAGCTACTTTGTAGAAGTTGATGAAACTTGACATGTGGATCAATACAAACTTTGCTGGAATAAATATGATCATTGCAGAACTATGGTTGCTATGGCAACCAACATAATTTCCTTTAAAAAATCCTTTGAAACCAATGCTGTCAATTGAATTTCATTTGGCACAAATGGTCATCTCATATTTGCCAAAATAAAGTTGATCCCAGGAAAAATTAGGCCCTCCCAGAGGGTCCGTTATTAGCCTTATATACTCTGTATAGAAAATTTCAAAAGTTTTTTTTTTATGAAACCAGTAGTCAGAATTAAATTTCATTGGACACTTAATTGTCACCTCATGGCCCTCTACCAAAATTGCTGAAATAAAGATTCCTTGAAAAATGAGGTACCCTGGAATGGGGTCAGCTATTTTCCTAACAAATTACATATCATTTCAAAAATTTTCTCTGAAACCAGTGTTCAGAATTAAATTCTGTTTTGCATTAATGATAACCTCATTGTCCTCTTCTATAATTGTGTAAACATAAATCCCTCGAGAGATGAGGCCTGCAGATGGTCTACTGTATTATTGATATTTTCTGTATAGACCTGTATCATAAATTTGAATCTGATTGCTGTGTAATATAACTACATAAAAAAAAAAGCTTACCGTTTTAATAAGACTGATGGTAATATGGGGAACATTCTAGGACCACTATGGTCCCTTGTTTAAAACAGTTTGCCTCATGGGAATGTATATTTAATCTCAGCTTTCCTGCAATGAATTTTATTTGCCATCTTTATAATCATACTCTGGTTACAAGTTTTGCCTGAAGTTTTAATTCACTTGCCAGTGTCACTGAACACTACAGCATTAACCTTCCCCATGGAGAGTTCCTTTTCAAGTAATTTGTTACCAATTTGTGTTTCTATTTGAACACTGTTTTCAGTCTTTTTACCTAACCAACCTTAAGTATTATGAATCATGACACAAAACTGGTACATTTTAGCTAAGTTTAGGCAAAATATTTTCTTTACGACCAAAGATTTGTTGTCATGAAAGAGTTCAAATTCAATTTGAATGTATTTGTTTACAGTCTCAGTCTACTATGTCAGCATTTCAACAGAGTATTTTTATACTTTGGGTTTTGGGTATAGACCTAGAGCATACTTTTGACATCTAGTTTTGAGCAATTAAAATGAACTAGAACTATCACTAAATGTGATTAATACCCCCGCAATACTGCTTTAGAAATGATGAAGTTATTAGGATTAAGAAGAAGAGTATGAAAAAGATATTTTTACATTAGTGTTTTTTCCAGATTTTTGGCCGGGTTACACAGGTTGTGCTTGACCATTGTATGAAATTGTTTTGAATTCCAACCAGTAGTTTTAAAGTTAAGCTCCGGACAAGGAAAAGTAACAAAGGGCAATAACTCTGTAATTACAATAGATAGAGTTATGGTTCTTGTGCACTGCACTTCCTCTTATTGTGGTTGACAATTGTATGAAATTGTTTTGAATTCCAACCAGTTCTTTTCAAGTTATGCTATGGACAAGGAAAAGTAACAAAGGGCAATAACTCTGTAATTACTCTAGATAGAGTTATGGTTCTTGTGCACTGCACTTCCTCATATTGTGGTTGACCATTGTATGAAATTGTTTTGAAATCCAACCAGTAGTTTACAAGTTATACTCTGGACAAGGAAAAGTAACTAAGGGCAATAACTCTGTAATTCCTATAGATAGAGTTATGGTTCTTGTGCACTGCACTTCCTCATATTGTGGTTGACCATTGTATGAAATTGTTTTGAAATCCAATCAGTACTTTACAACTTATACTCCGGACAAGGTTACAAGTTATACTCTGGACAAGGTTACAAGTTATACTCCGGACAAGGAAAAAATACAAAGGGCAATAACTCTGTAATTACTCTAGAGTTATGGTTCTTGTGCACTGTACTTCCTCATATTGTGGTTGACCATTGTATGAAATTGTTTTGAAATCCAACTTTTTTAGTTATGCTCCGGACAAGGAAAAGTAACAAAGGGCAATAACTCTGTAATAAGTCAAGATGGAGTTATGGTTATTGTGCACTGCACTTCCTCTCCATGTGCTTGATCATTGCATGAAGTTGTATTGAATTCCAATAATGCAATGGACCGCTGGACCGACCGACCGACCACCGGGTGACTCCTATATACCCCCCCAAACTTCGTTTCGGGGGTATAAAAAGTGGAAAAAATAAATCACTTAAACACTATAATATGCAGTATATTATCATTATAACGAAAAGGTAGTAAGGGTTGGTTGATGAGGAGAATTGAAGCCAACATTCATTAATCATGCTCATAGATGAATGCTAAAGTTTTGACTAAAACAATGTTTTGGTATTGCAGACCTATCATACCTGAATATTTTATTGAGATTTGTAAGGTACAGTGTCCTTGACATCGCTTGATTGTCAGGTTCAGGTTCTGAAAGTCTTCTGCGTCAACAAACATATGACCAAGGAAAATGGTCGATGAATCAATGATTTTGTTTTGTACTCACTCAACACAGAAATACAGGGGGCTGAAATGTTCACAAGGGGAATCCGCTACAACTATGCTGAATTTTTTTTTACATGTTCACTAGAATATTTGGCCCCTGCATATTTAAACATACCTAACCCTAGCAAATATCTGCATACATTTTTCTCATACACTTGCGTACGTTAAAACTTAGTACCATATAATGGAGTGTGACAGTCCCATCATGCACCAAAGTCCATTGATAGGATGTTTCAAAAATACCCATTACTGAACCACATTATAGCTGCAAGAATGCACCAAAATTATTCAATAGGCAGGGTCTGTATAGGAATCCTGCTAATTGCCTCTCGTCCTACACTTGCCTTACATGAAGACAAGGTGAGATGCAGGTGTATATCAACTTGAGTACAAGTTCTAGTTAAATCAAGGGTTGAGAGTGAAACTAGCCTAAGTGCATATAAATATATAAGCACTTAGCCTAGTTTTGCTCTCACCCCTCAAAATGAAGATTTAGGGTCCTACCTTGAACCATGTTATTTGGGCTTTTTGAGTTAAAGGAATATGTTGTAATACTGAATCTAAGGTGTATGGTCTAATTTAAGGTAATACCCAAGTTCAGCAGAGTTTACATATTTGCTTCTATCAATGGGTATATTCTTAAATTCAGTTGAACAGCCAAGACATGGTGCTAGGTACATGTAGTCATATATCCTTGCCAGTAACCATTTATACACCTAGGTGGAGTTAACAACTTGGAAATTTATTTCTTGCTAAAGGAAATTACATGCAGCATTGACCCAACCAAGATTTGAACTACAGACCCGAGTCCAGGGTCATGCATCCTACCACTGCACTATTTCACTCAACAGTCAAATATTAAGCTGGAATGCAATTTATTTGAAATCTGAAATCTTTAACCCTTTCCCTCATAGAGGACAACATGAAAAGACCTATGCGAACAGCATAAAACCAGATCAGCCTGCGAGTTACTCGCAGGCTGATTAGGTTTTATGCAGTTCGCTGCTCCTCAGTGGTCTGGAAGTGAGGATTATTTAATTAAATTTGGTAAGGTTTAACCGTGGTTTTCTGCAGATCAGGCTTTATGTGGTACCTATTGAGTGCGTCAAAATGAGTCTATATGAGGGAAAGGGTTAAATATGGAGTTCAGAAGATGGTGAGATAGACTGGAGAAAAGAAAAACTACTGAATATAGAAACATATTTAATATTGATTTTTTTTTGAAAAAAAAAAAAAAAAGGAAACACATTTAGAAAAAGTGTAAATCATCAAATGATACATTTGTAAAAATGATTGCTGTTAATTTAGTTTTTGTCATTTATGACTACAACAGCTTTTTTGGTAAATTCTATAAATCAAAGGCACGCAGGATATTTATTTATAATGAAGCCTGTTCATTTATCTTGTATACAAATTTCAGGAAAATGGAGTTTTAAGTAAATCATCAAAATAAAGCAAAAAATAACATTACAACACAAATATTTCAACTTGCAAACATATATCTGCATCCTTGATTTGAACAACAAATTGTTAGGACTTCAAATACTTAAAATATCGCATTCAAACATTCTTAAACACACCTACAATTAAATCAGACTCTTGCTAACCAACATACAAAGCACAAAGCTAATAACAGAATACAATTTTTCCTGAGAATGAACTTCTGATCATCCTGTTAAGCTTGGTCAGATAGTACTAATACATTTCACACAAAAAATAATTTAACTCTACAAAACAGAAAAAAAGAACCTAGTACAAATTTTACACACAGAAAGAAAATTAACTCTGAGTATTGATTTAATTTATGATCTGCAAATATTCAAAATATTCAAAATACAGTGTTTGATGAAGATATTTTTTTCAATTATTCTCTTTCTATATATTAATATCTCATTTTTGATATATTTATATAAATAATGTCTAAGAAAAAATAAAGGAAACACAATCATGCAAAAAGAAAAAAAAACAAGAGGGCCAAAATGGCCCTGTGTCCCTCACCTGAGTAAGATTGCTGTGTTAGGCATGATGATAAAAAATGTGGCACCTAAGTGTTTTTCTAACATTTGATTAAGTGACCTAAATTTTGATCCTACCTAAAATTTACCCTGGTAACCTACTTTTTGACCCCATGTGGCCCAGTTTTTGAATTCATCCGAGATTTGATGTAAACAAACATTCTAACCAAGTAACATTAAGGTTAGGCTGAAACTGAGGCCTCTGGAGTGTTCACAAGGTTTTTCTAAGATTTAACCTGGTGACCTAGTTTTTGACCCATTTTCGAACTCATCCAAGATATCATGTAGACAAACATCCTGACCAAATCTAAGGAAGATTGAGTTAAAAATGTGGCCTCTAGAGTGTTCACAAGGATTTTCTAAGATTTGACCTGGTGACCTAGTTTTGACCCAACATGACCCAATTTCGAACTCATCCAAGATATCACGTAGATTAACACCCTGACAAACTTTCATGAAGATTGGGCCAAAACTGTGGCAACTAGAGTGTTCACAAGGTTTTTCTAAGATTTGACCTGGTGACCTAGTTTTTGACCGCACATGACCCAATTTCGACTCATCCAAGATATCATATAGACAAACATCCTGACCAAGTTTCATGAAGATTGGGCCAAAACTGTGGCCTCTAGAGTGTTCACAATCAATTGTTGACGACGGATGACGCACATCACACGAAGGACAAAAGGCAGTCACAAAAGCTCACCCTGAGCACAAGTGCTCAGGTGAGCTAAAAATCTTATAAAAAAATTCAAAGGTCCGCATATATTTGTCTGATAAATGAAAGACCAGAATGCACACAGGGGTGTTAAGCCAAACAAAAAAATCCATTAATAAATGGATCGTGCCTATTTCAATTGATACTGTATGTATGGAATTCATGAGATATGTGCACTTCTTCGTTGGTGGGGCAGGGTGATATATTGATTTAAGTAATGAGTGAAAGTAACTGTATGCATGCTTCCTGATAAGTGTACAGCAAGCTTGAAGCTTTATCTTTAAACTATGCAGTGACATGCAAAATATGTTTTCAAGCACAACAGTTCATTTGATAAAATTTAAATGGCAAATAGTTATTGTAAAATAACAGATCTTTACTCCTATTATGAATTTTAATACATCAAAAAGAGATTCCAGTAGCATTATTATAAGTTATGGCAGAAATATGAACAGGATTTCTAAACAAAAAGAGAAAAAAAAAACTTGGAATGTTACATCAACAAGTCCTATTTACAAAAAAATGCAACACTCTGATCAATCATTGAAGTAATGATAGCACCAACATTATTTTACTTTTTAAGGAACCAGATCTC
>CM037792.1:48841161-48891161 GCA_021229015.1 Solen grandis | reverse complement strand
TTTATTATTTTTCTAACCTTTTTTTGTGAACGGCATATCACCATGATAGAAAAAAGTCACATGTATGAAATTTTAATCAGTTATTACCACGTATTTGAACTTGATCCTAACGTTGAGAAAATTTTCATTTATGTCTTACTTTTCCCGCCAGGGGGCGTTTTGCATGAAATGTATTAATGGCTAATAACTCACTTATTTGAGGTCCGATTCAAATGCGGTTTTTTGCATTCTGTTCCTTGTTGATAGCCACATAAAATATGATAGGTTTCGACGGTACGTGTCGCTGAAAGTATTTGACCTACAGAAGGTTGAAAGTTCGAACCTCCCAAAAAACTGTGCAAATGAGGGTAGGTCTACGAAAAACCTATCCATTTTTGTTAGAGATCAGATAGAAGAATTCTGTTTGCTGCAAATGATTTGCAAGACATATACGCACAAAATATATGGGGTGGCGAATTTAAGAAATGTATGGTTTGTCCTCTGGAAGCGGTCAAACTTCACTAAATTTTAGGAAAAGTTAAAGTTTCAAAAACATGTTTTTTATCGCTTCTGACTGTATTTTTTGTTAATTCTTCATGATATTTTCACAAGTTATGTATTGTTATGTCTGAAAGGGGACCACAATAAAAAAGTTAAAAAATAAATGAAAAGGTCAAGGTCATATTACGATTATTGTGTTTTTATTCGGCCCCAAATAGCTCCAAAACTAAAAATATTTCTTTGAGAGTATATGAACAAAAGTTTTAGTTCTTGAATAGCCCTTTCCAGTGACGTTTAGTTTTTGAAGATCGGACTTGATTTGGTCATATTACGGCAGTCCAAAGTTTGATCCTTTTTTGGAATAATTGTAAATCAGTTTTTATGCTTCAAATTGTGACATATAAGAAATAGAATGTTCGACTAGTGCGACTTGTATACTTGATTGAACTATTTGCTGCATTGCTATGTACCTAATGGTAAAACTTTAATCAATTTTGTTTCTCATTTTGCCGCTAGGGGGCGCTTAGTTCGAAAGCACTCTTCTACTTATAACTCAAAAAGTTAAAGCCTGATCCAAATGCGGTTTATTGCATTATGTTTCTTGTTGATAGCCTAATAAAATATGAAAGTTTTTAGGTATGAGTGGCTGAAACTTTTTGAGCTAGCAACGGAAGGTTGAAAGTTCGAACCTCGCAAAAAACTGTGCAGATGAGGGTATGTGTACGAAAAACCTATCCGTTTTTGTTAGACATCAGATAGAAGAATTCTGTTTGCTGCAAATGATTTGCAAGACATATACGCACAAAATATATGGGGTAGCGAATCTAATAAATGCATGGTTTGTCCTCTAGAAACGGTCAAACTTCACTAAATTTTAGGAAAAGTTAAAATTTCGAAAAGATGTTTTTTGTCGCTCCTGACTTTATTTTTTGTTCATTCTTCATGATATTTTCACAAGTTATGTATTGTTATGTTTGAAAGGGCCTCACAATTAAAAAGTTAAAATGAAATTTCAAAGGTCAAGGTCATATTACGATTATTGTGTTTTTATTCGGCCCCAAATATCTCCAAAACTAAAAATATTTTATTGAAAGTATATAAACAAAAGTTTTAGTTCTTGAATAGCCCTTTCCAGTGATGTTTAGTTTTTGAAGATCGGACTTGATTTGGTCATATTACGGCAGTCCAAAATTTGATCCTATTTAGAACAATTGTAAATCAGTTTGTATGCTTCAAATTGTGATATATAAGGAATAGAATGTTTGACTAGTGCGACTTGTATTTCATTGAACCATTTGCTGCATTTCTAGGTACCTAATAGTAAAATTTTACTCAATTTTGTTTCTCATTTTGCTGCTAGGGGGGCGCTTGGCTTGAAATCACCCTTTATTACTAAAATAATTAAAGTCTGATTTTTATGCAATTTTTTTGCATTCTGTTCCTTGGTGACATCAATTTGAAACAACACTAAAAAATTTATGCGATATTTCATGAAAATGATAGTAATTCAATGCAACATTAGTTCGTTATAATGTTAAGTGGCATATCGCATTGTCGCGTGTCATTTTATACTGTTGTGTGTCGTTTGCAATTGTTGTTTATCGAGTACAATTGTCAATGTCACCATCATAAAGCAACACACACATATAATGTTGCAGTATTCGAAGTCTGTAAAAAATGTTTTCAAGTTTGCGACTACATTACAGACAGGTAATACTTAGAAGTATTCTTCTTGGTAAAAAGTTTGCTTAAACATTGCGACAAAAATGTTTGAAAGATGGCTGTGAACAGTATCAACAAGCAATTGAACGAAGAAATGTTTTTCGAATCATGCGACTCGTGAACTGAATGGACGTGCTTTTGCGAAAACCGATGATATCGCGATTGCGATTCTAGTTTTTTTTTTATTATTTTTCCGCCGGTTTTTGTGAACGGCATATCGCCATGATAGAAAAAAGGCACAATTATGAAATTTCTACCAGTTTTTTCTACTTATATGAACTTAATCCTTACGTTGAGAAAATTTTCATTTTTGTCTTTGTTTTTCCGCTAGGGGGCGCTTTGTATAAAATCATAAAAAGAGGCGTAACTCTGTTATTTGGGGTCCGATTCAAATGCGGTTTTTTGCATTATGTTCACTGATGATAGCCTAATAAAATATGATAGATTTCAATGATTGGCGTACATAAATCTTTTGAGCTACGGAAGGTTGAAAGTTCAAACCTTACAAAAAATGGTGAAAATGAGGGTAGGTCTACGAAAAACCTATCCAGTTTTTTCAGAGATGAGATAGAAGAGTTCTTTTTGTTGCATATGATTTGCAAGACATATACGCACAAAATATATGGGTTGGCGATTTTGAAAAATGCATTGTTTGTCTTCTAGAAACGGTCAAACTTTACTAAATTTTGGGACAAATTAACATTTCTTGAACACATTTGTGTTGCTCCTGATTTTAATTTTTGTTCCTTTTCCATGAAATTTTCACACTTTATGTAGTTTAATGTCCTGAATGTTCCAGAGAAAAAAAAATTAAAAAATATTGCAAAGGTCAAGGTCATATCATGATTATTGGATTTTTAAACGGCCTCAAATAGCTCAAAAACTAAAAATATTCAATGTTATCATGTGCCTATATTTGTATCCTGAAGTTTAAAATCTTATAAGTTTAAAATTTTGGAAATTTTTTTTTATAATTCAAGTAAAATAATCTTGATAAAATCGGTTGTGAAATGTAGTATCTATGACATGACAAAGTTAATGGTTTCTGGAGAAAAAAAAAAGCTTCTTATCCTGACGAGGATTACCTGTATATGCAAGCTAAAGAGGCAGACTGTCTTATCTCAAGTAGAATGAGTACCGCTGATCAATTATGTAGGTCAGCCTTTGGAGATTGGTAGCTATGTTTAAAAGCAGACTGACTTATCTTAGCCACCAATGCAGTACACTGTTATTGAAGCGAATAAATCACTATAAGTTTCTGCTCTCATCCTTACCTCTCTATCTGTCTGTCTGTCTCTCTCTCTCACATAGATTTAATTGGGCATAATGAAAAATATAGCTATGAAAATCTCAACATTAATGTTTTTATGCTAGAGTCAGTTTTGCAAACAATAAGTAATGTGTACCTTTGCATATACCTTTCTACACAAGTTTTTAAAAGTGTATATATGATTGTAAGGTTACTTGATTTCTGAATACATCTCAGCCTTAGAAAATATCTGCATCATAACAATCATTTACGAATTTTATGAATTTCATATATAATAACTTTATTATGTGTATATACAGTGCGGCTTGTGTGCAAGTCGGCACACGGAACGCACGTTACACGGACACGGAACGCACGTTGCACGGACACGGAACGCACGGTACACGGTGCGCGCACGTTACACGTTTGGTTCATATACACGATACGATCCATGCACGATACTAACGCTGCCAGTTTATTCGGTTAACTTGGTTTTCGTGCATTGACTTCTTTACGCGTCATTTAAAGGAGAAAGCTAAATGATCACTCATTATTGGGAGACAGACAAAACAACTTTACAAGACGTATAAAAAATCAATGAGTGTGGTTAGAGCGTCAGTTTTACTTTCTCTCTCTCTCTCCCCCCCCCCTCCCTCTCTCTGTCATAGATGTAACATATAAATCACAATACACCACTACAGCATAGTTATAATACTGCTGTAATCAATTGATTAGGTAGAAAATACTTAAAAAATAGGATTTCAAATTAAAAAGTCAGTTGTATTGAAATCATTCAGTATTGTATTGAAAACGAGGACACTTTACGTAATCATAACAACAAAGTTGATAAACTACAGGCTAGATTCACGCGTATATAGCACCTTGGAAGATAGAATTTTCAATATTAAGGGATTTTAATTATAAACATTGCATAAGTCTTACATAGGTTGGAAACATTAGCATTACAGGCAAAAAAAATCATCATGTGATGTACAGGTAATCAGCTAAGTAAGCTTTTAAATCAACCTAAATTTAAGTGTGAGATTAAAAAAAAAGAGAGAAACAGACAGGGAGAGAGACAGTGAAGTACCATGAGAATTAATCGAATACTGCACTGATACATAGATAGCATAGTGTAATAAACAATAACTGATGCTAGTCTAATAACAGAGTATCATGTTCGTGTAGAAAAAATGTGGTACCGGGTGACTCATGAAAGCAAATCAAAACAACTGTGTTACGGATTTTTACAAAGTATTAAAAGTTTCAATGGAGAAAGATTATATAGATATGGCATGGTTTCTTCTATAAAATGATTGTCATGTTATATATACTAATGACAACATGCTTATAGGTGATTTGACCAACCAGTAACACACATCCTTATATACACATGATCTAGGATAGGATACGGATATGAAGTAAGTTTATAATATTGTATTCTTATTGGGCACCAAATTGCACCAAATAAAAAAAAACATGATTTGGTGATGTAATATTGGTAAAAATTTGATCTTTTTTGGTTACATTTTCTTTTGCTTCAAATTGTGATGTATAAAGAAAAGTATTCGACTTGTGCTTTTTGTATACTTGACTGAACTTTCTTCAATGGTGGATTATTTTAGACATTTCGTGTGTTCGTGTCTTCATTCCGAAAGGCAAAAGGCGAAATAACAAAAACATGCCATAATGTCGTTATTTTACCTTTTGCCTTTCGGTGCAAAAACACGAAAACACAAAATATTCCAGGCGAAATAATGAAATTTTAACAGGCAAAGCAAAAAAAAGTACCCTAATTGAATAAAAACTTTCCTCTTTGAATGTTTCATGTTTGCAGGTAGAAACCATTTCATTTTGGCGCCCTTTAGTTGTCGTGTTCTTGTGTTCGCACCCTAAACCTGAAAGGCGAAGACACGACACTGTAGCAGATTTCGTGTTGTCGTGTTTTTGCGCATCAAAAGGAAAAGTCGAAATAATAAGATAGCACTATGGTTTCGCCCTCCGGTTTCTATTTGTATATATGATCAGGGGACTGTGGTGGCTGATTTCTGCCATTTCGCCCGAAAGGCGAAATAACGAAAAATGCCACAATGTCTTTATTTTGCCTTTCGGGGCAAGGACACGACAACACGAAACATGTCAAGCGAAATATACATTTTTTAAAGGCGAAAGGACAAAATGTTTCGTCTTTGAATGCTTTGAGTTTCTCCCTCCAGATTCTCATCCTATATAGGGTCACCAGTTTCCTGCTTTGTGCATATAGTCAGCAGTTTCCAGCATGTCTTACATAAGAACTTGCTTATATCATATATAAATTGAACTTTTCCATACTAATTTTTTCAGTATTACATTTTCATATAATTATTTACTGTATGTTCTTTATGTCAGCAGATTCTTCAGTGATTAAGAATAACCACGGATGGCAAAACCAGAAGTGTTGTCATTTTGTTCCTTCAACTTTTTTGTTAGTCGAAAACACTACAACAGGAAATCTGCTATATCGTGGTGTCTGATGTTTATAACCCAGGACATGAAACATTCAAAGATGAAACTTTTCTTTCCTTCACCTATTAAAATTTTGTTATTTTGCCAGGCATATGTTGTGTCTTTGACCCAAAAAGCAAAAGGCGAAATAATGACAATATGGCATCTTTTCATTCTTTCGCCTATTAGGGTCAAGATACAATATAAGACAGATAAATGGTTCTGACATAAAAGGTTTCGTACTGCTAACAAGAAACATTCAAAGACGATACTTTTTTTCATTCGCCTGTTAAAATTTTGTTATTTTGCCTGGCATATTTAATTTCTTCACAACGACAATATGGCATGTTTTGTAATTTCACCTTTCGCCTTTCAGAGTGAAGACAAGAACACACTAAACTGCAGAAATCCTAATTTACTGCATTTCTAAAAACTAAAATGTAATATGTAAATAAATTTGTTTATCGTTTTGCTGCTATTGGAGATTTTGCTTAATATCATTTTTGTGTAGCCTGACTATAGTATAGGGGTTACTTTGTATGTTCCTTTCAATGACACGGAGTGCAGTGCGCAAGAACCATAACTCTACCTTGTGCACTTTTTGAGTTATTCCCCTTTGATAGAATTTCTTGTCCGGAGCATAACTTTGTCACAATAAGTTTGAATGACTTGAAACTTCATATGTATGTTCCTTGCAATGACGCCAAGTGCAGTGCACAAGAACCATAACTCTACCTTGTGCACTTTTTGTGTTATTCCCCTTTGATAGAATTTCTTGTCTGGAGCATAACTTTGTCAACATAAGTTTGAATGACTTGAAACTTCATATGTATGTTCCTTGCAATGATACGGAGTGCAGTGCGCAAGAACCATAACTCTACCATCTGCACTTTTTGAGTTATTCCCCTTTGATACAATTTCTTGTCCGGAGCATAACTTTGTCACAATAAATTTGAATGACTTGAAACTTCATATGTATGTTCCTTTAATGACGCAATGTGCAGTGCGTAAGAACCATAACTCTACCTTGTGCACTTTTTGAGTTATTTCCCTTTGATAGAATTTCTTGTCCAAAGCATAACTTTGTCACCATAAGTTTGAATGACTTGAAACTTCATATGTATGTTCCTTGCAGTGACGCGGTGTGTGCGCATGAACCATAACTCTTCCTTGTGCACTTTTTGTGTTATTCCCCTTTGACAGTATTTTTTGTCCGGAGCATAACTTTGTCATCATAAGTTTGAATGACTTGAAACTTCATATGTATGTTCCTTGCAATGACAAGGAGTGCAGTGCGCAAGAATCATAACTGTACCTTGTGCACTTTTTGAGTTATTCCCCTTTGATAGAATTTCTTGTCCGGAGGGTAACTTTGTGACAATAAATTTGAATGACTTGAAACTTCACATGTATGTTCCTTTCAATGACGCAAAGTGCAGTGCATAAGAACCATAACTCTACCTTGTGCACTTTTTTAGTTATTTCCCTTTGATAGAATTTCTTGTCCGAAGCATAACTTTGTCACCATAAGTTTGAATGACTTGAAACTTCATTTGTATGTTCCTTGCAATGACGCGAAGTGCAGTGCGCAAGGACCATATGTCTACCTTGTGCACTTTTTGTGTTATTCCCCTTTGATATAATTATCCCTAGGGGGCGTTTTGTAAAAGTCACTAGAGGCTAATAACTCTGTTATTTGAGGTCTGATTCAATTACGGTTTTTTGCGTTGTGTTGCTTGTCATAAGCCTAATCAAATATGATACGTTTCAATTTCTATTGTTTAAAAATGTGATTGAATGGCGAAAACCGATGATATCGCAATTCTGATTGCGATTCTAGTTAGGTTTTCGCATCGCTGGGCGAAAACCTATTGTTCTTCTTCTGTTTTATTTTTATTTATTTTTTTTTTATTATTTTTCCGCCGGTTTTTGTGAACGGCATATCGCTATGATAGAAAAAAGGCACAATTATGAAATTTCTACCAGTTTTTTCTACTTATATGAACTTAATCCTTACGTTGAGAAAATGTTCATTTTTGTCTTTGTTTTTCCGCTAGGGGGCGCTTTGTATAAAATCATAAAAAGAGGCGTAACTCTGTTATTTGGGGTCCGATTCAAATGCGGTTTTTTGCATTATGTTCACTGATAATAGCCTAATAAAATTTGATAGATTTCAATGATTGGCGTACATAAATCTTTTGAGCTACGGAAGGTTGAAAGTTCAAACCTTACAAAAAATGGTGAAAATGAGGGTAGGTCTACGAAAAACCTATCCAGTTTTTTCAGAGATGAGATAGAAGAGTTCTTTTTGTTGCATATGATTTGCAAGACATATACGCACAAAATATATGGGTTGGCGATTTTGAAAAATGCATTGTTTGTCTTCTAGAAACGGTCAAACTTTACTAAATTTTGGGACAAATTAACATTTCTTGAACACATTTGTGTTGCTCCTGATTTTATTTTTTGTTCCTTTTCCATGAAATTTTCACACTTTATGTAGTTTAATGTTCTGAATGTTCCAGAGAATTTTTTTTTTAAACATATTGCAAAGGTCAAGGTCATATCATGATTATTGGATTTTTAAACGGCCTCAAATAGCTCAACAACTAAAAATATTTCATTGTTATCATGTGCGGATAAGATTTAGGTCTTGAAGAGACCTTTCAAATGATGTTTAGTTTTTGAAGATCGGGCTTGATTTGGTCATTTTATGGCAGTTCAAAGTTTATCCTCTTTGGAAAAACTGTAAATTTGTTTTCAAAGTTTGAATTTAGTTATTTTTTTGTGTGATTATCCTGAAGTTTAAAATCTTATAATTCAAGTAAAATAATCTTGATCAAAATCGGTTGTGAAATGTAGTATCTATGACATGACAAAGTTAATGGTTTCTGGAGAGAAAAAAAGCTTCTTATCCTGACGAGGATTACATGTATATGCAAGCTAAAGAGGCAGACTGTCTTATCTCAAGTAGAATGAGTACCGCTGATCAATTATGTAGGTCAGCCTTTGGAGATTGGTAGCTATGTTTAAAAGCAGACTGACTTATCTTAGCCACCAATGCAGTACACTGTTATTGAAGCGAATAAATCACTATAAGTTTCTGCTCTCATCCTTACCTCTCTATCTGTCTCTCTCTCTCACATAGATTTAATTGGGCATAATGAAAAATATAGCTATGAAAATCTCAACATTAATGTTTTTATGCTAGAGTCAGTTTTGCAAACAATAAGTAATGTGTACCTTTGCATATACCTTTCTACACAAGTTTTTAAAAGTGTATATATGATTGTAAGGTTACTTGATTTCTGAATACATCTCAGCCTTAGAAAATATCTGCATCATAACAATCATTTACGAATTTTATGAATTTCATATATAATAACTTTATTATGTGTATATACAGTGCGGCTTGTGTGCAAGTCGGCACACGGAACGCACGTTACACGGACACGGAACGCACGTTGCACGGACACGGAACGCACGGTACACGGTGCGCGCACGTTACACGTTTGGTTCATATACACGATACGATCCATGCACGATACTAACGCTGCCAGTTTATTCGGTTAACTTGGTTTTCGTGCATTGACTTCTTTACGCGTCATTTAAAGGAGAAAGCTAAATGATCACTCATTATTGGGAGACAGACAAAACAACCATCCACTGATGATTTTACAAGACGTATAAAAAATCAATGAGTGTGGTTAGAGCGTCAGTTTTGCTTTCGCTCTCCCCCCCCCCCTCTCTCTGTCATAGATGTAACATATAAATCACAATACACCACTACAGCATAGTTATAATACTGCTGTAATCAATTGATTAGGTAGAAAATACTTAAAAAATAGGATTTCAAATTAAAAAGTCAGTTGTATTGAAATCATTCAGTATTGTATTGAAAACGAGGACACTTTACGTAATCATAACAACAAAGTTGATAAACTACAGGCTAGATTCACGCGTATATAGCACCTTGGAAGATAGAATTTTCAATATTAAGGGATTTTAATTATAAACATTGCATAAGTCTTACAAAGGTTGGAAACATTAGCAATACAGGCAAAAAAAATCATCATGTGATGTGCAGGTAATCAGCTAAGTAAGCTTTTAAATCAACCTAAATTTAAGTGTGAGATTAAAAAAAAAGAGAGAAACAGACAGGGAGAGAGACAGTGAAGTACCATGAGAATTAATCGAATACTGCACTGATACATAGATAGCATAGTGTAATAAACAATAACTGATGCTAGTCTAATAACAGAGTATCATGTTCGTGTAGAAAAAATGTGGTACCGGGTGACTCATGAAAGCAAATCAAAACAACTGTGTTACGGATTTTTACAAAGTATTAAAGTTTCAATGGAGAAAGATTATATAGATATGGCATGGTTTCTTCTATAAAATGATTGTCATGTTATATATACTAATGACAACATGCTTATAGGTGATTTGACCAACCAGTAACACACATCCTTATATACATGATCTAGGATAGGATACGGATATGAAGTAAGTTTATAATATTGTATTCTTATTGGGCACCAAATTGCACCAAATAAAAAAAAACATGATTTGGTGATGTAATATTGGTAAAAATTTGATCTTTTTTGGTTACATTTTCTTTTGCTTCAAATTGTGATGTATAAAGAAAAGTATTCGACTTGTGCTTCTTGTATACTTGTCTGAACTTTCTTCAATGGTGGATTATTTTAGACATTTCGTGTGTTCGTGTCTTCATTCCGAAAGGCAAAAGGCGAAATAACAAAAACATGCCATAATGTCGTTATTTTACCTTTTGCCTTTCGGTGCAAAAACACGAAAACACAAAATATTCCAGGCGAAATAATGAAATTTTAACAGGCAAAGCAAAAAAAAGTACCCTAATTGAATAAAAACTTTCCTCTGTGAATGTTTCATGTTTGCAGGTAGAAACCATTTCATTTTGGCGCCCTTTAGTTGTCGTGTTCTTGTGTTTGCACCCTAAACCTGAAAGGCGAAGACACGACACTGTAGCAGATTTCGTGTTGTCGTGTTTTTGCGCATCAAAAGGAAAAGTCGAAATAATAAGATAGCACTATGGTTTCGCCCTCCGGTTTCTGTTTGTATATATGATCAGGGGACTGTGGTGGCTGATTTCTGCCATTTCGCCCGAAAGGCGAAATAACGAAAAATGCCACAATGTCTTTATTTTGCCTTTCGGGGCAAGGACACGACAACACGAAACATGTCAAGTGAAATATACATTTTTTAAAGGCGAAAGGACAAAATGTTTCGTCTTTGAATGCTTTGTGTTTCTCCCTCCAGATTCTCATCCTATATAGGGTCACCAGTTTCCTGCTTTGTGCATATAGTCAGCAGTTTCCAGCATGTCTTACATAAGAACTTGCTTATATCATATATAAATTGAACTTTTCCATACTAATTTTTTCAGTATTACATTTTCATATAATTATTTACTCTATGTTCTTAATGTCAGCAGATTCTTCAGTGATTAAGAATAATCACGGATGGCAAAATCAGAAGTGTTGTCATTTTGTTCCTTCAACTTTTTTGTTAGTCGAAAACACTACAACAGGAAATCTGCTATATCGTGGTGTCTGATGTTTATAACCCAGGACATGAAACATTCAAAGATGAAACTTTTCTTTCCTTCACCTATTAAAATTTTGTTATTTTGCCAGGCATATGTTGTGTCTTTGACCCAAAAAGCAAAAGGCAAAATAATGACAATATGGCATCTTTTCATTCTTTCGCCTATTAGGGTCAAGATACAATATAAGACAGATAAATGGTTCTGACATAAAAGGTTTCGTACTGCTAACAAGAAACATTCAAAGACGATACTTTTTTTCATTCGCCTGTTAAAATTTTGTTATTTTGCCTGGCATATTTAATTTCTTCACAACGACAATATGGCATGTTTTGTAATTTCACCTTTCGCCTTTCAGAGTGAAGACAAGAACACACTAAACTGCAGAAATCCTAATTTACTGCATTTCTAAAAACTAAAATGTAATATGTAAATAAATTTGTTTATCGTTTTGCTGCTATTGGAGATTTTGCTTAATATCATTTTTGAGTAGCCTGACTATAGTATAGGGGTTACTTTGTATGTTCCTTTCAATGACACGGAGTGCAGTGCGCAAGAACCATAACTCTACCTTGTGCACTTTTTGAGTTATTCCCCTTTGATAGAATTTCTTGTCCAGAGCATAACTTTGTCACAATAAGTTTGAATGACTTGAAACTTCATATGTATGTTCTTTGCAATGACGCCAAGTGCAGTGCACAAGAACCATAACTCTACCGTGTGCACTTTTTGTGTTATTCCCCTTTGATAGAATTTCTTGTCCGGAACATAACTTTGTCACCATAAGTTTGAATGACTTGAAACTTCATATGTATGTTCCTTGCAATGACGCCAAGTGCAGTGCACAAGAACCATAACTCTACCTTGTGCACTTTTTGTGTTATTCCCCTTTGATAGAATTTCTTGTCCGGAGCATAACTTTGTCACCATAAGTTTGAATGACTTGAAACTTCATATGTATGTTCCTTGCAATGATACGGAGTGCAGTGCGCAAGAACCATAACTCTACCATCTGCACTTTTTGAGTTATTCCCCTTTGATACAATTTCTTGTCCGGAGCATAACTTTGTCACAATAAATTTGAATGACTTGAAACTTCATATGTATGTTCCTTTAATGACGCAATGTGCAGTGCGTAAGAACCATAACTCTACCTTGTGCACTTTTTGAGTTATTTCCCTTTGATAGAATTTCTTGTCCAAAGCATAACTTTGTCACCATAAGTTTGAATGACTTGAAACTTCATATGTATGTTCCTTGCAGTGACGCGGTGTGTGCGCATGAACCATAACTCTTCCTTGTGCACTTTTTGTGTTATTCCCCTTTGATAGTATTTTTTGTCCGGAGCATAACTTTGTCATCATAAGTTTGAATGACTTGAAACTTCATATGTATGTTCATTGCAATGACGCGAAGTGCAGTGCGCAAGGACCATATGTCTACCTTGTGCACTTTTTGTGTTATTCCCCTTTGATATAATTATCCCTAGGGGGCGTTTTGTAAAAGTCACTAGAGGCTAATAACTCTGTTATTTGAGGTCTGATTCAATTACGTTTTTTTTGCGTTGTGTTGCTTGTCATAAGCCTAATCAAATATGATACATTTCAATTTCTATTGTTTAAAAATGTGATTGAATTGCGAAAACCGATGATATCGCAATTCTGATTGCGATTCTAGTTTTTTTTTATTTTTCTTCCCCTTTTTTGTGAACGGCATAGCTCCGAGGTGAGAAAAGCCACATCTATGAAACTTTTATCAGTAATAACCACGTACTTGAAGATGATCCTAACGTCGAGATAATTTTCATTTTTGTTTTGATTTTCCCGCCAGGGGGCGTTTTATATGAAAATATTTAATAAGCAATATCTCCATTATTTGAGGTCCGATTCAAATGCGGTTTTTGCACAATGTTCCTTGTAAATAGCCCAATAAAATATGATAGGTTTCAAAAATTTGCGTATATAAAACTTTCGTGCTACAGGAGGTTGAAAGTTCGAATCTCGCAAAAACTGTGAAATAAGGGTAGGTCTACCAAAAACCTACCCATTTTATTCAGAGATGAGATAGGAGAATTTTGTTTGTTGCATATGATCTGCAAGACATATACGCACAAAATATATGGGGTGGCGAATTCGGGAAATGCATGGTTTGTCCACAGTATGCGGTCAAACTTAACCAATATTTTCTAAAAATCAACATTTTAAAAGTATGACTTTTAAGGTTATTTGCAGCTCCTGACTTTATTTTTTGTTCAATCTTCATCATTATTTCACTGTTTATGCATTTTTATAAAACAAATAAATTCATAGAAAAAAACAACAACATAATATGCAAAGGTCAAGGTCATATACCAATTATTATTATTTATATCGGCATAAAATAGCTCCAAATCTAAAAATATTTTATAGAAAGTATATGAAAAAAGTTTTAGTTTTCGAGGAGATCTTTCCATTAATGTTTAGTTTTTGAAGATCGGACTTCATTTGATCAAATGACCACAGTCCAAAGTTTGATCCTCTTATCAAACAATTGTATATCCATATGTTTTCTCTTTTTTGCTGCTCCTGACTTTATTTTTTGTTCAATCTTCATCATTATTTCACTGTTTATGCATTTTTATAAAACAAAAAACCAATTATTATTATTTATATCGGCATAAAATAGCTCCAAATTTAAAAATATTTTATAGAAAGTATATGAACAAAAGTTTTAGCTTGTGAGGAGATCTTTCCATTAATGTTTAGTTTTTGAAGATCGGACTTCATTTGATCAAATTACCACAGTCCAAACTTTGATCCTCTTATCAAACAATTGTATATCCATATGTTTTCTCTTTATGCTGCTCCTGACTTTATTTTTTGTTCAATCTTCATCATTTTTTCATTGTTTATGCATTTTTATCAAACAAATAAAATCATAGAAAAAAACCACAATCATAATATGCAAAGGTCAAGGTCATATACCAATTATTATTATTATTATCGGCATAAAATAGCTCCAAATCTAAAAATATTTTATAGAAAGTATATGAACAAAAGTTTTAGTTTGTGAAGAGATCTTTCCATTGGTGTTTAGTTTTTGAAGATCGGACTTCATTTGATCAAATTACCACAGTCCAAAGTTTGATCCTTTTATCAAACAATTGTAAATCCGTATGTTTCCTCTTTTTTGCAGCTCCTGACTTTATTTTTTGTTCAATCTTCATCCTTTTTTCACTGTTTATGCATTTAAATAATACAAACAAACTCATAGTAAATAACGATGGAAATATGCAAAGGTCAAGGTCATAATACCGATTATTGTTATTTTTATCGGCACAATATAGCTTCAAATCTAAAAATATTTTAAAGAAGGTATATGAACAAATGTTTTAGTTTGTGAAGAGATCTTTCCATTGGTGTTTAGTTTTTGAAGATCGGACTTCATTTGATCAAATTACTACAGTCGAAAGTTTGATCCTTTTATCAAACAAGTGTAAATCCATATGTTGCTTCTTTTTTGCAGCTCCTGACTTTATTTTTGTTCAATCGTCATCATTTTTTCACTGTTTATGCATTTAAATAATACAAATAAACTCATAGTAAATAACGATGAAAATATGCAAAGGTCAAGGTTCTCAATCTAGAAATATTTTATAGAAAGTATATGAACAAAAGTTCTAGTTCGTGAAGAGATCGTTCTAATGATGTTTAGTTTTGAAGATCGGACTTCATTTGATCAATTAACAAAAATATTCGAATAAAGTTAATATCAATCAATTATGTCTGCAGTTGAAACCAGTACTCTTACTAGTCAAGTTAAAGCGAAAACCAAGATGCCGCTTTGCGGTTCTAGTTAGGTTTTCGCATCGCTTGCGAAAACCTATTGTTCTTCTTCTGTTTTATTTTTATTAGGTTTTCGCATCGCTTGCGAAAACCTATTGTTCTTCTTCTGTTTTATTTTTTTTTTTTTTTTTTTTTTATTATTATTTTTCCGTCTCTTTTTTGTGAACGGCATATCAACAAGATAGGAAACAGTCACAGTTCTTTTTTTTTTACCAGTTTTGTCCTAGGATCTGAATTTGATCCTAACGTCGAGAAAATTTTCATTTTTGTCTTAATTTTGCCGCTAGGGGGCGTTTTGTAAAAGTGACTAAGGGCTAATAACTCTGTTATTTGAAGTCCGATTGAAATGCGGTTTTTTGCATTGCGTTCCTTGTCAGTTACTTAATAAAATATGATAGTTTTTAAAAAGTTGCGTATATATAACTTTCGTGCTACAGGAGGTTGAATGTTCGAATCTCGAAAAAACTGTGAAATGAGGGTAGGTCTGCGAAAAATTTATCCACGTCTTTCAGGAATGAGATAGGAGAATTTTGTTTGTTGCATATGATTCGCAAGACATATACGCACAAAATATATGGTGTGGCGATTTTGAGAAATGCATGGTTTGTTCACAGTACGCGGTCAAACATAACCAATATTTTCGAAAAATCAACATTTTAAAAGCATGACTTTTAAGGTTATTTACAGCTCCTGATTTTATTTTTTATTCAATCTTCATCATTTTTTCACTGTTAATGCAGTTTTATAAAAAAAAATAAAACCATAGAAAAAAAATTACCCATAATATGCAAAGGTCAAGGTCATATACCAATAAGTATTATTTATATCGGCATAAAATAGCTCCAAATCTAAAAATATTTTATAGAAAGTATATGAACAAAAGTTTTAGGCTGTGAAGAGATCTTTCCATTGGTGTTTAGTTTTTGAAGATCGGACTTCATTTGATCAAATGACCACAGTCCAAAGTTTGATCCTCTTATCAAACAATTGTATATCCATATGTTTCCTCTTTTTTGCTGCTCCTGACTTTATTTTTTATTCAATCTTCATTATTTTTTCACTGTTAATGCAGTTTTATAAAAAAAAATAAAACCATAGAAAAAAAATTACCCATAATATGCAAAGGTCAAGGTCATATACCAATTAGTATTATTTATATCGGCATAAAATAGCTCCAAATCTAAAAATATTTTATAGAAAGTATATGAACAAAAGTTTTAGGCTGTGAAGAGATCTTTCCATTGGTGTTTAGTTTTTGAAGATCGGACTTCATTTGATCAAATGACCACAGTCCAAAGTTTGATCCTCTTATCAAACAATTGTTTATCCATATGTTTCCTCTTTTTTGCTGCTCCTGACTTTATTTTTTGTTCAATCTTCATCATTATTTCACTGTTTATGCATTTTTATAAAACAAATTAAATCATAGAAAAAAAATCAAGCATAATATGCAAAGGTCAAGGTCATATACCAATTAGTATTATTTATATCGGCATAAAAAAGCTCCAAATCTAAAAATATTTTATAGAAAGTATATGAACAAAAGTTTTTTGTCTGTGAAGAGTTCTTTCCATTGGTGTTTAGTTTTTGAAGATCGGACTTCATTTGATCAAATGACCACAGTCCAAAGTTTGATCCTCTTATCAAACAATTGAATATCCATATGTTTCCTCTTTTTTGCTTCTCCTGACTTTATTTTTTGTTCAATCTTCATCATTATTTCACTGTTTATGCATTTTTATAAAACAAATAAAATCATAGAAAAAAAATCAAATCAAGCATAATATGCAAAGGTCAAGGTCATATACCAATTAGTATTATTTATATCGGCATAAAATAGCTCCAAATCTAAAAATATTTTATAGAAAGTATATGAACAAAAGTTTTAGTTTGTGAAGAGATCTTTCCATTGGTGTTTAGGTTTTGAAGATCGGACTTCATTTGATCAAATGACCACAGTCCAAAGTTTGATCCTCTTATAAAACAATTGAATATCCACATGTTTCCTCTTTTTTGCTGCTCCTGACTTTATTTTTTGTTCAATCTTCATCATTATTTCACTGTTTATGCAGTTTTATAAAACAAATAAAATCATAGAAAAAAAAATCAAGCATAATATACAAAGGTCAAGGTCATATACCAATTATTATTATTTATATCGGCATAAAATAGCTCCAAATCTAAAAATATTTTATAGAAAGTATATGAACAAAAGTTTTAGTCATTATTGGAAATTGTGGCTGAGTCGAAATAAAGTGTTCAAGTTGATTAGGTTAAAAGCGAAAACCGAGATACCGCTTGCGGTTCTAGTTATTATTATTTTTCTAACCCTTTTTTGTGAACGGCATATCACCATGATAGAAAAAAGCCACAATTATGAAATTTTTACCAGTTCCTTATATTTATCTGAACTTGATCCTAACGTTGAGAAAATTTTCATTTTTGTCTTATTTTGGCCGCTAGGGGGCGCTTTGAAAAAAATCAACAAATGCTAATAATTCTGTTATTTGAGGTCTGATTCAGATGTGGTTTTTTGCATTGTGTTCCTTGTCAAAAGCCTAATCAAATATGATAGATTCAAAAAATCTGCGTATATAAAACTTTTTGACTACGGAAGGTTGAAAGTTCGAACTTCGCAAAAAAACAGTGAAAATGAGGGTAGGTCTACAAAAAAAGTGCCCATTTTTATTGGAATTGAGATAAAAGAATTTTGTTTGTTGCATATGATTTGCAAGACATATACGCACAAAATATATGGGGTGGCGAATTCGGGAAATGAATGGTTTGTCCACAGAACGCGGTCAAACTTAACCAATATTTTCGAAAAATCAACATTTTCAAAGCATGACTGTTAAGAATTTTGCAGCTCCTGACTTTATTTTTAGTTCAATTTCTATGAATTTTTCACATTTAATGTAAAACTATGTTCTTAAGTGTCACATAATATAAAAAGTAAAAATGTATTGTAAAGGTCAAGGTCATATTAGGATAATTGTATATCAATTCGGCTTGAAATAGCTCAAAATCAAAAAACAATTCATAAAAAATATATGAACAAAAGATTTAGTTTTAGAAAAGTTCTTTCTAATGATGTTTAGATTTTGAAGATCGGACTTGATTTGGTCATTTTACGTCAGTCCAAAGTTTGATTCTTTTTTGGAATAATTGTAAATCAGTTTTTATGCTTCAAAATGTGATGTATAAAAAATAGAATGTTCGACTAGTGCGATTTGTATACTTAATTGAACGAATTTCCCAAAAAATTGGGAAACTTTTGCCGCTAGGGGGCGCATATCATGAAAGCACTTTTCTACTTATAATTCAAAATGTTGATGTCTGATCCATATGCTGTTTGTTGCATTGTGTTTCTTGTTGATAGCCTAATAAAGTATAGTTTCTAGGTATGAGTGGATGAGTGGCTAAAACTTTTTGAGCTTCTAACGGAAGGTTGAAAGTTCGAACCTAGCAAAAAAATGTGCAGATGAGGGTAGGTCTACGAAAAACCTATCCATTTTTGTTAGAGATCAGATAGAAGAATTCTGTTTGCTGCAAATGATTTGCAAGACATAAACGCACAAAATATATGGGGTGGCGAATTTAAGAACTGCATGGTTTGTCCTCTAGAAATGGTCAAACTTCACTAAATTTTAGGAAAAATTAAAATTTCTAAAACATGTTTTTGTCGCTCCTGACTTTATTTTTTGTTCATTCTTCATGATATTTTCACAAGTTATGTATTGTTTTCTCTGAAAGGACCTCACAATGAAAAAGGTAAAAAGAAATTGCAAAGTTCAAGGGCATATTACGATTATTGTGTTTTTATTTGGCTCCAAATAGCTCCAAAAACAAAAATATTTCATTGAAAGTATATTAACAAAAGCTTTATTTCTTAAAGAGCCCTTTCCAGTGATTTTAAGTTTTTGAAGATCGGACTTGATTTGGTCATTTTACGGCAGTCCAAATTTTGATCCTCTTTAGAACAATTGTAAATCAGTTTTTATGCTTCAAATTGTGATATATAAGGAATAGAATGTTTGACTAGTGCGACTTGTATACTTGATTGAACCATTTGCTGCATTGCTAGGTACCTAATGGTAAAATTTTAATCAGTTTTGGTTCTCATTTTGCCGCTTGGGTCGATTAGCTTGAAATCACTATTAATAATTAAAAAAAAAAATGAAGTCTGATTTTTATGCGATTTTTTTTTTTGCATTCTATTCTTCGGTGACATCAATTTGAAATGACACAAAAAAAATAATGTGATATTTCATGAAAATGATAGTAATTCAATGCAACAGTTGTTCGTAATAGTGTTGAGTGGCATATTGCATTGTCGTGTGTCATTTTATACTGTTGTTTGTCGTTTGCAATTGTTGTTTATCGAATGCAATTGTCATTTGTCTTCATCATAAAGCAAAACACACATATAACATTGCAGTACCCGAAGTCCGTAAAAAAAGTTTTCAAGTTTACGACTACATAGCAGACAGGAAATACTCAAAAGTATTTTTCTTGGTAAAAAGTCTGATTATACATTGCGACAAAAATGTTTCAAAGATCACTGTTTACAGTATTCAACAAGCCATTGAATGAAGAAATATGTTTTTCGAATCATGCGACTCATGAACTGAATGGAATTGCTTTCATGAAAACTGATGATATCGCGACTACATACATGTAACTGACAGGTAATACTCAAAAATCTTCTTTTGGGTAAAATGTCTTCTTAAACATTGCGACAAAAGTGTTTGAAAGATCGCTGTTAACATTATAAACAAGCCATTGAACGAAGAAATATTTTTCGAATCATGCGACTCGTGAACTGAATGGAATTGCTTTTGCGAAAACCGATGATATCGCGATTGCGATTCTAGTTTTTTTTTATTTTTCTAACCCTTTTTTGTGAACGGCATAGCTCCGAGGTGAGAAAAGCCACATCTATGAAACTTTTTATAAGTAATAACCACATACTTGAAGATGATCCTAACGTCGAGATAATTTTCATTTTTGCTTTGATTTTCCCGCCAGGAGGCGTTTTATATGAAAATGTTAAATAAGCAATATCTCCATTATTTGAGGTCCGATTCAAATGCGGTTTTTGCACAATGTTCCTTGTAAATAGCCCAATAAAAGATGATAGGATCCAAAAAATTGCGTATATAAAACTTTCGTGCTACAGGAAGTTGAAAGTTCGAATCTCGAAAAAAACTGTGAAATAAGGGTAGGTCTACCAAAAACGTGCCCATTTTATTCAGAGATGAGATAGAAGAATTTTGTTTGTTGCATATGATTTGCAAGGCATATACGCACAAAATATATGGGGTGGCGATTTTGAGAAATGCATGGTTTGTCCACAGTACGCGGTCAAACATAACCAATATTTTCGAAAAATCAACATTTTAAAAGCATGACTTTTAAGGTTATTTGCAGCTCCTGACTTTATTTTTTGTTCAATCTTCATCATTTTTTCACTGTTAATGCATTTTTATCAATCAAATAAAATCATTGAAAAAAAATCACCCATAATATGCAAAGGTCAAGGTCATATACCAATTATTATTATTTATATCGGCATAAAATAGCTCCAAATCTAAAAATATTTTATAGAAAGTATATGAACAAAAGTTTGAGATTGTGAGGAGATCTTTCCATAAATGTTTAGTTTTTGAAGATCGGACTTCATTTGATCAAATGACCACAGTCCAAAGTTTGATCCTCTTATCAAACAATTGTATATCCATATGTTTCCTCTTTTTTGCTGCTCCTGACTTTATTCTTTGTTCAATCGTCACATATTTTCACTGTTTATGCATTTAAATAATACAAACAAACTCATAGTAAATAACGATGAAAATATGCAAAGGTCAAGGTCATAATACCGATTATTTTTATTTTTATCGGCACAAAATAGCTTCAAATCTAAAAATATTTTAAAGAAGGTATATGAACAAATGTTTGAGTTTGTGAAGAGATCTTTCCATTGCTGTTTAGTTTTTGAAGATCGGACTTCATTTGATAAAATTACTACAGTCGAAAGTTTGATCCTTTTATCAAACAATTGTAAATCCATATGTTGCTTCTTTTTTGCAGCTCCTGACTTTATTTTTGTTCAATCTTCATCATTTTTTAACTGTTTATGCATTTAAATAATACAAATAAACTCATAGTAAATAACGATGAAAATATGCAAAGGTCAAGGTCATAATACCGATTATTTTTATCGGCACAAAATAGCTTCAAATCTAGAAATATTTTATAGAAAGTATATGAACAAAAGTTCTAGTTCGTGAAGAGATCGTTCTAATGATGTTTAATTTTTGAAGATCGGACTTAATTTGATCAATTAACAAAATATTCGAATAAAGTTAATATCAATCAATTATGTCTGCAGTTGAAACCAGTACTCTTACTAGTCAAGTTAAAAGCGAAAACCAAGATGCCGCTTTGCGGTTCTAGTTAGGTTTTCGCATCGCAGTGCGAAAACCTATTGTTCTTCTTCTGTTTTATTTTTATTATTATTTTTCTAACCCTTTTTTGTGAACGGCATATCACCATGATAGAAAAAAGCCACAATTATGAAATTTTTACCAGTTCCTTATATTTATGTGAACTTGATCCTAACGTTGAGAAAATTTTCATTTTTGTCTTATTTTTGCCGCTAGGGGGCGCTTTGAAATTTTTTTACAAATGCTAATAACTCTGTTATTTGAGGTCCGATTCAGATGTGGTTTTTTGCATTGTGTTTCTTGTCAAAAACCTAATCAAATATGATAGGTTACAAAAATCTGCGTATATAAAACTTTTTGACTACGGAAGGTTGAACGTTCGAACCTCGCAAAAAACAGTGAAAATGAGGGTAGGTCTACAAAAAAAGTGCCCATTTTTATTGGAGTTGAGATAAAAGAATTTTGTTTGTTGCATATGATTCGCAAGACATATACGCACAAAATATATGGGGTGGCGAATTCGGGAGATGCATGGTTTGTTCACAGTACGCGGTCAAACTTAACCAATATTTTCGAAAATCAACATTTTCAAAGCATGACTGTTAAGATTTTTTGCAGCTCCTGACTTTATTTTTAGTTCAATTTCTATGAAATTTTCACATTTAATGTAAAACTATGTTCTTAAGTGTCACATAATATAAAAAGTAAAAATGTATTGTAAAGGTCAAGGTCATATTAGGATTATTGTATATCAATTCGGCTTGAAATAGCTCAAAATTAAAAAACAATTCATAAACAATATATGAACAAAAGATTAGTTTTAGAAAAGTTCTTTCTAATGATGTTTAGATTTTGAAGATCGGACTTGATTTGGTCATTTTACGGCAGTCTGAAGTTTGATCTTTTTCAGGAATAATTGTAAATCAGTATTTTTGCTTCAAATTGTGATTTATAAGAAATATATGATTCAATAGCGCTTTCTTATACTTGATTGAACTATTAACTGCATTTCTAAGTACCTTATGGTAAAATGTTAATAAATTTTGTTTCTCATTTTGACGCTAGGGGGCGTTTTGTTAAAAGTCACTAGGGGCTAATAACTCTGTTATTTGAGGTCCGATTCAAATGCGGTTCTTTGCATTGTGTTCCTTGTCAGAAACTAAATAAAATATGAAAGGTTTCAATAATTTGCGTAATAAAACTTTCGTGCTACAGGAGGTTGAAAGTTCGAATCTCGCAAAAACTGTGAAATGAAGGTAGGTCTACGAAAAACCTACCCATTTTATTCAGAGATGAGATAGGAGAATTTTGTTTGTTGCATATGTTTCGCAAGACATATACGCACAAAATATATGGTGTGGCTATTTTGAGAAATGCATGGTTTGTCCACAGTATGCGGTCAAACTTCACCAATATTTTCGAAAAATCAACATTTTAAAAACATGACTTTTAAGGTTATTTGCAGCTCCTGACTTTATTTTTTGTTCAATCTTCATCATTATTTCCCTGTTTATGCATTTTTATTATACAAATAAAATCATAGAAAAAAAAACAGCGAAGATATGCAAATGTCAAGGTCATATACCAATTATTGTTATTTTTATCGGCATAAAATAGCTTCAAATCTAAAATATTTTATAAAAAGTATATGAACAAAAGTTTTAGTTTGTGAAGAGATCTTTCCATTGGTGTTTAGTTTTTGAAGATCAGGGTTGAATTGGTTGAGTTATGACAGAAAGGCGAAAAGTGTACTTTTAACGAAATTGAAACGCTGTAGTTTCATGAACTTTGAGCCAAAAATTATGATTTCTTCAGCATTAACACACTGAAAAGTGAAGTGATGTAACTGCAAGGAATACTTGTTTGGTCACGTGATTATGATTTCATACATATTTAAGCAGAAATTATTTAAAAAATCATATAAAATCGACAAGTTGATGTTTGAAGTTGAAATTTGCAAGAATGCCGTAGACTACAATGTGCAAAAAGTCCTGAAAAATTCAAGTGATTCCGTCAACAAACATGGCAGATATTCATGTTTTTCGGATAAGGGCTTGTATACGAAAATCTAGCAATTTGAAGTAAGGGAAGAAGGCGGTTATTTGGTTGGTTACCCACGATCCGGACGTTCCTACGCAGGAAAGAGTGCCCGTGATGAAAGGTGAATTGCGATGCGTATTTGAGAGAATGAGGTGCATTTTAGGATGCAATGGTGTACACCAGGACCGATAAGCACATTGCCTTAGTTATAACGGCTTTCTTCAAACTTTTATTAGGGCTTTCAGCCTCAAGTAGAATTATTAGGTTTTCGCATCGCAGTGCGAAAACCTATTGTTCTTCTTCTGTTTTATTTTTATTATTATTTTTCTAACCCTTTTTTGTGAACGGCATATCACCATGATAGAAAAAAGCCACAATTATGAAATTTTTACCAGTTCCTTATATTTATGTGAACTTGATCCTAACGTTGAGAAAATTTTCATTTTTGTCTTGATTTTCCCGCCAGGGGGCGTTTTATATGAAAATGTTTAATAAGCAATATCTCAATTATTTGAGGTCCGATTCAAATGCGGTTTTTGCATAATGTTCCTTGTAAATAGCCCAATAAAATATGATAGGTTCCAAAAATTTGCGTATATAAAAACTTTCGTGCTACAGGAGGTTGAAAGTTCGAATCTCGCAAAAACTGTGAAATAAGGGTAGGTCTACCAAAAACGTGCCCATTTTATTCAGAGATGAGATAGAAGAATTTTGTTTGTTGCATATGATTTGCAAGACATATACGCACAAAATATATGGGGTGGCGATTTTTAGAAATGCATGGTTTGTTCACAGTACGAGGTCAAACATAACCAATATTTTCGAAAAGTCAACATTTTAAAAGCATGACTTTTAAGGTTATTTGCAGCTCCTGACTTTCTTTTTTGTTCAATCTTCATCATTTTTTCACTGTTAATGCATTTTTATAAAACAAATAAAATCATAGAAAAAAAATCACCCATAATATGCAAAGGTCAAGGTCATATACCTATTATTATTAGTTATATCGGCATAAAATAGCTCCAAATCTAAAAATATTTTATAGAAAGTATATGAACAAAAGTTTTAGTTTGTGAAGAGATCTTTCCATTGGTGTTTAGTTTTTGAAGATCGGACTTCATTTGATCAAATTACCACAGTCCAAAGTTTGATCCTTTTATCAAACAAGTGTAAATCCGTATATTTCCTCTTTATTGCAGCTCCTGACCTTATTTTTTGATCAATCTTCATCATTTTTTCACTGTTTATGCATTTAAATAATACAAATAAAACCGTAGTAAATAACGATGAAAATATGCAAAGGTCAAGGTCATAATACCGATTATTGTTATTTTTATCGGCACGAAATAGCTTCAAATCTAAAAATATTTTATAGAAAGTATATGAACAAAAGTTTTAGATTGTGAAGAGTTCTTTCCATTGGTGTTTAGTTTTTGAAGATCGGACTTCGTTTGATCAAATTACCACAGTCCAAAGTTTGATCCTTTTATCAAACAAGTGTAAATCCGTATGTTTCCTCTTTTTTGCAGCTCCTGACCTTATTTTTTGTTCAATCTTCATTATTTTTTCACTGTTTATGCATTTAAATAATACAAATAAACTGATAGTAAATAACGATGAAAGTATGCAAAGGTCAAGGTCATAATACCGATTATTGTTATTTTTATCGGCACGAAATAGCTTCAAATCTAAAAATATTTTATAGAAAGGATTTGAACAAAAGTTTTAGTTTGTGAAGAGATCTTTCCATTGGTGTTTAGTTTTTGAAGATCGGGGTTGAATTGGTTGAGTTATGACAGAAAGGCGAAAAGTGTACTTTTAACGAAATTGAAACGCTGTAGTTTCATGAACTTTGAGTCAAAAATTATGATTTCTTCAGCATTAACACACTGAAAAGTGAAGTGATGTATACTGCAAGGAATACTTGTTTGGTCACGTGATTATGATTTCATGCATATTTAAGCAGAAATTATTTAAAAAATCATATAAAATCGAAAAGTTGATGTTTGAAGTTGAAATTTGCAAGAATGCCGTAGACTACAATGTGCAAAATGTCCTGAAAAATTCAAGTGATTCCGTCAACAAACATGGCAGATATTCATGTTTTTCGGATAAGGGCTTGTATACGAAAATCTAGCAATTTGACGTAAGAGAAGAAGGCGGTTATTGGGTTGGTTACCCACGATCCGGACGTTCCTACGCAGGAAAGAGTGCCCGTGTTGAAAGGTGAATTGCGATGCGTATTTGAGAGAATGAGGTGCATTTTAGGATGCAATGGTGTACACCAGGACCGATAAGCACATTGCCTTTGTTATAACGGCTTTCTTCAAACTTTTATTACGGCTTTCAGCCTCAAGTAGAATTATTAGGTTTTCGCATCGCAGTGCGAAAACCTATTGTTCTTCTTCTGTTTCTTTTTTTTTTTTTTAGGTTTTCGCATCGCTTGCGAAAACCTATTGTTCTTCTTCTGTTTTATTTTTAGGTTTTCGCACCTCGCAGTGCGAAAACCTATTGTTCTTCTTCTGTTTTATTTTTTTTATTATTATTTTTCTAACCTTTTTTTGTGAACGGCATATCACCATGATAGAAAAAAGTCACATTTCTGATTTTTTTACCAGTTTTGTCCGAAGATCTGAATTTGATCCTAACGTTGAGAAAATTTTCATTTTTGTCTTAGTTTTGCCGCTAGGTGGCGTTTTGTAAAAATGACTAAGGGCTAATAACTCTGTTATTTGAGGTCCGATTCAAATGCGGTTTTTTGCATTGTGTTCCTTGTCAGAAACTTAATAAAATATGATACGTTTCAATTATTTGCGTATATAAAACTTTCGTGCTACAGGAGGTTGAACGTTCGAATCTCGAAAAAACGATGATATAAAGGTAGGTCTACGAAAAAAGTCCCATTTTTTTTAGAGATGAGATAGGAGAATTTTGTTTGTTGCATGTGATTCGCAAGACATATACGCACAAAATATATGGTGTGGCGATTTTGAGAAATGCATGGTTTGTCCACAGTATGCGGTCAAACTTTACCAATATTTTCGAAAAATCAACATTTTCAAAGCATGACTTTTACGGTTATTTGCAGCTCCTGACTTTATTTTTTATTCAATCTTCATCATTATTTCACTGTTTATGCATTTTTATAAAACAAATAAATTCATAGAAAAAATATCAAGCATAATATGCAAAGGTCAAGGTCATATACCAATTATTATTATTTTTATCGGCATAAAATAGCTCCAAATCTAAAAATATTTTATAGAAAGTATATGAACAAAAGTTTTAGTCTGTGAAGAGATCTTACCATTAATATTTAGTTTTTGAGGATTGGACTTTATTTGATCAAATGACCACAGTCCAAAGTTTGATCCTCTTATCAAACAATTGTATATCCATATGTTTCCTCTTTTTCGCTGCTCCTGACTTTATTTTTTGTTCAATCTTCATCATTATTTTACTGTTTATGCATTTTCATAAAACAAATAAATTCGTAGAAAAAAATCAAGCATAATATGCAAAGGTCAAGGTCATACCAATTATTATTATTTTTATCGGCATAAAATAGCTCCAAATCTAAAAATATTTTATAGAAAGTATATGAACAAAAGTTTTAGTCGTTGAAGAGATCTTTCCATTAATGTTTAGTTTTTGAAGATCGGACTTCAATTGATCAAATGACCACAGTCCAAAGTTTGATCCTCTTATCAAACAATTGTATATCCATATGTTTCCTCTTTTTTGCTGCTCCTGACTTTATTTTTTGTTCAATCTTCATCATTATTTCACTTTTTATGCATTTTTATCAAACGGATAAATTCATAGAAACGAAAATCAAGCATAATATGCAAAGGTCAAGGTCATATACAAGTTATTGTTATTTTTATCGGCATAAAATAGCTCCAAATCTAAAAATATTTTATAGAAAGTATATGAACAAAAGTTTTAGTCTGTGAAGAGATCTTACCATTAATATTTAGTTTTTGAAGATCGGACTTCATTTGATCAAATGACCACAGTCCAAAGTTTGATCCTCTTATCAAACAATTGTATATCCATATGTTTCCTCTTTTTTGCTGCTCCTGACTTTATTTTTTGTTCAATCTTCATCATTATTTCACTGTTTATGCATTTTTATAAAACAAATAAAATCATAGAAAAAAGCAAGCATAATATGTCAAGGTCATATACCAATTATTGTCATTTTTATTTGCACAAAAAAGCCCCAAATCTAAAACGATCTAATATGATACGTTTCAATTTCTGTTGCTTAAAAAAGTGATTGAATTGCGAAAACCGATGATATCGCAATTCTGATTGCGATTCTAGTTATTATTATTTTTCTAACCCTTTTTTGTGAACGGCATATCACCATGATAGAAAAAAGCCACAATTATGAAATTTTTACCACTTCCTTATATGTATCTGAACTTGATCCTAACGTTGAGAAAATTTTCATTTTTGTCTTATTTTTGCTGCTAGGGGGCGCTTTGAAAATAAATCAACAAATGCTAATAACTCTATTATTTGAGGTCCGATTCAGATGTGGTTTTTTGCATTGTGTTCCTTGTCAAAAGCCTAATCAAATATGATAGGTTTCAAAAATCTGCGTATATAAAACTTTTTGACTACGGAAGGTTGAAAGTTCGAACCTCGCAAAAAACAGTGAAAATGAGGATAGGTCTACAAAAAAAGTGCCCATTTTTATTGGAATTGAGATAAAAGAATTTTGTTTGTTGCATATGATTCGCAAGACATATACGCACAAAATATATGGGGTGGCGAATTCGGGGTATGCATGGTTTGTCCACAGTACGCGGTCAAACTTAACCAATATTTTCGAAAAATCAACATTTTCAGAGCATGACTGTTAAGATTTTTTGCAGCTCCTGACTTTATTTTTATTTCAATTTCTATGAAATTTTCACATTTAATGTAAAACTATGTTCTTAAGTGTCGCATGATATAAAAAGTAAAAATGTATTGTAAAGGTCAAGGTCATATTAGGATAATTGTATATCAATTCGGCGTGAAATAGCTCAAAATCAAAAAACAATTCATAAACAATATATGAACAAAAGATTTAGTTTTAGAAAAGTTCTTTCTAATGTTGTTTAGATTTTGAAGATCGGACTTGATTTGGTCATTTTACGGCAGTCTGAAGTTTGATCTTTTTCAGGAATAATTGTAAATCAAAATTTTTGCTTCAAATTGTGATTTATAAGAAATATATGATTCAATAGCGCTTTCTTATACTTGATTGAACTATTAACTGCATTTCTAAGTACCTTATGGTAAAATGTTAATAAATTTTGTTTCTCATTTTGACGCTAGGGGGCGTTTGGTAAAAGTCACTAGAGGCTAATAACTCTGTTATTTGAGGTCCGATTCAAATGCGGTTTTTTGCATTGTGTTCCTTGTCAGAAACTAAATAAATAATGATAGGTTTCAATAATTTGCGTAAATAAAACTTTCGTGCTACAGGAGGTTGAAAGTTTGAATCTCGCAAAAACTGTGAAAACCTACCCATTTTATTCAGAGATGAGATAGGAGAATTTTGTTTGTTGCATATGATTCGCAAGACATATACGCACAAAATATATGGTGTGGCTATTTTGAGAAATGCATGGTTTGTTCACAGTACGCGGTCAAACTTTACCAATATTTTCGGTAAAACAACATTTTCAAAGCATGACCTTTAAATTATTTGCAGCTCCTGACCTAATCTTAAGTACAATTTCCATGAAATTATCACATTTATTGTATAACTATGTTCTTAAGTGTCATATAATAAAAAAGTTAAATATGTATTGTAAAAGTCAAGGTCATCTTAGGATTATTGTATATCAATTCGGCTTGAAATAGCTCAAAACCCTAAAAACAATTCCTAAACAATATATGAACAAAAGATTTAGTTTTAGAAGAGTTCTTTCCAATGATGTTTAGATTTTGAAGATCGGACTTGATTTGGTCATTTTACGGCAGTCTTAAATATGATCCTTTTCAGAAAAAATTTAAATCAGCATTTTTGCTTCATATTGTGATATATAAGAAATATATGATTCAATAGCGCTTTCTCATACTTGATTTAACTATTTACTGCATTTCTAAGTACTTAATGGTTGAATGTTACAAAAAAATTGTTTCTCATTTTGACGCTAGCTGCAATTTGAAAAAAAAAATCAACAAATGCTAATAACTCTGTTATCTGAAGCCCCATTCAAATGTGTTTTTTTTTTTGCATTGTGTTCCTTGTAATTAAATATCATACGTTTCAATTTCTGTTGTTTAAAAAAGTGATTGAATTGCGAAAACCGATGATATCGCAATTCTGATTGCGATTCTAGTTTTTTTTTTATATTATTTTTCTGACCCTTTTTGTGAACGGCATATCACCATGATAGGAAAAAGCCACAAATATGAAATTTCTACCAGTCTTTCATACTTATCTGAACTTAATCCTAACGTTGAGAAAATTTTCATTTTTGTCTTTGTTTTTCCGCTAGGGGGCGCTTTGTAAAAATCATAAAAGTGGAATAACTCTGTTATTTGAGGTCCGATTCAAATGCGGTTTTTTGCATTATGTTCCTTGATGATAGCCTAATAAAATATGATATATTTCAATAATTTGCGTGTATAAATCTTTTGAGCTATGGAAGGTTGAAAGTTCAAACCTCACAAAAAATGGTGAAAATGAGGGTAGGTCTACGAAAAACATATCCAGTTTTTTCAGAGATGAGATAGAAGAGTTCTTTTTGTTGCATATGATTTGCAAGACAAACACGCACAAAATATATGGGGTGGCGATTTTGAAAAATGCATGGTTTGTCTTCTAGAAACGGCCAAACTTCACTAAATTTTGGGACAAATTAACATTTCTTAAACATATTTTTGTTGCTTCCGACTTTATTTTTTATTCCTTCTCCATGAAATTTTCACACTTTATGTAGTTTTATGTCCTAAAGGTTCCTGAAAAAAAACTTTAAAAAATATTGCAAAGGTCAAGGTCATATCATGATTATTGTATTTTTTAAGGCTATAGTTAAATAAATTATTGTAAAGTTTAAAATCTTATATTTCAAGTAAAAAAATCTTGATCAAAATCGGTTGTGAAATGTAGTATCTATGACATGTCAAAGTTAATGGTGTCGGAAAAAAGCTTCACTATATCCTGACAAGGATTACCTGTGTATGCAAGTGAGAGAGGCAGATTGTCTTATCTCAAGTAGAATAGGTACAGCTGATCAATTATGTAGGTCAGCTGTTGGAGATTGTTAGCTATGTTTAAAAGTAGACTGACTTGTCTTAGCCACCAATGCAGTACACATGTTATTGAAGAGAATAAATAAATTGTTGGATAGACAAATTACAAAGCTTATCACTTATATCATTTTTAAAACTTGATAAATCGCTATAAGTTTCTGCTCTCTCCTCCTTACCTCTTTCTCTCTCTCTCTTTCTCTCTCTCATAGATGTAATTGGACATAATGAAAAATATAGCTATGAAAATTTACTTTTTTATGCTAGAGTCAGTTTTGCAAACAATAAGTAATTTGTACCTTTGCATATACCTTTCTACACATGTTTTTAAAAGGGTTTATATGAATGTAAGGTAACTTGATTTCTGAGTACATCTCAGCGTTAGAAAATATCTGCATCATAACGATCATTTACGAATTGTATGTATTTCATATATAATAACTTTAATATGTGTATATAATTAAAATACTTTTCATATATGTAGACACATATATTCAGTAACACAAATATAGAAAAAGTTTAACTCTTCCAAACTGAAACTCCTATCTACTTGATTTTTTTTTAAATGTCCATTTGTTTAATTCTGAATGTTACTCTTCTTTATTCCATATACTTAAAACTTTTTTCTATCTGAACCCCTGTAATTTGGAATCTTAACATATTTTGGAGCACACTTTTATTCATAGCAACGGAAATAAAGTCTTGGATAGCCTGTAATCGCGCCTAATAAAAAAAACGGGCGATCCTTTTAGTAAAGTTAGACAAAACTGAGACAACAATGGGAACTGATAAAAAGAAACGTAGCATGATTTCTTTTTCTTTTTTGTTCACTATTATATTTGTTTGATGAGGCTTTGGTGCTGAAATCGAAGCAGAAATGATTCAGATATAGATTTTATGTTAAAAGGTTTAATTTGTAAAAGAAGAGGTATGTACGCACATTGCAGTAATTTTATTTCAGGAACACATCTTGATTGAATCTGCTATGATAAACAGGAAAATAAATACATCAATATTAGTTACGGTACTGGTTGCGTTGTGGCTAGAGCGTCAGCTTTGGGTGGGTGAGTCATGGGTTCGATGCGCGTAAAGTAAAGTGAAAAAAATGGTAAGGTCTTTTGTTTGGCGCTCAGCATATAAGGAAAGTTGCAAGATTGGTTGGCCTGGTGTCAGGAAAATGTGGCTTGGTGTTTTCATACTACTTGTTTATGGCGTGATACTGCAGTGTTGCAGCACTATAATTGTGTAAAGTAAACATCGTCTCAAAATGATTGAAATTCTGTCGAAGGAACGTTGTGGACCTATGTACAGGTTTGAGTTATGTAGCATAGGTCAAGGTAGCGGTTTCAATAAGCGGACGAAGACGTTGACAATAAAAAAAATACATTTTCGATTGACCTGCCGTTTTGAAATCTTAGATAGCCATGTACGCCTCTGTGTATGAGGCTGGGTATATAAAATCTGGCAAAAATCGAGACACCCTGCGGTGATACTTAGTAGTGCATGTGTACATGATTGTGAAATAAATGCGCGTTGTCTGTTTTAGAGTCAGGCTGTTTGTTCGACATGGTGCGCTTGTCAGAACTATGTATGAAAATTAAATTATGATTGCTCTGCCCACTTTTACTGACTGAGAGTTGCCGTTTTTTGATACCTAAATATAGGGTTGGGTACCTGAAAATTTGTTCTGCTTTATTGTATTATAAACAACATACTTACTAATAAATTAAACAAAATAGGCATTTATCACAATAATGCGTTAGACTGCAAAAAATGAAATTATTCAGTACTGTGTTGAAGAAAAAGGCACAATAAGTAATCACAAAAGAACAAAGTCGAATGTCATCGCAACACGTTTACTCGATAACAAAGGGATGGAAAAGACATTGCTTTGATATTCTAATCATTTATTATTCCAGTTTTTCAGTAACTTTTTTATCAATTTGCAGTTAATGTTATCTAATTACCTCTTGATTAGCGCACGCTCAGATGTGAAACGGTAATGCTTTTAATCTTGATTTTCGCAAGTCATTATTAATATCAATTGATTTAAAAATGTTGTTGCTCTTGAGACCCACACAGTTTTCTTTTTTTTTTCTCATTTGTTCTTTTTTACTTTATTTATTTTCTTGGGCTACATAGAATCATTAGTAGTATTTATTATTACATTTATTTTTGTTTCCTGCTAGATCACATGAACTGAATTGTTTATATATATATATATATATATATATATATATATATATATATATATGTGTGTGTGTGGTGTGTGTGTGTGTGTGTGTGTGTGTGAAAAAGATGACTTTGTGAAAGTCTTAATATCTTAATATCTGTTCTGTTCTGGTCTTGGTTTAAGCTAAGAGAAAATGTTTTTTATTATTATTATTATTACTCAGTCTATATTTGCACATATTAAGAGCCTTGACAATAAACTTTAACCAGACATGTTTTGTTTTTTGAAAATTTCGATCGTTCGTGGATTTCTTACGTTTTTGAAGGTACATAGGACTTAAAAGTATCACAAATCCTATCAGATTTTTAAACAAAAACAAATTTATAAACGCTCTCGTCTAAGTTAGTACTCACAGATGAAATATGCTTGTAAACAGATTTTGGAACAGTAGGCTTTTATTTTACATCTGTGATTTTAATAATTTAATTAAAAGGTGGTAATTTACATTATACAGAAAAAAAACACAATTAGTATAAGGCACTGCTTTAATGAGAGAGGGGAATGATAATTTCATAGGAAAACAGCTATCTTAACAATTAACATTAAACAATTTAGATAAATTATTAAAAGGTGGTAATTTACATTATACAGAAAAAAAAACATAATACATGGAATAATACATTTTAAAAGACAGAAATGAAAAATCTTGAGAGTACACTTAATACATTATCGGTCAGTCCACGGTCTATATGCAGTGAGCATGACAAGGTACAAATTGCCCCTTGTTTATTGAAACATGATAATTAGATCACTGCTGTCCGGTTTCCTGGTGGTAATTATTTTCTATGTCTATCGGCTTTTTTGATTGCTGGTTTATTCTGCTTGTTTCTCCTAGCACAGAACAAGTCAAGGGCATCAGCGTGTATCATAAAAGGGAGTGGGCGCGGGGCCTTGCTATTTAATAATAGATGTTAACACTTTAATAAATATTAATGGTTTTCAAGAAAAGATTGGATTGATATGACTTTTGAAAAAAAAATCATTAAAAATTACCAAGTTGCATATCATTTGGGTATATGCTGGTTTCGTATAGCATTCTTTTTCTTTAAATAGCTTCTTGCATAAATTGTGATAAATTGACAAATTGTATACAACAATTAAAATGATTTATTGTTATAACAGTTTTTTATTTATTTATTTATGGAAATGTCCGAAATTTGTATATTCAAGATAATAATTTCATTATATATTTAAAGACTTAAAACATTAATAAAATTAGTTTATTGATTGACAAGAATACATAGCTCATTAAACTTTGAACATAAATAGTCAATATATATCACAATTACACAAGCAAATAAATAGAAAAAGATATTACAAACAAAGCTATCAAACATATAGATATTAAATTTGCATGTACAATAACACAGATAAAAAATAATAGATAGAGAATACTAGGTTAGTGTTGGATAAAGATGAGTTTATCCTGCGAGGCCAAGAAAATATAAACCGCGAGCCTTGGCGAGCGGTTTATTTTTTCTTGGCCTCGCAGGATAAACTTATCTTTATCCAACACTAACCTAGTATTCTATTCATCCTATCATTCTAACTAATAATCTGATGATTTTAAATTAGACACGAAAATAAAAGAAAAAAATCTGAATTCTCCCAACTATCTGCCCTTTAGTATTCTTCCGCGTGTGCAAGCAAACAAACCGTTCTGCGTACACACCTAAGTAGTCCCAGGATTTAAAAAAACGGTTATAACAATTCACGAACTTTTCGAAACTCTTTATTAAGCATATATATGCGTTAAGCATTTTCAACTTTCAAATACTCGACAAGAAAAAATATATTTAAAAAGAATAGTATCTTACACGGTTGAGCCCAATACACAAAACACATTTGAACTCAAGAAAGTAGTTCCGATGACGTCAGAGTATATAAAATTTCACGAATGAGTATAAAGCTAAGTTTATTCGATAGGCAGTTTATAACCACGATGTGAGTCTGATGATAGGATAAACATAAATACAAGGCTAGCAAACATATATTCAAAATATATGTAAAATAACAGGTAAAAATAAATATATATTGATATTACAAACAAGGCTGTCTCATATATTAAATTGAATTAATTTAATTAAAATTTTACGAAAATGTCTGCGACGGATCATCGGCATAAATAGCAATGGCCAGGTCTAAGTTGGCCTTATGATGCAGTGCTACAGTAAGGCCAAAATGGCAGGGCGCCGCTTTGATCTACGCGCTGTTGCCTTTGAGCCCCGCCCAGCCCCTTTCAGACAGTTCCCTTCTTAGCCCTTGTTGTTTGCTGTTTTCACCAAACCTGCACTCTCGGCATCCTTTGATCTGCCGACAGACTTTGCTGTGCTGTGTGTGTTCGTGTGTCACACAGAAATATTCACCCAATAGCCGAGGCACGTGTCACCTATTTTAACACATGTCTGCAAATCAAAGGATGCCGAGGGCATCTGCAATTTTTGTGTTTCATGTAAGACGAAGGGGTAAAGATGCCCTAGTCGAGTTTTCAGATATAAAACAAAAATTCAGAACTTGTATAAAAAAAATACTTTGCAAAGCAAAAAATTAGTTTATGCATATAGGCATAAGTCTTTTTGCAGACGAACAAAGAATTTGACTTTCACAAAAATATCAACCAATGAAATGATCCGATGACAATACCGATTATTGTTATTTTTATCAGCACAAAATAGCTTCAAATCTAAAAATATTTTATAGAAAATATGTGAACAAAGGTTTTAGTTTTAGATCGTTCAAATGATGTTTAGTTTTTGAAGATCGAACTTCATTTGATCAATTTACAACACTCCAAAGTTTGATCCTTTATCAAAAAATCGTAAATCAGTATGTTACCTCAAAATTGTGTTATTTCAGGTGGCATGTTTCGTGATTTTGTGTCTTTGTCAAAATTCGAAATAACAACAATATGGCACGTTTTCTTTCTTTCGCCTTTTTGGGCCAAAACACAAAGACACATGATTGCGTTATTTCCCCTTTCACCTTTCAGGGCTAGTACATGAAAATAAGAAATGACAGATATTAGCCATCTTCATTTACTGCATCTCTAAGAACTAAAATATAATATGAAATTAAATTGTGTTTATCATATTCTGCTAGAGAGATTTGCTTGAAATCTGGACAGAAAGTCCCGAGAGCTAATGTCAACCCCCGCGTCATTTTCGTCGTTGTCGTCCGTGAACAAACCTTTAACCTGGCTCAAATCTTTTATAATATAAAAGACAGACCTTAGATATTTCACATGTGGACAGCCAATTACAAGGAAATTTTAAATTTTTTAAACCGACTTTTGACCTTAACTTGCCTTGGAGTTTAACCTACTTTTCAAAAACTTAAAAAAATTTAAAAAACTCTTGTTATAACTAAGATATTTAATATTCTTGTTGAAAGCCTGATAAAATTTGATAAATCTAAGGAGCAAAAACCTGATTTTTTTACTGGCTATAGAAGGTTAAATGTTTGAACCTTGCATAAACTTTGCAGACTTATGTGGGACATTATGCCCCCTTTTACATAAAACAGCAATGTTGTACTCTTAAGTATCAACACACGCATAGAAATTCCTTTGCTTTTGTAATAATACAATTCGTGAATTGCAATGTTTGAAAAGAATGAGATTGAATTGCGAAAATCGATGATATCGCAATTCTGATTGCGATTCTAGTTAGGTTTTCGCCTCTGCAGGGCGAAAACCTATTGTTCTTCTTTTGTTGATTTTTTTATTTTTTAATTTTTATTATTTTTCCAATTCCACCCATTTTTGTGTCCAGCCTAGCGGCCAGATGAAAAAAGCTACAGCTATGAAATTTTGGGCATGGAGTCATCTTTATCTGAACATGTGCCTAAATGGTCAAACTTTTCACTGTTGTTTCTAGTTTAGCCACTAGGGGCGCAATGCATGTAATCACTGTTTTGCTAATAACTCAAAAATTTGAAACCTGATTTAGATGCGGTGTTTTACATAATGTTCCTTGTTGACAGCCCAATCAAATATGATGGAAATCACATCATCGGGTACGGAAAAAAATTGTTCTAGGAGAGTTGAATGTTCGAACCTTGGAAAAAAGTGAAATAATGAGGGTAGGTCTACGAAAAACCTACCCACTTTTGTTAGAGAAGAATTCTGTTTGCTGCATACGATTTGCAAGACATATACGCACAAAATATATGGGGTGGCGAATTAAGTAAATGCGTGGTTTGTCCTCTAGAAACGGTCAAACTTCACTAAATTTTAGGAAAAATTAAAATTTCAAAAACATGTTTTTGTCGCTCCTGGCTTTATTTTCTGTTCATTCTTCATGATATTTTCACACAATATGTATTGCTATGTTTGAAAGGGCCTCACAATAAAAAAATTAAAGAAATTTGAAAAGGTCAAGGTCATATTACGATAATTGTGTTTTTATTCGGCCACAAATAGCTCCAAAACTAAAAATATTTAATTATGAGTATAAGAACAAAAGTTTTAGTTCTTAAAGAGCTCTTTCCAGTGATGTTTAGTTTTTGAAGATCGGACTTGATTTGGTCATTATACGGCAGTCCAAAGTTTGATCCTTTTTTGGAATAATTGTAAATCAGGTTTTATGCTTCAAATTCTGATACACAAGAATAAAAAGTTTGACTTGTGCGACTAGTATACTTGATTGAACTATTTGCTGCTTTGCTAGGTACCAAACAGTAAAATTTTAATCAATTATCTATCTCATTTTGCCGCTAGGGGCTATTTTCTTGAAATCATTCTTTTGCTTATAACTCAAAAAGTTGAAGCCTGATTCAAATGCAGTTTGTTGCATTATGTTCATTGTTGATAGCCTAATAAAATAGGATAATTTCAAGGTATGAGTGACTGAAAAGTTTGAGTTAGTAACGGAAGGTTGAGAGTTCGAACTTCGCAAAAAAACTGTGCAGATGAGGGTAGGTCTACGAAAAACCTATCCATTTTTGTTAGACATCAGATAGAAGAATTCTGTTTGCTGCAAATTATTTACAAGACATATATGCAAAAATTATATGGGGTGGCGAAATTAATAAATGCATGGTTTGTCCTCTAAAAACGGTCAAACTTCACTATAATTTTAGGAAAAATTAAAATTTCAAAAACATGATTTTTGTCGCTCCTGACTTTATTTTTAGTTCATTCTTCATGATATTTTCACAAGTTATGTATTGTTATGTTTGAAAGGGTTTCACAATTAAAAAGTTAAAATGAAATTGCAAAGGTCAAGGTCATATTACGATTATTGTGTTTTTATTCGGCCACAAAGTGCTCCAATCTAAAAATATTTCATTAAGAGTATATAACAAAGGTTTTAGTTCTTGAGGAGTTCTTTCCAGTGATGTTTAGTTTTTGAAGATCGGACTTGATTTGTTCATTTTACGGCAGTCCAAAGTTTGATCCTTTTTTGGAATAATTGTGAATCAGTTTTTATGCTTCAAGTTGTGATATATAAGAAAAAGAATGTTCGACTAGTGCGACTTATATACTTTATTGACTATTTGCTGTTTTTGCAATTTTTTTTCTAATTTTGCCGCTATAGGTCGTTTTGCTTAAAATTAAAGTCTGATTGAAATGCGGTTTCAGCATTTTGTTCCTTGTTGACAGCACCACAGAATGTGATGGATTTCAAGGGACAGGGTATGGAAAAATATTTGCGCTAGAAGAGTTTGAATGTTCTAACATTGCAATAAAAACCTGTGCAAATGAGAGTAGGTCTTCAAAAACCTTTTCATTCTGTTTCATATTGAAAATTGTGGCTGAGTTGAAATAAAGTGTTCAAGTTGATAAGGTTAAAAGCGAAACCGAGATACCGCTTGCGGTTCTAGTTAGGTTTTCGCATCGCTTGCGAAAACCTATTGTTCTTCTTCTGTTTTATTTTTTTTTTGGTTTTCGCATCGCTTGCGAAAACCTATTGTTCTTCTTCTGTTTTTTTTTTTTTTTTAGGTTTTCGCATCGCAGTGCGAAAACCTATTGTTCTTCTTCTGTTTCTTTTTTTTTAATTTTTCTAACCCTTTTTTGTGAACGGCATAGCTCCGAGGTGAGAAAAGCCACATCTATGAAACTTTTATCAGTAATAACCACGCACTTGAAGATGATCCTAACGTCGAGATAATTTTCATTTTGTTTTGATTTTCCCCCCCAGGGGGCGTTTTATATGAAAATGTTTTATAAGCAATATCTCAATTATTTGAGGTCCGATTCAAATGCGGTTTTTGCATAATGTTCCTTGTAAATAGCCCAATAAAATATGATAGGTTCCAAAACTTTGCGTTATAAAACTTTCGTGCTACAGGAGGTTGAATGTTCGAATCTCGCAAAAACTGTGATATAAGGGTAGGTCTACGAAAAACCTACCCATTTTATTCAGAGATGAGATAGGAGAAATTTGTTTGTTGCATATGATCTGCAAGACATATACGCACAAAATATATGGTGTGGCGAATTCGGGAAATGCATGGTTTGTACACAGCATGCGGTCAAACTTAACCAATATTTTCGAAAAATCAACATTTTAAAAGCATGACTTTTAAGGTTATTTGCAGCTCCTGAATTTATTTTTTGTTCAATCTTCATCATTATTTCACTGTTTATGCATTTTATAAAACAAATAAAATCATAAAAAAAAAAATCAAGCATAATATACAAAGGTCAAGGTCATATACCAATTAGTATTATTTATATCGGCATAAAATAGCTCCAAATCTAAAAATATTTTGTAGAAAGTATATGAACAAAAGTTTTAGTTTGTGAAGAGATCTTTCCATTGGTGTTTAGGTTTTGAAGATCGGACTTCATTTGATCAAATGACCACAGTCCAAATTTGATCCTCTTATAAAACAATTGAATATCCACATGTTTCCTCTTTTTTGCTGCTCCTGACTTTATTTTTTGTTCAATCTTCATCATTATTTCACTGTTTATGCAGTTTTATAAAACAAATAAAATCATAGAAAAAAAATCAAGCATAATATACAAAGGTCAAGGTCATATACCAATTATTATTATTTATATCGGCATAAAATAGCTCCAAATCTAAAAATATTTTATAGAAAGTATATGAACAAAAGTTTTAGTCATTCTTGGAAATTGTGGCTGAGTCGAAATAAAGTGTTCAAGTTGATTAGGTTAAAAGCGAAAACCGAGATACCGCTTGCGGTTCTAGTTAGGTTTTCGCATCGCTTGCGAAAACCTATTGTTCTTCTTCTGTTTTATTTTTAGGTTTTCGCATCGCAGTGCGAAAACCTATTGTTCTTCTTCTGTTTCTTATTTTTTTATTTTAGGTTTTCGCACCTCGCAGTGCGAAAACGTATTGTTCTTCTTCTTCTGTTTCTTTTTTTTTTATTCATTATTATAATAAAACCTTTTTTTGTGAACGGCAAATCTCCATGATCAGAAAAGCCACGTTTATGAAATTTTAATCAGATTTTACCACGTATTTGAACTTGATCCTAACGTTGAGAAAATTTTCATTTATGTCTTACTTTTCCCGCTAGGGGGCGTTTTGTATGAAATTTATTAATGGCTAATAACTCAGTTATTTGAGGTCTGATTCAAATGCGGTTTTTCGCATTGTGTTCCTTGTTGATAGCCTCATAAAATATGATAGGTTTCGAGCGTACGTGTCGCTGAAAGTTTTGAGCTACAGAAGGTTGAATGTTCGAACCTCGCAAAAAACTGTGCAAATGAGGGTAGGTCTACGAAAAACCTATCCATTTTTGTTAGAGATCAGATAGAAAAGTTCTGTTTTTCTGCAAATGATTTTCAAGACATATACGCACAAAATATATGGGGTGGCGAATTGAAGAAATGCAGGGTTTGTCCTCTGGATACGGTCAAACTTCACTAAATTTTAGGAAAAATTAAATTTTCAAAAACATGTTTTTTTTTCACTCCTGAATTTATTTTGGTTCATTCTTCATGAAATTTTCACAAGTTATGTATTGTTATGTCGGAAATGGCGTCACGATTACAAATTTAAAAAATAATTGAAAAGGTCATGGTCATATTACGATTATTGTGTTTTTATTCGGCCCCACATAGCTCCAAAACTAAAAATATTTCATGAAGAGTATATGAACAAAAGTTTTAGTTCCTCAAGAGTCCTTTCCATTGATGGTTAGTTTTTGAAGATCGGACTTGAATTTGGTCATTTTACGGCAGTCCAAAGTTTGATCCTTTTTTGGAATAATTGTAAATCAGGTTTTATGCTTCAAATTCTGATACATAAGAATAAAAAGTTCGACTTGTGCGACTAGTATACTTGATTGAAATATTTTTCTGCTTTGGTAGGTACTTAACAGTAAAACCAATTTTCTTTCTCATTTTGCCGCTAGGGGCGTTTTTCTTGAAATCATTCTTTTGCTTATAACTCAAAAAGTTGAAGTCCGATTCGAATGCTTTTTTTTTGCATTCTGTTCCCTGTTGATAGCCTAATAACATATGATAGGATTCGAGGGTCCGTGTGGCTGAAAGCTTTTGAGCTACGGAAGGTTGAATGTTCGAACCTTGCAAAAAAACAAAAACAGAAAGAAAAAAAAACTGTGCAAATGAGGGTAGGTCTACGAAAAAACTATCCGTTTTTGTTAGAGATCAGATAAAAGAATTCCGTCTGCGGCATTCCATTTAAAACACGTATACACACAAAATATATGGGATGGCGAATTAAGGAAATTCGTGGTTTGTCCTCTAGAAACGGTCAAACTTCACTAAATTTAAGGAAAAATTAAAATTTCAAAAACATGTTTTTTGTCGCTCCTGACTTTATTTTTTATTCATTCTTCATGAAATTTTCACACGAAATGTATTGTAATGTTTGAAAGGCCTCACAATTCAAACAATAAAAAAGAAATTGGAAAGGTCAAGGTCATATTACGATTATTGTGTTTTTATCGGCCACAAATAGCTCCAAAACTAAAAATATTTCAATGAGAGTATATGAACAAAAGTTTTAGTTCTTAAAGAGCTCTTTCCAGTGATGTTTAGTTTTTGAAGATCGGACTTGATTTGGTCATTATACGGCAGTCCAAAGTTTGATCCTTTTTTGGAATAATTGTAAATCAGGTTTTATGCTTCAAATTCTGATACATAAGAATAAAAAGTTTGACTAGTGCGACTTATATACTTGTTTGAACTATTTGCTGTTTTTGCAATTTTGTTTCTAATTTTGCCGCTAGAGGGCGTTTGCTTAAAATCACTCTTTTGCTTATAACTCAAAATGTTAAAGTCTGATTGAAATGCGGTTTTCAGCATTTTGTTCCTTGTTGACAGCACCACAGAATGTGATGGATTTCAAGGGACAGGGTATGGGAAAATATTTGCGCTAGAAGAGTTTGAATGTTCTAACATTGCAAAAAAAAACAACAAAAAAAAAAACAACTGCAAATGAGAGTAGGTCTTCAAAAACCTTTCGTTCTGTTTCATATTGAAAATTGTGGCTGAGTTGAAATAAAGTGTTCAAGTTGATTAGTTTAAAAGCGAAAACCCGAGATACCGCTTGCGGTTCTAGTTTATTATTATTTTTCTAACCTTTTTTTGTGAACGGCATATCACCATGATAGAAAAAAATCACATTTCTGATTTTTTTACACCTTTGTCCTATGATCTGAATTTGATCCTAACGTTGAGAAAATTTTCATTTTTGTCTTAGTTTTGCCGTAGGTTGGCGTTTTGTAAAAGTTACTAAGGGCTAATAACTCTGTTATTTGAAGTCCGATTCAAATGCGTTTTTTTGCATTGTGTTCCTTGTTAGAAACTTAATAAAATATGATAGTTACAAAAAATTGCGTATATAAAACTTTGGTGCTACAGGGGGTTGAATGTTCGAATCTCGAAAAAACGGTGAAAGAGGGTAGGTCTACGAAAAAAGTCCCCATTTTATTCAGAGATGAGAGAGGGGAATTTTGTTTGTTGCATATGATTTGCAAGACATATACCCCACAAAATATATGGTTGGCAATTTTGAGAAATGTATGATTTGTCCACAGTTCGGGGTCAAACATAACCAATATTTCGAAAATCAACATTTTAAAAGCATGACTTTAAGGTTATTTGCAGCTCCTGATTTTATTTTTTATTCAATCTTCATCATTTTTTCACTGTTAATGCATTTTTATAAAACAAATAAAAGCATAGAAAAAAAATCACCTATAATATGCAAAGGACAAGGTCAAAAACCAATTATTATTATTTATATCGGCAAAAAATAGCTCCAAAACTAAAAATATATTATAGAAAGTATATGAACAAAAGTTTTAGTCTGTGAGAGATCTTTCCATTAATGTTTAGTTTTGAAGATCGGACTTCATTTGATCAAATGACCACAGTCCAAAGTTTGATCCTTTTATCAAACAATTGTATATCCGTATGTTTCCTCTTTTTTGCTGCTCCTGACTTTATTTTTTGTTCAATCTTCATCATTATTTCACTGTTTATGCATTTTTAATAAAAAAAATAAAATCATAGAAAAAAAATCAAGCATTATATGCAAAGGTCAAGGTCATATACCAATAATTGTTATTTTTAATCGGCATAAAATAGCTCCAAATCTAAAAATATTTTATAGAAAGTATATGAACAAAAGTTTTCGTTTGTGAAGAGATTTTCCATTGGTGTTTAGTTTTTGAAGATCGGACTTCATTTGATCAAAGACCACAGTCCAAAGTTTGATCCTTTTATCAAACAATTGTAAATCCATATGTTGCTTTTTTTTGCAGCTCCTGACTTTATTTTTGTTCAATCTTCATCAATTTTTCACTTTTTATGCATTTAAATAATACAAATAAACTCATAGTAAATAACGATGAAAATATACAAAGGTCAAGGTCATAATACCGATTATTGTTATTTTTATCGGCACAAAATGGCTTCAAATCTAGAAAATATTTTAAAGAAGGTATATGAATAAAAGTTTTAGTTCGTGAAGAGATCGTTCTAATGATGTTTAGTTTTTGAAGATCTGACTTCATTTGATCAATTTACAAAAATATTCGAATAAAGTTAATATCAATCAATTATGTCTGCAGTTGAAACCAGTACTCTTACTAGTCAAATAAAAGCGAAAACCAAGATCCGCTTTGCGGTTCTAGTTTTTTTTTTTTTTTTATTTATTTTTCCGTCTCTTTTTTGGAACGGCATATCAACAAGATAGGAAACAGTCACAGTTCTGATTTTTTTACCAGTTTTGTCCTAGGATCTGTATTTGATCCTAACGTCGAGAAAATTTTTCATTTTTGTCTTAATTTTGCCGCTAGGGGGCGTTTTATAAAGTGACTAAGGGCTAATAATCTGTTATTTGAAGTCCGATTGAAATGTGGTTTTTTGCATTGCGTTCCTTGTCAGTTACTTAAAAAAATTGATAGTTTCAAAAAGTTGCTTATATATAACTTTCGTGCTACAGGAGGTTGAATGTTCGAATCTCGAAAAAACGATGAAATGAGGGTAGGTCTGCGAAAAATTTATCCACGTCTTTCAGGAATGAGATAGGAGAATTTTGTTTGTTGCATATGATTCGCAAGACATATACGCACAAAATATATAGTGTGGCGATTTTGAGGAATGCATGGTTGTCCACAGTACGTGGTCAAACATAACCAATATTTTCGAAAATCATCATTTGAAAGCAGACTTTAAAATCATTTGAAGCTCCCGACTTTATTTTTTTGTTCAATCTTCATGAAATTTTCACATGTAATGTATAACTATGCTTAAGTTTTATATTATAAAAAATTTAAAATTGTATTGTAAAGGTCAAGGTCATATTAGGTTTATTGTATACCTATTCGGCTTGAAATAGCTCAAAACTAAAAACAATTCAATAACAATATATGAACAAAATATTTATTTTTAAAAGATTTCTTTCCAATGATGTTTAGATTTTGAAGATTGAACTGATTGGTTATTTTTGGCATTCTGAAGTTGATCCTTTCAAAAATCATTGTATTAAAGCATTACTTAAATCATTGCAGCTCCTGACTTATTTTTGTTCAAATCTTCATGAAATTTTCACATGTTATGTATGACTATGTCATTAAATTTCATATAATAAAAAAGTTTAAAATGTATTGTAAAGGTCAAGGTCATATAGGATTATTGTATATCTATTTGGCTTGAAATAGCTTAAAAACCTAAAAAACAATTCATAAACAATATATGAACAAAATATTTAGTTTTAAAAGAGTTCTTTTAATGATGTTTATGATTTTGAAGATCGGCCTTGATTTGGTCATTTTATGGCAGTCTGAAGTTTGATTCTTTCAGGAATCATTGTATTAAAGCATGACTTTTAAATCATTTGCACTCCTGACTTTATTTTTTGTTCAATCTGCATGAAATTTTCACATATAATGTATTAACATTGTCTTTAAAGTTCATATCATAAAAAACTAAAAATTTTTGTAAATAACAAGGTCATATTTAGGATTAGTGTATATCTATTCGGCTTGAAATAGCTCAAAACCTAAAACAATTCATAAACGATATATGAACAAAACATTTATTTTTATAAGAGTTCTTTCCAATGATGTTTAGATTTTGAAGATTGGCTTGATTTGGTTTTTTTATGCATTCTGAAGTTTGATCCTTTCAAAAGTCATTGTATTAAAGCATTACTTAAATCAATTTGCAGCTGACAGGTAATACTCAAAAATATTCTTTTGGTAAAAAGTTTGTTTAAACTTGCGACAAAATTGTTTGAAAGATCGCTGTTAACAGTATCAACAAGCCATTGAACGAAGATATGTTTTTCGAATCATGTGACTCGTGAACTGAATTAAATGCTTTCGCGAAAACCGATGATATCACAATAGCGATTCTAGTTAGGTTTTTCGCCTCTGCAGGGCGAAAACCTATTGTTCTTCTTCTGTTTTATTTTTTTTATTATTATTTTTCTAACCTTTTTTTGTGAACGGCATATCACCATGATAGAAAAAGTCACATTTCTGATTTTTTTACCAGTTTTGTCCTATGATCTGAATTTGATCCTAACGTTGAGAAAATTTCATTTTGTCTTTAGTTTTGCCGCTAGGGGGGCGTTTTTTTAAAAATGACTAAGGGCTAAATAACTCTGTTATTGAGGTCCGATCAAATGCGGTTTTTTGCATTGTGTTCCTTGTCAGAAACTTGATAAAATATGATACGTTTCAATTATTTGCGTATATAAAACTTTCGTGCTACAGGAGGTTGAACGTTCGAATCTCGAAAAAACGATGAAATAAAGGTAGGTCTACGAAAAAGTCCCCATTTTTTTTCAGAGATGAGATAGGAGAATTTTGTTTGTTGCATATGATTCGCAAGACATATACGCACAAAATATATGGTGTGGCGATTTTGAGAATGCATGGTTTGTCCACATACGCGGTCAAACATAACCAATATTTTCGAAAAATCAACATTTTAAAAGCACGACTTTTAAGGTTATTTGCAGTTCCTGAATTTATTTTTTATTCATCTTCATCATTTTTTCACTGTTAATGCAGTTTTTATAAAACAAATAAATTCATAGAAAAAAATTTCACCCATAATATCAAAGGTCAAGGTCATATACCAATAAGTATTATTTATATCGTCATAAAATAGCTCCAAATCTAAAAATATTTATAAAAGTATATGAACAAAAGTTTTAGTCTGTGAAGAGATCTTTCCATTGTGTTTAGTTTTTGAAGATCGGACTTCATTTGATCAAATGACCACAGTCCAAAGTTTGATCCTCTTATCAAACAATTGTATATCCATATGTTTCCTCTTTTTTGCTGCTCCTGACTTTATTTTTTGTTCAATCTTCATCATATTTCACTGTTTATGCATTTTTATAAAACAAATAAAATCATAGAAAAAAAAATCAAGCATAAATATGCAAAGGTCAAGGTCATATACCAATTAGTTTTATTCTTATCGGCATAAAAGGGGTTCAAATCTAAAATATTTTATAGAAAGTATATGAACAAAAGTTTTAGTCTGTGAAGAGGTCTTTCCATTGGTGTTTAGTTTTTGAAGATCGGACTTCATTTGATCAAATGACCACAGTCCAAAGTTTGATCCTCTTATCAAACAATTGTATATCCATATGTTTCCTCTTTTTTGCTGCTCCTGACTTATTTTTTGTTGAATCTTCATCATTATTTCACTGTTTATGCATTTTTATAAAACAAATAAAATCATAGAAAGAAAATCAAGCATACTATGCAAAGGTCAAGGTCATATACCAATTACTATTATTTATATCGGCATAAAATAGCTCCAAATCTAAAAATAGTTTATAGAAAGTATATGAACAAAATTTTAGTCTGTGAAGAGTTCTTTCCATTGGTGTTTAGTTTTTGAAGATCGGACTTCATTTGATCAAATGACCACAGTCCAAAGTTTGATCCTCTTATCAAACAATTGTATATCCATATGTTTCCTCTTTTTTGCTGCTCCTGACTTTTATTTTTTGTTTCAACTTCATCATTTTTCACTGTTATGCATTTTTATAAAAGAAATAAAATCATTAAAAAATCAAGCATAATATGCAAAGGTCAAGGTCATATACCAATTATTGTTATTTTTTATGGCACAAATAGCTCCAAATCTAAAAATATTTAAAAAAGAATTGTGAACAAAAGTTTTAGTTTGTGAAGAGATCTTTCCATTGGTGTTTAGTTTTTGAAGATCGGACTTCATTTAATCAAATACCACAGTCCAAAGTTTAATTCCTTTATCAAACAATTGTAAATCCAATGTTTCCTCTTTTTTGCAGCAACTGACTTTTTTTTTGTTCACTCTTATCATTTTTTCACTGTTTATGCATTTAAATAATGCAAATAAAACTCATAGTAAATAACGATGAAAATATGCAATGGTCAAGGTCATAATACCGATTATTGTTATTTTTAATGGCACATAATAGCTTCAATCTAAAAATGTTTTATAGAAAGTATATGAACAAAAGTTTTAGTTTGTGAGAGATCTTTCCATTGGTGTTTTGTTTTTGAAGATCGGACTTCATTAGATCAAATTACAACAGTCCAAAATTTGATCCTTATCAAAAAATCTTAAATCAGTATGTTACCTCAAAAGTTTATTTCAGGTGGCATATTTCGTAATTTCGTGTCTTTGTCCAAAGTCAAAATAACAACAATATGGAACGTTTTTCTTTCTTTCGCCTTTTTTGGCCAAGACATAAAGACACATGATTGCGTTATTTCCCCTTTCACCTTTAAGGCTAGTACACGAAATAAGAAATTGCAGAATCAGCCATCCTAATTTACTGCATTTCTAAGACTAAATTGCAATATGTAAAATCAATTTGTTTATCATATTTCGCTATGGGGCACTTTGCTTGATACTTGAGAAGAAAGTCCGTAAGCTAATGTCAAATCCCCGGCGTCATTTTCGTCGTTGTCGTCCGTGAACAAACCTTTAACCTGGCTTATATCGTTATATTCTAAGAAATAGAGCTTAGATATTTTACATGTAGACAGCCCAATTCAAGATCTATCATTTGGAACTATGACTTTTGGCTTGTCACCTTCACCTTGGAGTTTGACCTACTTTTCAAAAACTTAAATCTTTGACAAAAAATGCTGTTACGGCAAGCTATGTTGTCTTCTGACCACTCTTGTTGTTATAACTAAAAGTTGATATTCTTGTTGAAAGCTGATAAATTTGATAATCTAAGGACCAAAAACCTGAATTTTTCTACTGGCTATAAAAGTTTGAATGTTCGAACCTTGCATAGACTTTGCAGACTTGTGTGGGATATGAAAAACATTTCTTTTGCAATCATATTCAAACTTTGTAACAAATTTTTGTACCGAAGTCCGATTAAAGCTTATATCTTTGAATAAATCACAGATTATGCACCTTTTTACATAAAAGCAGCAATTTTGTACTCTTAAGTATCAACACACGTATAGAAATTCATTTGCTTTTTGTAATACAATTCGTGAATTGCAATGTTTGAAAAGAATGAGATTGAATTGCGAAAACCGATGATATCGCAATTGCGATTCTAGTTAGGTTTTCGCACCACGCAGTGCGAAAACCTATTGTTCTTCTTTGTTTTTTTTTTTTTTTTTATTTTTATTATTATTTTTCTAACCTTTTTTTGTGAACGGCATATCACCATGATAGAAAAAAGTCACATTTCTGATTTTTTTACCAGTTTTATCCTAAGATCTGAATTTGATCCTCACGTTGAAAATTTTTCATTTTTGTCTTAGTTTTGCCGCTGGTGGCGTTTTGTAAAAATGACTAAGGGCTAATAACTCTGTTATTTGAGGTCCGATTCGAATGTGGTTTTTTGCATTGGTTCTTGTCAGAAACTTAATAAAATTATGATACGACTCAATTATTTGCGTATATAAAACTTTCGTGCTACAGAGGTTGAAAGTTCGAATCTCGAAAAAAAACGATGAAATAAAGGTAGTTACGAAAAAAGTCCCCATTTTTTTCAGAGATGAGATAGGAGAATTTTGTTTGTTGCATATGATTCGCAAGACATATACGCACAAAATATATGGTGTGGCGATTTTAGGAAATGCATGGTTTGTCCACAGTACGCGGTCAATATAACAATATTTTCGAAAAATCAACATTTTAAAAGCATGACTTTTAAGGTTATTTGCAGCTCCTGGCTTTATTTTTTATTCAATCTTGTCATTTTTTACTGTTAATGCATTTTCATAAAACAAATAAAAT